>OV651818.1:14903918-15331274 GCA_927349885.1 Psylliodes chrysocephalus | reverse complement strand
GTTAAAATCTTCAAATGAATTAGTGTGGATTTGACTTTATTATACATTTGTATGTGTCCCAAAAAGTAGACTATAACGGGGTTATGATCGACAAGTAATGTTATTTTTAACAGACACGTTTTTTGTGAACAGGTTGTGATTTCTGTGTGTTTATAAAATAACAGACCTGTTAAAAATAACACAGGTTGTCCATCATAACCCGCAAATCCGTTAACCATAGATTCCTTAGGTTAGTGTAAGAAAACTCTCTTATTTTTTTTTTCGAGCGAGGCCCATCATGTTCCACTAGCAACTAGCGCCCCTCTATGAGGTAGGTGATATTTAGGCTCAAATTATGATTTATCATCCCAAAAAACCTAGTGTACCAATTTTAAGCCATTTGTTCCGCCGTTCTATGTTTAACAAAAATTATAAAAATGAGTTAGTCGATATACATATCTACCACCCTAATACGCCTTGGCAACATACCTGCTAGCTCAGGAGCTGGGGTTCTGAATTTATATCGCGCCAGTGATTTAATGGGCTGATCCAAATCACTAGATCTCTCGTTGTTGAGAGGATAGACAACTATTCACAAGAAGCACACTGTACTGATATTAATTTTTGAAGGATAAATACCTTCTCTTTTTTATTTGATAAAACCTCTGGAATACAATAAATAAGTGATTTACTTCAAGAACTTAATGAACTCACCTGAAAAGATCCAGCTTGCTGATGCCGGACGATACTGGCTGCCTAATCTCAAAGAAATGAAAACTCAAGTTACTGTTGATAGGAAATTTATTAAGAAAGACCTGGATATATTTATTTATTTATTTATTTTATAAAATACAAAAATATAATTATGTTACAACCAATTAATATTATCTTAATTTATATACCTTTTCTTGGAGACACCTAGATGCTATATGCATCTGTATGTGTCTCATTACGATTCGTACATTTATTTATATGTAGTTATAAAACTATCTCGAGACTCTTAAAGCCCTATTACAATGTTTTAAATTGATTCTATATACAGAAGACTATAGCGTTATTTACTTTATTTAAATAATTCTATAAACAAGTTATAGTTGTTAAAGATATATGTATTACATTCTTTTGAAAACAATTTGTTTTTTGATATTCTTTTTATTTTGCCTGGTAGCATATTATAAATTTTCGGTGCTAAATAATTAAAAAAAATTAGGTTAATGTTTCTGAAGCTCACCGGAATACTAATTTTTTTATTTACTTTATTTCTTGTGTGATATTGATGATTTACAATGTTTTGTAGGGAATTTCGAGTATGTATGTAACTGCATATTGTTGACATGTAGATGGTTCTGATATTGCAAGTACCATTTGTAAACAGCAGTTCTGTTGGATACATTTTATTCTTACCATAGATGATTTTTAGTATTTTCTTATGTATTATATTTAATTTGTATAATGCATTATCATATGAACCTCCCCAAACCAAAATTCCATATCTTATTAATGATTCAATAAATGATTTATATATTATGACTAATTTTTTTTTATTTAAAACACATTTTAAACAATAAAATCTGTAAATTAGTTTGCGAATTTTATTATAAATGTAATTTATGTGTTCATGCCACTTCATGTACTGATCTACAATGACCCCCAAATACTTTATTTTTGAGACTTCATTAATTTTTTCGGTTTCAAGCATAATGAAAGAGTATTGTGGGCGTGTTGAAGCTGTTAACGAAAAAGCTATATAATTAGTTTTTTTTAGGTTTAAAGAGAGTTTGTTTGTATTTAGCCAATTTTTTACCCTAGTTAAGCCCGTTATCAGTTTGTTTTTAACATTATTCCAGTCTACTCCATCAAAAACTAAGACGGTATCGTCAGCAAAGGAAATTATTGTTCCCTCAATATCCACTCCCAGGAGTGAATTTAGGTACACGACAAACAAAATTGGTCCCAAGACCGTTCCCTGAGGTACTCCAATCCCTATTTCGTGTCTTTCACTGTATGCGACATTTAGTTTAACAAGTTGATATCTGTTTTTTAAATAGTTCTCAAATACCTTTAACGCAGCCCCCCTGACCCCATAATGCTCAAGAGAATTTAGTAGCCTGTTGTGTGGAACCGTGTCAAAGGCCTTAGCCAGATCAATAAATAATCCTGCACATTTCCTACCAGTGTTAAGGTTTTCCATTATTTTTGCTGTAAATTCATATAGTGCATCGTTAACTGCAACCTGCCAAGAATCCGAACTGATTTTTATGTAGAATGTTACACTGATTTAAGAATTCAATTAATTTTTGTTTTAGACATTTTTCAAATACTTTGGCAAAACCGTTTATCAGACTTATGGGACGATAGTTTTTTATGTTTGTTTTCGGTCCGTTTTTGTGTATAGGAACTATTACTGTGAATTTAAAGTAAGTAGGAATTGTCCCCGTTTCAAAGCACAAATTAAAGATATGGGTTAGAGGTACAAGGATCTCTAGATGAGATTTTTTAATTATATGTGTTGGTATACCATCGTATCCAGGAGCACTGTTTGTTTTTAATGCAGAGATGTGAGTAATTAATAATAATAATAATAATAATAATAATAATAATAATAATAATAATAATAATAATAATAATAATAATAATAATAATAATAATAATAATAATAATAATAATAATAATAATAATAATAATAATAATAATAATAATAATAATAATAATAATAATAATAATAATAATAATAATAATAATAATAATAATAATAATAATAATAATAATAATAATAATAATAATAATAATAATAATAATAATAATAATAATAATAATAATAATAATAATAATAATAATAATAATAATAATAATAATAATAATAATAATAATAATAATAATAATAATAATAATAATAATAATAATAATAATAATAATAATAATAATAATAATAATAATAATAATAATAATAAATAATAATAATAATAATAATAATAATAATAATAATAATAATAATAATAATAATAATAATAATAATAATAATAATAATAATAATAATAATAATAATAATAATAATAATAATAATAATAATAATAATAATAATAATAATAATAATAATAATAATAATAATAATAATAATAATAATAATAATAATAATAATAATAATAATAATAATAATAATAATAATAATAATAATAATAATAATAATAATAATAATAATAATAATAATAATAATAATAATAATAATAATAATAATAATAATAATAATAATAATAATAATAATAATAATAATAATAATAATAATAATAATAATAATAATAATAATAATAATAATAATAATAATAATAATAATAATAATAATAATAATAATAATAATAATAATAATAATAATAATAATAATAATAATAATAATAATAATAATAATAATAATAATAATAATAATAATAATAATAATAATAATAATAATAATAATAATAATAATAATAATAATAATAATAATAATAATAATAATAATAATAATAATAATAATAATAATAATAATAATAATAATAATAATAATAATAATAATAATAATAATAATAATAATAATAATAATAATAATAATAATAATAATAATAATAATAATAATAATAATAATAATAATAATAATAATAATAATAATAATAATAATAATAATAATAATAATAATAATAATAATAATAATAATAATAATAATAATAATAATAATAATAATAATAATAATAATAATAATAATAATAATAATAATAATAATAATAATAATAATAATAATAATAATAATAATAATAATAATAATAATAATAATAATAATAATAATAATAATAATAATAATAATAATAATAATAATAATAATAATAATAATAATAATAATAATAATAATAATAATAATAATAATAATAATAATAATAATAATAATAATAATAATAATAATAATAATAATAATAATAATAATAATAATAATAATAATAATAATAATAATAATAATAATAATAATAATAATAATAATAATAATAATAATAATAATAATAATAATAATAATAATAATAATAATAATAATAATAATAATAATAATAATAATAATAATAATAATAATAATAATAATAATAATAATAATAATAATAATAATAATAATAATAATAATAATAATAATAATAATAATAATAATAATAATAATAATAATAATAATAATAATAATAATAATAATAATAATAATAATAATAATAATAATAATAATAATAATAATAATAATAATAATAATAATAATAATAATAATAATAATAATAATAATAATAATAATAATAATAATAATAATAATAATAATAATAATAATAATAATAATAATAATAATAATAATGTTTATTCAATTTAAAGAAAAAATACATTTTAGTAGATACAGAAGTTTAAAAAAATAATAAATAAACATTGATTCATCCGCTGAGACACGATTGTGTCTGTGTGCGGGGAAGCATAATAATAATAATAATAATAATAATAATAATTAATAATAATAAATAATAACAATAATAATACTAATGTAATAACTATAACTACAATGATACATAAAGATAATAAAAAATAAAATTAATTAAAACTGGCTAGATAAAAATTTGCAGTCTGTTATATTTTTTTTATATTTATATTTATTTTCCACACAATCTTAAACAAAACAATGGTTAAAATCTGTTAAAACTGTTAACATATTTTGTACACAATCGAGATTAATTAGTATCACAATAATAATAATTTTAGGAATAACTACATATACCTAAGTTTTATATATGAACATCATGGATTCATTATATTTTGAAAAAATGTTGCACCTGTACTTTGTATCCAATATTTCACATTTTGTGCTTATATACATGGGACTGCGTTGACCCATGGTTTTTTCACATTTTGGTAGTAAGTATAGATTTTTTGTTCGAGTTTCGTATTGATGTGTTTGTGTTTGCAATTCTGGCCTACGTTTATAGATGTTTAACAAAAGTCGTAATGCATATAGTTGTCTAGAATCAAGAATTTGGCTCTCTTTGTACAATTTATCACTTGGGTAAGTTTTATTTTTTTTATACATTAATTTTATAATCCATTTTTGTATAACGTTAATATTTTTTAGGTAATATTGATTGGTGCTAACCCATCCAATTATATCGTAGGTTATTTGTGATTGGATTAGTGAAAAATAAATTGTTCGAAGATGCCTGATGTCTAAATAATTCGATAAAAATTTAAAACGTGACAGAAAACCCCTAATTTTTTGTACAACATGGTCAATATGATAATTCCATCTTAGGTGACGGTCTAAAATAACTCCCAAATATTTAATTGTAGGCTGTTCGGGAATGGAAGATGAATCGCTTACTTTTAGCGGACCAAGATTGGGTAGGCTACTTACGTATGAACAAAAGGGTAAGTATTTAGTTTTTTCAATATTAAGAGTAAGTTTGTTATATTGAAACCATTTCATTATTGTTTGCATTTCTAATTCAGCTGTTGTTTTTAGTGAATCCCAAGTTTTTCCCTTGTAAAGGATGGCTGTGTCATCTGCAAAGCTAATAACAGTGCCGTCCGTTTTCATTTTTAAAAGTGAATTAATATACAAACTAAACAATAATGGACCTAAGACTGTTCCTTGCGGAACACCGAAGGTTACTTCTCTAATTTCACTTATAACATCATCTACTTTAACTTGTTGTGTGCGCCCTGTTAAGTAACTTTTGATTAAATTGTGCATATTGCCCCTAATACCATATGATTCAAGTTTTTTCAACAACAACTCATGACAAACAGTATCGAAGGCTTTGGACAGATCAAGAAATATACATAACGAGGGTATTTTTTTATCTATATGTGAATATATTTCGGATATTAATTTAAAAATTGCATTTCTGTCATCTCTGTGAATTATAATTTGTTCATTTTTAGTTTGGTTTTCATTTGTACATTTTTTTATAATATGATATAATTTCTTTATGTTGTTTTTGTTGATTTCATTTTGGTAAAATTCATTTTTTTGTTTAATAATTAGCTTTTGAAGATAATTTCGATATGATTTATATTCTTTATCTAGTTCTATGCTATAATTTTTTATCAGGTTTCGTTTTAATCTATCTCTGTGTTTTATAGATGTTATTAATCCATTAGTTATCCAATTTTTACGTTTTTTGTATTGTTTTAGAATTGTTATAGATTTTGCCACTTCTAAGGCTTTTTTAAAGATCGAGATAAATTTGTTGGTAGCCGTTTCCGGGTTATCATCATTTGTTATGGGTGACCAGTCCTGGTTATTCAGTGTTTGTTTTAATTTATCTATATCTGTTTTTATTATAGAATTTTGTTTATTTCTATGTTCTGTTTGATCTGTGGGTTCTCTCAGTAATGATTTTTTTAGCGAGATGTTAATCATAATTGGAAGGTGGTCTGTTATGTGATGGTCTAGAACAAAAGTTTGAAAATCAAATGAATTTGGCCTTTGGGATTTGTTTAACAAATATGTGATCTAAACAACTTTTCGTGTCATTTCGTGTAATAGTGTTTATATATGAGGTAAATCCAAGTTCCGACAATGTAGATATATAATTAAAATTTTCATTATCTATTGTATCTAGTATATTAAAATTTGTATCATCCACTAGTAGTTCTAAGTTATTCGAGTTTCCTAGCGAAATTAAATGACCATGAATATCTTTTATAAAATCTGCCTTTGGAATTGGTGGTGGTTTATATATTGCATTAATACCTATTGAACTACCCCCTACATAACATTCTAATCGTCCTAACGTTGCTTTAGATAATGCAAATTTTAGAATAGAAAATTCAGTCCTGATATCATTTCTGACTAAGATCAAAACACCATCATTCCTGTTATAGTTAGCATCATTAAAATATGTTTTATAACCTGAAATATTGCAATTAATAATACATGTATCTCTAAAAGTTTCACTTAGAATAAAAATATCAACAAAATAAAGATTATATGTTTGAATTAGGAGAATAAAGTTATCAAAGTTCATATTAGCACTTCTAATGTTAAGATGCAATAAATTTAATACCTTATTATTTATTTTAATAGATTTATGTAATTCAATTTCATTTACTAACTGTCCTATATGTGCCTCTTCTTCATCAATGTCTTTCATAATATCCTCAAGTTGTAGTTGTACCATTAGCTAGTTCCATAATCGATTCTACTTCTAAGAATTTTTGTGTAGTAAAGAGTTGACGGACAGTTCTGGTCAGTTGCTTCATGATTCCAGTCATAACCAGTAGAGTACTGCTGGTTTGCAAAGACACAGTTAACGCACTTTTTATTATCATTGTTACAAATGTTTCTGTCGTGTTCACCTGAGCACTTTCCACAAACTATTTTTTTAACACAATTTGCACTTTTATGTTGATAGCCCTGGCAGTTGTAACACCTGGGAAGGCTTAAGTCTTCATAAATTGGATAGCGTTCTCAGCCCATAAAATTTTTTTGAGCTTTTATGGCTTTATGGTAAAAGTTTGGAGAACATTCAATAAAAATGATAGAGTTGTTTTTGTTTACCATTTTTTTTATATATGTAACTTTTAGTAGGTCACTTTCTTCTATCCAGTTGTTTTGGTTTCTTATTTTGTTTTTGATTTCATTTGCATTGTCCTTTCCAGTGTACCCTACTATTTTTACTCTAGGATTCCTTTTTTTTGGTAAGTTGGTAGAGTATTCACTTCCCAGTTTTTTCTCTACTGCATTTTTCAGAGTTTCAATTTCCTCCTTGGTTTGGCATTTTATAATAATATCACCTTGTTTTGTTTGTTTGAAATCTTTTATTCCTATTTTGAGTTTGGTAGGCATAACTTTATTTATTATTTCTTGTTTGGTTTTTTCCACACGCTGATTTTTAGGTGGCTTAATAATTAAAGTAGGTGTAGTTGTAGAGGGAAGATTGGCCGGTGCTTTTACTTGGTTACTTTTAAGTGTAGTAGCATATGTTTGATTATTTTGTTGTATTTTCTCCAAGTTATTAATTTTTTCTTTAAGTAATTCAATTATTAGTTTTTTTTATAAGGTGAAGGGGTAGAAAAAGTCCTTTATATATCACAAGGAAAGTCAATGTTTAATTATTTAACAAAACATTGAGTGCGACCGGTTTCGAAGTGTCATCACTTCATCTTCAGGCTCGCCTAGTGGAAAGGAGAATATGTGGTGTAAGGTGTGTTAACTTGGAGCAAACGATATATAAAATATTAAAAAAAGAGAAAACTCACCATACTCTCCATCCACTAGGGAATACTACAAAACAAGTTTCATCAAATGTGGGGTGAAATAAATTGTAAAATGAACAAAGTTCACAAGTAATAAAAAGTTAAAAATATTTGAAAAACAAATATTAATCAATTAAAATAGTAAAAATTTTAAAAATTTAAAATATTCAAGACCATACAAAACAAATCACATACATTAAACAGATTAAAAGATAAGGCTTATTTTAAACAACCTTGTTGTTTTTTCAAAAAACTAACATTTTTGAAAGGAGACCTGTCAAGTTAAGGCCTCTACAGGTGGTGGCAAGTATTAATAAAAAAATTCTTGAGTAAACCCATGACAGGGTATAGGTAATAAGATGTAAACCATGAGTGAAGAAATATTTATTATTTATTATATAAGATTTGGGCCATGAACCAATCACCAAGTGTATGTGATGTTGTAGGAAGAGGAAAGAAGAAGAAATGACTGGGTTAACTGTTGTGAAGCAACTGAAGAATAAAAGAAGAAAAGAAGAAAATGACGGATGTGAATATCACACAATCTAACCTAATCTTTAAACGTGCTCGTTGGTTTCTTGTGGGAAAAAATTACTTACTGAAATGTACCTCTTGCAAGAAAATATGTGAATAGAAATAAAGGGGGGAGGTTAAAAAGGAAGTTAGAACGATAAATTTAGATTAGAGTTGAGAAAACAGGAGGAGTTTCTGACATTATCTGGGCATTTAAGCAACCAACAGGATTTAATTTTTTGGTTGCTTAAATGCCCAGATAATGTCAGAAACTCCTCCTGTTTTCTCAACACTAATCTAAATTTATCGTTCTAGCTTCCTTTTTAACCTCCCCCCCTTTATTTCTATTCACATATTTTCTTGCAAGAGGTACATTTCAGTAAGTAATTTTTTTCCCACAAGAAACCAACGAGCACGTTTAAAGATTAGGTTAGATTGTGTGATATTCACATACGTTATTTTTTTCTTTTCTTCTTTTATTCTTCAGTTGCTTCACAACAGTTAACCCAGTCATTTCTTCTTCTTTCTTCTTCCTACAACATCACATACACTTGGTGATTGGTTCATGGCCCAAATCTTATATAATAAATAATAAATATTTCTTCACTCATGGTTTACATCTTATTACCTATACCCTGTCATGGGTTTACCCAAGAATTTTTTTATTAATACTTGCCACCACCTGTAGAGGCCTTAACTTGACAGGTCTCCTTTCAAAAATGTTAGTTTTTTGAAAAAACAACAAGGTTGTTTAAAATAAGCCTTATCTTTTAATCTGTTTAATGTATGTGATTTGTTTTTTATGGTCTTGAATATTTTAAATTTTTAAAATTTTTACTATTTTAATTGACTAATATTTGTTTTTTCAAATATTTTTAACTTTTTATTACTTGTAAACTTTGTTCATTTCACAATTTATTTCACCCCACATTTGATGAAACTTGTTTTGTAGTATTCCCTAGTGGATGGAGAGTATGGTGAGTTTTCTCTTTTTTTAATATTTTATATATCGTTTGCTCCAAGTTAACACACCTTACACCACATATTCTCCTTTCCACTAGGCGAGCCTGAAGATGAAGTGATGACCGGTCGCACTCAATGTTTTGTTAAATAATTAAACATTGACTTTCCTTGTGAGATATAAAGGACTTTTTCTCCTCCTTCACCTTAAAATTACCTCAACTAACACATGGCTACCCCCCTTGTCAACAATTATTAGTTGTTGATCATTTATTATCTTGGATTTATCATTAATGGTATTCTGCAAGATTTCCATCATATCAAAACTTCTGCATTTTTTGTAATTAAATTTGAGGGCTCGCTTTTGTAAAGGTATGCATCGTAGTTCAGACGAACTGAGTTCGCTACATTCAGAACATATTAAATTTTTGCATCCGTCACAATTAAAACAGGGATTTTTGTTTTCTTTTGTTGGCTATTGAATTTTCTTGCATATTGAGCATTCCATTTTAGTTTATATACTATATTAATTTACTTAAATTAAATTAAGATCCCTTTTTAACGATACTCCACTGCCAAGGACACCAGTTTATTCTATCACAACACTTTTTTGTTGAGCTTTCTATTTATCGATCTAGTTTTTTTTGCGTTTTAAATGGTGTTTTGTATTAATATTTATTTTAACTGCAGTATTTTCCTTCTATTGCACTTTTATGCAAAAACGAGTCACGTCACTACATTCAGTAATTTATTCTTCATGTTTTGATATAATTCATTATTTACTTCTACAGATTCATCATGGCTTCATTTGTTCGAACAAAGAGACCGTTTAACAATTCAGATCTATCTACAAAAACAAAATATTAATATCTACAAAATACAATTCATATATGTAGCAGTACCACAAGTACTATCGCTACCAAGTGTCACATTGACTAATAATAACAAATCAAAAATACCAGTGCCTAAATAGGGATACTGGGGTACTATGTGGTCCCGTATTTAAGGCCATGTAATACAATAATATGCTCCCGTATTTAAGGACATGTAATACAATAACCCCTGAAATGAAAAATGTCAAAGGAAATTAGTTACTGAAGGTTAAATTTAATCCTTACTCAATAATTTAATCGCTTATTAAACTTTTAATATTAAAATCGGTAATGTTCCTATTTTAACCCTAGGTTAAACAAGAGAATCAATAACTTAAAACTAAATCCCAAAATATTAGTTCCCCATTATTATATAGAACTACAAAGAAATAATGACCAACCTAATTAATAATAATGAATATGTGGTTGAATGGAGATGACTCCGGTTTAACTTTAAAACGAAAACTCGGGGATTCCATCCCCTTTACTAGTTGGGTTCCAGCCAACATAGTAAAGAGCACTAGGCATAAATTATAGGTAAAATCACTTAACTTATGGAGCGCTGGAGCACGATAATCACTACAGCACAAGCAGTACAATCGGTGGCAAAAATAAGCCGCAACCTTGAAGAACTGACTCCCAAGTCGGCGTGAATACCTCTCCCAGGAATTTGCCTGGTTAGGGCCCCCACAAAAATCGCCCAGTATGGATAAAAGAGTCGTAACAGTCAGGATCCATAATATGCAAATAATTCCCAAACCACAGGTCAGAATGGACTCTCACTCGTTATTTAAAGATGGCGGACGCATTCCCGCGTTGAACACGCTTGTCATGAAGCTTAATCCTTCTTACGAAGTTGTTCCCCAATTTACTAACACTAAAATCAATAACTTTTACTCACAGAGCCAAACTCACAGAATTGGGAAACCAAAATGAGTATTAAAACCTAAATCCGCCGAAACTTTTGGCAATACCCAAAAGGCACTAATTGGTTTTAATTTTCTTGATCCTCTCAGCTCGACAGGTACATCAAAAGAAAGCGAACCACGGACCCCTTCAAACTGAAATTCCTCTTTAATGCCAGGATACACATACTAAAGGTATGCGGACTTTCGATTCAAAATTCGTCCAAACCGCGCATGACGTAATGCGGGACGAACTTTCAAGTTATTTTGACACTTTTCGATTGAGTAGTGTAAAATAATTTAATAATTTATATGTTTTTGTGTTAGTCATGGAGACTACACAAGGAGCACGCACTCCATGTATAACAAGCGTACTGTGTTAAACAGAGTATTTTAAGAGGGCGCTAGTGTTCCATAAGTACCAAAATGGCATAAGAGAATGAGGCGGTAGTTTGAAATAAAATAAATAATTCTAATTAATTATTAATTAATTATAACTCTAATTATATTTATTTAATTTAAAAACATTTGACACGTGTTTACGTTAATTAAATAATCGGTTACTTTAATTTCAAGCTAACTTCACATTTGTTTATTCCTCTATATTCACACCGGTACAAAAGAAAAATTAGCGACGCTAGTGGTGAAAAAAGAAAGCTTTATTTATACGATAAAGCGCGGACATACTCTGGCAAATGCCACTCTTGTGCTCCTTGTGTAGTCTCCATGGTGTAGGTAGTGACTATATTTTCCTATATATAACAGGAAAGAACTAAATTAATGTTTAAAATGCCGGGCTGCGTAGTGGAGATATTTCCGAATGCCACAAAATATGGGTAAATTCTTATCGAAGAAAGGACAAAATTAATTGAAATTGCCCTATCCATTTTGAGGAAAGTAGTTGTGAGATTCCTCTTAAACATAGACGCAAGAAAAGGAAACTGAATTCCACCAGGTGCAGGGCCTCATTAAACAAAGAAAATAAATCGGTATTTAAAAATTTTAGCAGATAAAACAGTAGTTTCCTGTCCCAATAAAACGGTCCTTTCGAAGTAATGCCATTCATGAGCAGGACATGAACATATATAAGAATAAGATAAATGAACAGGAAAATTGGTTGTGAGTATTTTCAAAGTAAACTTGACAAAAAATGTTTAAATTTACTAGATAAAAAGTAATGTTTTTGTGTACTTACTTTTTGTAAATAAATAATTTGTTTCTGCACATTATTTTTATTTCACATAATAAGAAAAGAGATTGCAAGAGAACTACTTCGCCTAGAGAGTACAAATTTGAGTCAAAGTTGTATTTTTAGTCTATATCTTTTACTTATCTCATGGCCAGGTAATGGTTTTGTCACAAAATACATATAATTTATGAGAAAAATTAATATTTTTATTAGTATTATTCACCTTAAATCTTTATATTTGTAAACAAATATGTTACAAAATAACCAATAAAGCTTAAGTAACTACATAAAATCTAAAATTGGCAAAATATCGAATTTTAAACACTATCTCTCATTTAATGGTTATAATTCTATGTCCCACGTGACGTCACCGTCAGTCAGCTGCATGCGAAGGAACATACCGTTAGTCCGTGTATCGTGTTTCATGTCAAAAATGGCCTTTTAACGTAGACCTATTCAGTCCACTGTACCTAGATAGGTGCACGGTAAATAATACTAATTTATCATTACTGATTTCAAATTTACAATAACCCTCATAACAGTAATAATATAATATTCACATATTAGAATATAATATTACCAAAACAAAGCCCTAATCAATATAAAAAGTAATCCCAACCGACATTGACAGCATGTGCTGATCGAACCAGAACAACTCGGACCAGAACTCGAACCAAAACAACACTTGTCGCCTACTACCCGAGGGACTAACCGAGCCATTCCGAACAGAGCGCCTAAGACAATGCCACAGTTTATTGCTAAAGAATCAGTTAGCTTACTTGAACCAGTTGAATGTTCTAAAATAATATCCACTCCAGGGATACAAATTCAGGATGCGCAGAAGACTGGTGTTTGAATATAGGCGGTTGTCATATATTGTATTGGTTATGATTTGATTCTGTATGCGGCAGGGATACAAATCCGAGTTGCGTAGTGCATAAACTGGAACATTGAGATCAAAAGTGCCGACGCAGAGTGAGCGAACTGATTCTTTAGCTATAAACTGTGACAACGCCTAGAATCAATTAATCTGACAATTAATTTGACAACTAGTAGTAATTAGAACATTAATTAACCAATTAATAATGGATTTATACTAAATTATATGTATTATATTAATGTAATTTGGATGAGAATAATATAAAATGAAATGTTACGAATAAAGAGACGCTTTAATTAACACAAAATAAGAATAATATTTCATACGAGGTATGGTTCAAAACTATTAACTAGATTTAATAGTAAATAATACTTAAAAATGAAAACGGAGTGTCACACATTTACTTAATAAAACAACGAAAATATAATGAAAAACGTATTTTTTAAAATTAACTTTTTCACCCTGTATATTGCATGATGGCCCCAATCGAAAAAAATAATAATAGATGTTTCTTGCACTGATCTAATGAATTTATGGTTAACGGTTTTTGGGACACTCTGTATATAAATAGACAATGACGAACTACCCAACAAACAATAACTATCGGCATCCCCATGGCTCTCTATTGGTCTGCCGTACTTATCTCTGTTGGCCCAACTACTGTTTGCCGGTGCTCCTACAATGTTAGGTTAGGTTGGGTTAGGTACATTCCATCCAACAGCTGCCCTCGAACCAGCACGCCATCAATTGTGCAACGGTAAGCCAGCCACTGGCCCGAGGACTAGGGCCTTAAAAGTCCCTGTTCTTTTTTTTTAATTCGCTCTCAAAATCGCGCGGTTAGAACTCAAAAACAAATTAAATATTTCACCTCTGTAAAAATATAAAATTACAAAGAGAGTTATTTAATCTTTTCTAAATACCTCTCAATTTAAAACACAGCATAAAATAAAATATATATTATATATAGCACACGAACAAAAATAGGAACGTACAAAAATAGGAACATAAAAAAACATGAACAAAAAAAATGTTTTGGTTTCTTCTCTCGTTTTATGTGCTATTATTTATTAATTCTCCCCCATTCTCGCTTACCTTCTCTATCGGCGGCTGTCCGCAACCAATCCTTAATTACCGTTTCGACTTCCTGCCTGGTGATATTTGTGGTCAAAAATTTTTTTCAGGCTGTTGCTGTAAAGAGTTAAAACGTTAAGTAAAAACTGTAAATATGTAAGCTTCGTGAGCTAAAATGTATCCAGTATTTCTGTTTTCCTAAAATGGCAGGCTTTAAGCTGATTAAGTAATTTTGTATTAAACTGTATAGTGTGTCCAAACTGTTTAGAAGTGTTTTTCTTTCGCCAGTATCATGTCCAATATTTATAGGTAGTCGATATTTTTACTTGAGTTCCGTTAATTTTTAATGTATATCAAAAATAAGAAGAAAAAAAAACAAAAAAGTGTCAGAAAAAGTTGGCAAGATGGAACGATGACTACTGCAAGTAAAAAACAGGAGATGGAATTCAATACATGATTGTCCATGGTGGCTGTTACCTTCTTTTTGATTTCTATGATGTCAATTGTACTTTAGGGGTGATTTATCTCAAATTGCTGGCACTACGTGGATTCATAAATTGACCAGGACAAATGAAATCAGAGTAGCTTGAACAGGCCAAAGTCTACTTTACGATAAAATGAAAGATATTATAATACGATAACGACAAAAATGTTTAGCGCCACCAAGTTTTTGAGTAACTTGGAAAACTTTTCTGATTTGATATGTCCTGTTTAATTGAGTCAGTCTCTGGTACTTAAAGTTATCTGTATGAGTTCTGGCAAATAAAAGAATGTGAGAAAATTTAATACATTTAATAAGAAAAGTAAAAAGAATAAATTTGTATGTAATAAATTAATAGTTAATGATTAAATGTGAATAAATGAATGAATAAAATTAACTGATAGATAAAATGTTTATTAATTGTCCCGACCATGTAGCATTCTAGTACGGTACTTCCCTTTTGTATGTCGTAGACAATTCGGTTTTAGATACTTAGATACTTGGAGTTTGGAGCTCGAAACTTGGAGAAACTACGTAACTCTGAGCTTCTTGAAGAAACTACGTTACTCTAACTTGGAGCTAAAAGCTTGGACTTTAAAGCTTGGAGTTTCTTGGAGCTTAAAACTTCTTAGAGCAACTACGTAACTTGGATTTGTTGTTTTTTAGAGTTTAGAGCTTCTTGGAGCCACTACAGGTTTAGAAATAAAAAGAACCTCGGTTACAGTAAAAGTGCATATACATGCCAGTTTGGAAATATAACGGACTTATGTATAAATGGGACAAATATTAAAGTTACATCGTCTGAACAGAATAGAAAATATCACGACAAATATTAAAGTTACATCATCAGAACAAAACATAAAATAAGTTATAACAATAAGTTTTACATCATCTGAACAAAATATAAGCTATTTATAAGGTTAAAATAAGTTAAGAGCCATAGATTTCCGTTCAAACTGTATTTCCAGACTTCTAATTCAATTATTTAGTTGCCTCCCCGCGTATATATCAAAGTATCAAAGAAAGCTTAAAAATATTCTTAGGTAGGGTAGCTATAATTTATATAAAATAAAATAAAGCAGTTTTAATAGCCGGCATGATGGTAATAAAAAAAAGCAAATGGCCGATCCTTTCGGTTTTCTAACAAAATCCAGCAAAATGTTAAAATATAAGGTGAAAGAAACATTACCTGACAATTATCCCAACGTTAACACAGTACAAACACATAAAAGACGAGATAATTATGAAAAACTACTCACAGTAGGCACAAACTACCACGTTGAACTCGATAAACCAAAAAGAATGACCGAGGCGATAGCAGCGGTGTTCTATAGTGAATGTAGAAAAACTGATGCGCGCAAGTTATATATTGAGAATATAATAGACTCTTTTATATATTATCTTTGATTAATAATCAGTTTTACTTTATAAATAGGAGTAGAACCTTATTATTGTAGTTATTTGTCTTTAGTTACTTGACTATAGTTATTTGTCTCTAGCTATTCGAAGTAGCTTTAGTTCAGATATCCATTTAAGTGTATTTTATACTTAATAAAATTTTTAAAAATAAAAGTTCCATTTTGGAATTTATAACTGACGCAGTCAGTAGGATACACGCGAGTCGTGAAACAGTTTAATCGAGTTCGCTGTTGCCGAGCCGAATATTAACTTTTCGTGACTTTGGAATTTTAATTCCTCAAGTGTGGTTCCTAACGAAGAATTGGTGGAAGCAATCCCTTTTGTGGCGACAGTCAACTTTCCACGTAGAAGAATCGTCGTTCGGACAGAATCGTCGATAGGACATCAGCCCATGGTGGGACATCCGAAACGACAATTAGAAAGCAATTGAAGAAAATAGTAAGTGCCAAATATCCTTTAATTTTCGTTTCCTTTAATTTAGAGGTATTAAAAAGATTATACTATTATATAATTTTGAAACTATTTTATATTTTATTTTGATTATATTTTATGAGTGAATCAGAAATTGATACTTTGTTTGAAAAATTTGCAAATATATCGTTACAAGATAATAAATTAGATAGTGTAGAAAGTAATTTAATCATGACACCCCCAGTAGTTGAACGTAGACAAGTGAATTGGGACCTTTTTAAGTCCAAAATAGATAACATAAAAACTTTTGATGGTGATAGTAATTCACTAAATAAATTTATAAATAGATGTGAAAGTTTAATTGATACTTATAGAACATATAATGACCCAGAATTGGATGCACACATAATAGAATGTATCCAAGAAAAATTAGTAGGAAAAGCTGAGATAATGGTAGGAAATTAATACTTGGATAGGTTTAAAAAATGCTTTGTTACAATGTTTCTCCGATCGTAGAGATTAAGATTGCTTAGTGCAAGAATTAACGCGTAGTAAACCCCTAAAAGGTGAACATTTAATAAATTTTGCGAGTAGATTACAGTTGTTAAGAAGTAGTGTTATTCAACGAATAAGTAATGATCCAAATTTAACCCCAATGGAAAAACAAATTCAAAGTAATCATTATGCTAAAACTGCTCTAAATACATTCGTTGCAGGATGTACGGGAATACTAAAAAATAATATGCATTTGAAAAAGCCAGAGTCGCTAGAAGAAGCTGTTGCTTACGTTTCTGAATTTGAAAATTTTGAAACCTTGTATAATAATAATTCATACGAAAGAAACATGTCAAAACAAAATTTAAATTTTTATAATAAACAAAACACTGGACATTTTCAAAATTTTCAAAGAAATAATAATAATTCCTATATGAATCGAAATGCTAATAATATGAATCCAAATTATGATTTTAACAAACCAAACTTTTATCAAAATAATCAAAGACCAAATTATTTTTCAAATAATTATCCCAGAAATAATTTTGAAAATTCCCATTACAGAAATCAAAATTATTATCAAAGAAATTTTAATCAAAATCCAGTAAATAATCAATACAAAGCTAATTTTGATAATTTTCCTTGTCAACCTATAAATGTACAACCAATGCAACAATTAAATAAAAAATATTTTACTAATCAACAAGTTTTTGGACCATTAAGACCAAAAAATATTTTCAAACCAAATCAAATTCCAGAAAGCCAATTGTCTAAACCAGAACCGATGTCAACGACATCAAGAAACCCTTCTTTCCAATCAAAAAGACAATTTTATGATAACAGAAATTTCCAAAATTATAATTCGAGACCAAATTTTACTTTTGAAGAATTACATTCTAATTTTTGCAATGATACCAATTTAAATAAGCATGATTATGATCATACTAATTTTGAAAATCCTAATCGAATTAAATCTGAAAATGAATCAATTAAAAAGGTGACTTTGAACAAAATTTTCAGGTACCAGCCTCATTGAAAACAAAAAGATAGTAGAATTGCATAATATTTCAAACAATGAATTGCCTTATATAGAAATACGCGAACCCAAGCTCAAACTGCTAATTGATACGGCATCTTGTAGGTCAATAATAAAACCTTCAGTAATAAAAAATATTTTCCGCAAACAATTTACCATTCAGAACTTATCTTATCAACCAGCATGGGGAGTAGGCGGATCGACTACCAGGCGTTAGTGCCAGCGTTTGCAGAGTTTAATTCTGATAATAAATACATAGACTTTATTGTTTACGATTTTCATACATTTTTTGATGGTATATTAGGTTTAAACGATTTGATAAACTTGAACTTGATAATTAACTTGACTCAACAAAAGCTAATAGGTGATGATTTTGAAATTCCATTTAAATATAGTCCAGTCAAAGAAACAATACTTTCTTGTTGTGAAGTTATAAAAATAATTGAATCAAAAAGAAATAATAAAGAAGGAATAGTTCCTCCTCTTTCTTTATTAAATAAAAATATATCGGAATTCAACAATTTTGAAACTAAATCTACAGAAGATATTTGTTTTGAAACAAATATGTATAAACTTTTTGAAATTGAAAATTGTGATAATAATTCACAAAAAGTCAACACAAATTTAAATAAAAATAATTTAGTAGTGGAGGATGCAACTCCAAATAAAGATCCTCCAAATGATGCAACTCCAAATAAAAAGGACGAACTTAATACTTCAGAAACCGATTCTTTAGATAAAAATATAAATGATATTGATGAAATAGTTCAATCTCTTAAGGATTCTCTGAATCAACTAGTATTTCCTAAATTATGTCAAAAAATAGATATTATAGATAAAGATCAAATATTTGATATAGATCAATTATATAAATTAAATGTTATACCAAATGATAAAAAGTTTTCTAAAATAAATCCGTATGTTCAAAAAGAATTTATATTATTAAATAAAAATATTGAAAATAGAATAAATACAAAACATAAATGCAAGAAAAAATTAAAGAAAGAATTTTTATTACCTATTAATAAAATTAAGACCAAAATGAAAAAACCGGGTACATATAAATGTAACAGGAAGAGAATAAAATTTAAATGTTTCTCAAACATTAAGAGAAAAGGAACAAAATTCAAAAACTACTATATAGTTAGTTTTAGAAATAAACCTAGTTTTATTTAAAACATACTCATATACTTTAAATTTTAATTTTATCAAAATAAAAATATATATCAAGTTATTCTTTGGAAAATTACTAAAAATTTATTAATTAAAAATTTTACAAAAATAACTATTTTTTTAAAGGAAGAATAAAATTAGACACAATTACGAATTTATCAAACCCATTAATAAATTTCAAAATATATTGATCTTTGAATTTTTCAAAAATCAAATATATTTTACTTTTTAGTGCAAATAAAATAAAATTAAATGAAATGTTCTGCAAGAATTAAATCGAGTTTATTCCAAACCTAGATCAAATAGAGATATCGGAAATACTAATTAAAAAATTCTGTATTTTGTTATAATAATAGTATACATTCAGTGACAAAGTTCACACCCTTTGAAATAATAAAAGGTCACATTGATAATCCGGATCCCTTTGATTTAGACGATCACTTAATAATTTCTAATTATGTACAAGATCATAAGCAAATTAGTAAACAGATGTATAACAAAATTAAACAACGTAATGAGGAAGTAAAAGAAAATTTAATAAACAAATTAAATGAAAAGAGATCTGAACCAGATAACTATTCTAAACAAAAGTCATGTTTTATCAAAACAAAATCGAGAAATAAAAAATTACCAAAATTTAAAAAGGCAAATGTCATTGAAGATAAAGGTATTTTATTAAAAACAGATAAAGGTACTTATCATAAAAGTATTGTTAGAAAGCCAAAAAATAATTTAGAAAAATTGTTACAGGATATCGACGAAAATGAAATCCATTTTGATAACGACGCTGTTCCAAGTACAAGTTCTACAAGTCATTTATATATACCAAATACATAGTATATTTCTATTTTACATTTTACATTACTTAGAAATCGATATAACATAGTTTAATTTATATTGATATAGGGTTAGTAGCTCACCTCCGTATATTTTATCATAGCTTATCACAAAATATGTTAACCAGAACAGAATATTTAATAATTACTATTCAGAAAAAGATTAATAATTTAATTCCTCATGTAAGACATAAAAGAGCTCTAATAAATGCAATTGGAAAAATTAACAAATGGCTATTTGGAAATCTTGATTCTGATGACGAAGAAAGATACAATAATGCTATAAAAACATTGCAAGAAAATTAAAAAAATATTATCAGTGAAACAAATCTTCAAATTTCGTTGTACAAAAGACTTGTTGATCATTATAATAAATCAATCACAATCTTAAGCAAAAATCAAGAAAAATTTAAAGTTGATATGGAAAAAATTCAAGCAGCTATTTATAACAGAATTATTACACTTGAAAGTTATATTAGTTTTCAAGCCATTATATCACAAATTGATTTAGATTGTCAAATGGCAATTTCTTTTATAGATAATTTAGAAAATGCTATAACCTTTGCAAAATTAAATACTTTACATAATTCTATAGTTTCCAGCTCAGACATTAAAGACATGATAAAATATTTACATAAAATATATAATGTTGATCAAATTCCGAAATTTACAAATTTATTAACGTATTATCAGTTCTTAGGAACGCAAGTATCAATTTCAGAGTCCAAGTTAATTTTTGCAATACATTTTCCTATTTTTGAAAGTAATACCTTTGAATTTTATCATTTATTCCCAATTATCCAAAACCAAAAAATGTATACACCTTTATTTCCCTATTTGGCACGAAAACATCAAGAAACACAGTTTGAACGAGAAGAATGTCCATCCCTTGAAGAAATTTATTATTGTCAACAAAATTTCATCCCAAGAGATAATTGTACTCTCCAACTTCTTGAAGGAAGAACTTTGACAAATTGTCATATTTTAAATGTTAATTTAGAAGAATCAGTATTTGAACAAATCGCAGTAGATGAAGTCCTAATAATCCCGTCAAAACCGGAACAAATTCTTGCAAAATGTAACAGTAACCAGTATATAGACATAAGATCACCCGTACTAATCAAGATACCAAAATCTTGTGAAATTTGGGCAAAGGAAAGAAGATAAATCAACAATATTCAACTGAGCAGAGGAAAGCCATTCATTTTACCGAAGATCGACATGAAGAAAATCCAAACTTCAAAGTCTTATCAAACTTCCAATATAACTAAATTAGATTTTAATGATTTATATGAAATTAATCAAATTTCCAAACAATTAAAGCCAATTAAAGAAATTCAAAATAATTTTAATTATTCAAGCACTTTTGGAACAATTTTTGTAATTTTTATTTGCATAATTATTTTAATATTAATTAAATACAGAAGACAACTTTTAAGAAGATTTAGAAGAAAGAAGAAAGAAAACGAAGAAATTGAATTAGAAAATTCCACAGAAGATGTTTTGAAAAATAGTTCCATATTTTTCAAAACTTAAGGAGGGAGGAGTTATATATTGAGAATATAATAGACTCTTTTATATATTATCTTTGATTAATAATCAGTTTTACTTTATAAATAGGAGTAGAACCTTATTATTGTAGTTATTTGTCTTTAGTTACTTGACTATAGTTATTTGTCTCTAGCTATTCGAAGTAGCTTTAGTTCAGATATCCATTTAAGTGTATTTTATACTTAATAAAATTTTTAAAAATAAAAGTTCCATTTTGGAATTTATAACTCGCAAACCGTACTTTTTGACAATTGATAAACGAAGCAAGCGGTGGTCGTATAAGTTGTGTTACGAGGGGTTATGGAGAAGTTGTTGTTAAAAATACATTTAAAATTAATTTCACGTAACATGGCAATTTGGTTATATATCTATGGTGGCAATGAAGAAGGGTTTATTAAAAATGCAGATCTTATATATATTAAAAGTCAAACAAAAAGCGGGGATTACTATATTATTATGAACATTTTGAAAAATGATTTAACACCAAATTTATGCCTGGTCTGAAACAGCCTTCTTTGATTATAATCGATAATGCCAGTTATCATTCGCAGTGCGTGGAACCAATTCCATGTTATAGCTGGAAAAAAGATAAAATTGTAAACTGGTTGCAGAAAAAGAACATTAATTATCCAATCAATGGTATGAAATATCAGATTTGGGAAGTTGTACGTCAAAATCTACCACGAAAAAAATTCTACCTAGATAAATATGTTGAGGAATATATTAAGATCTCCTTCACTGTCAGTACGATGCGATAGAGATGGTGTGGTCATAGTGCAAACGGTTTTATGACGAAAAAACTTGGGGTATTTTTATCACTTTATGTTACAATAGAAAATTTAATTAATTTAATCTAATTTAATTTTAATTAATTTTGCGCCATCTTGTATAATTTGTAGATAAAAGGAACATGTTTCTAAACTCGTTTTCCACACATAGTCAGATATCATCGCGTTGCACTTTTTCGGTTCACTGCCACCGCCATAAAAAGACAAACCCTCACAATAAAAACCGAATCAAACTTAAAAACCAAAACGATATTAAAGCCACAAACCTTCACAAAATCGCGGTATTGCCAGTCTAGAGGTATTTCTACGGTAATAAAAACGAAGCATTATCCACAATGACTACTGTTACGTTTACGTCAAACGGAAGAGTAAAATGTATACTAACCAACATATCTATTTAAGTGTATTTTTTTTTTCGGTAATAGCATGTTTTAAAACGGTTGCTTTGAAAAATACGAAGGTATATTAGTCCGGCAGATTTTTTTATTTACTTAGGTTTATAAATTAAGAACTTATGGAAAAATATAGAACACTTAAATTGTATTAACTTACATTTATAATAACCTGTTACCTACTGCCAGTGGCGGCTTGTCGCTTAGTATACCGGGAGGCTACTTTTGAAAGGTAAGATATACAAAATTTATCAAAACTTACCAAAACACTATAGTCTTCTGATTTTCACCGTTTCAAAGCGATCTACCACTTTTTCGTCAACATTTTTAATGCTATGTATTTACGAGTAATAGTTTTCTCATTTTTCTTCTAATTCATTAAAACACAACCATTTGTTTTTCTTATACACTCTAAAAACGTCTTGGCTATAAACCTTTTGAACTTTGGCTACCTGAGTAAGTTTCAAATCAAAAGTAGGCCTCCAAAAGACCTCAAATCGAATTTTTCAGCTAGCGAAAGTGTGGAAAAATTAGTTTATAAAATATTTTTTGTTATAAAAATGCCGTAACCCAACAACGCCGGATTTAAAAATACACTATCAAACACGGCAAAACGCTAAGAAAATGTGGCCAATGTAAAAATTATTCGATTGTCGAACTCAAATTATCCGAATGACTAATCGGATTTCTAATTTTTTAAATTTTTAATTCGACACAAAATACAAAATTGTGTCTTACTTTCGAAGAATAACAAAGAAAAGAAAAGACGCCATAAAATTCAATATAACTTTATATTGATGAAAATTGTGAATAAACTGAAGGTTTATTAAGAAAATTTGTCGGTTTAAATTACCGAATCAAATGCTAGAAAACCAAAGAAAATTTGAAAAATTGAAAATAATTCTGCTCTGGGCGGGGCTCAAACCCGCGCTTTTTGATCACTTTTCCAACGTACTAACTCCTCCCATGCAACATCATGCCGTCATTATGACGTGATTTTTTGGTGTGCGTTACGTCATTTGATGACGTGAAAATAACGTTACGGTAACGTGAGAATGTCACAGCGAAATGACGTCATTCCATATCGTCATTTTGACGAATCGATATCACGTTAAAGTAACGTGTATATCGGGTGTCCTAGGCTAGGCAAATTGATGATATTATCACGAATCTACCTAACGTTAAAGTGACGTCTATATTGGGTGTCTCAAGGTTAGATGGAATTATTAAAAATACTAAGCAGATGAAAGTTATTTATTTAATCGAAAAACACATGAAAAA
Source organism: Psylliodes chrysocephalus (assembly GCA_927349885.1). Taxonomy (NCBI): domain Eukaryota; kingdom Metazoa; phylum Arthropoda; class Insecta; order Coleoptera; family Chrysomelidae; genus Psylliodes; species Psylliodes chrysocephalus. The sequence continues at coordinate 15,306,801 of OV651818.1, read as the reverse complement.
TATATTATAAAAAATAAATTACACTGGCAAATAAAAAAGTCATGAGCAAGAAACCAAAAGGAATAAAATGACAAAACAATATTAGAGAAACTGACACAACATACCTAAAATTGTTGATTTGATTTTAATTGGGAGTGGGCGAGCAGATTTACGATTTCATCATCTTCAGTATGATCGAATGACAGCTTTCGAGATGGCACCTGTTTTTTTTTAGTAGGTAATTTATCAGCCTTGGAATGTAGATCTGAGGTAACCTCAACTTTTTTTAATATGGTACATTACTTATCATAATCATCTAAAATAAAAGAACTATTAAAATACAGACACTGAAAATTCTTGAAGATAGAAAGTAAATTGTGTATCTAGTTGTAAAAACTACCTTTTCAGAGGTATACATATAGTCTGAATTTATAATAAAAGTAAATAAAAAAAGATCATATATTCTGTGATATGATAAAAGGTATCTAAATCAAGTGACCCCCACAAATCTTTTACTTTTAAATAAACTATTAAAAAAATACCCTTCGCCCACCTTGCTCATCTCGCCCGCCTCGCCCACCTCGCCCTCCGCGCCTTGAAACTTGGAGACCAAAGTCGTCACCCTGATCCACCAAGCGAGTGTCGATATTACCTAATACCCTATCGGGTGCACGCTCGACACCCTGAATATCCACCATGTTCTTGAGACTCCCACCAGCCCCGTTATTACCGTCGCCAGCTAGCTCGCCATCCGCCAAATCGGTTACTCGGCCATGACTATGGAAAAACATTAAATACAATAAAATGCTTAAAAAACTCTAATTCTCTTGACGTTCATGAACTAAACGTTAAAATTATAAAACAAACTACTGATTTGTTGTTAGATCCTTTGACCAATCTGATAAATGTTATATTTAGTACTGGAGTCTTTCCAGATTGTTTTAAATATTCGAAAGTTATACCATTACATAAAAAAGGCGATAAGAATATCGTGTACAACTATCGTCCAATTTCAATTTTTATCTGTATTTAGCAAGATCGTTGAAAAAATCATTAAATCACGTCTTTATAGTTATTTTGAGTCAAAAAACTACTTTAGTGTCACTCAATATGGTTTTCGAACCAACAAATCAACGGTTCAAGCTGTAATAGATGTTGTTCATGGAGTGGTGTCTGGCCTTGAGCAAGGTAGTCACACAGTAGTTACTCTTTGCGACCTGTCGAAAGCTTTCGACTGCATTTCTCATGACATCTTGATTGAGAAGTTAAATTACTACGGCGTCCGAGGAAGTGCGTTAAAACTTTTAGAATCTTATTTATCTAGACGCTTTCAGGCTGTCACATTTCAGAACCAAAGGTCAAATTTTAGTTCGGTTAAGCATGGAGTTCCACAGGGCTCTGTCTTAGGACCATTATTATTTATTATATATACCAACGATTTAAGTAATTATATGGGTCCTTTTAAATCTGTTCTATTTGCAGACGATACCACTTTTGTGTACTCTGCAAAAAATGAAATTGAATTGAAAAATACTGCAGAAACTATTATCGCTAAAACTAAGAACATTGGTTCTTAGCTAACAATCTCATGTTAAATCAAAATAAATCTCAGGAATTGCAGTTTTCTTCGGTTACCGATTCTCAAAATTGCAATAGTACTAAATTACTTGGAGTTATGTTAGATAGTAATTTAACTCGGAGAATTCATATAAATAAATTAAAACCTAAATTATGCAGTACCTTATATCTGTTGAGGCAGCTTAAAACTATAACAGATCGTAACATATTAAGAACGATTATTCGATATTCCATTCCCACATAAATTATGCCACTGCACTTTGGGGTAACAGTTCAGATGCAATTTTGATTTTTCGGCTGCAGAAGAAGGCTGTTAGAATCATAACTGGTTCCAAATTTAGAGAACATTGTCAGCCCTTGTTTATTCAGCAAGGAATAATGCATATACCTACGATTTATATATTTAGTGTCCTTTTGGAAATTCATAAGAAATTATCATGTCTTTATAGGCAGTCCGACATTCACAAATATCCTACCAGACAAGCTAACAACTTAAGAATAAATAGATATCGTCTAAATAAATCAAAAACAATTCCCTCGACCTTGGTCTTTATAATGTATTGCCATCCGAGTTTGGGCTGCTGGAGTTCAATTCATTTAAGAAAAAATTAAAAACATTTATGTTGAAACACTGTTTTTATTCCGTAGAGGAATATATCGATCGGTGTAAACTTACATAGTTCTTAAACCTTCTACTCTATTTGTTTTCTCTTCTCGATTATATATACTCACCTAACTTAATTTGAGTTATTTTATTCTACTTAACAATTATATGTATGTAGTTATTTCATTGTGTAGTTCTGTATTTTATGTTTAAAAATAAGCTGTTATTTTAAAATGTACGTTTTGTGACTTGCTACAAACATATATTGTAATATGTAACGTAGTCAAATAAAATTTACTTTACTTTACTTTAATAAATGAGAGCGTCTAGCAATCGTAGAGAATATGCTGGATAGTCTTATCTTCTTATTTGCGACCCCTGCAGAGTGCGAATTCTGACAGCTCCATGATATGGAGATGCTTTTGTACTAGGCAATGACCAGTCAGAATGCCTGTGATCAAACGCTTATTCTGTATGGTCTTGGCCAAGTATTTGTTTGCTGTAGTGTTGTCAGGATAACCTAAAAGCTTCTTGTTTTGGCAAGTCTGCAGCTTCTTGTTTTGTCCCTTTTTTTGAATTTCACAAGGGAATGTTCTTTAATAATTAGGTTTGCCACTACCGATTATGTCCGTTCTATAGAAGGGCCAGGTCCAAAATATTTAGTTGGCTGCCTTCTTGGCTAGCGAGTAAGCAAGACGGTTACCTCTCAATGTGGCGTGACCTTTAATACATCTTAAGTTGAGCACATTGTTGATGGATACTTCGGCTAAGCTTCGTGATATTCTAGTACTAACCCTGAGTAAATTCATGGTCTGTCCAGGGTGAGTAGTGCTTGTCTGCTATCTATATAGATAGGAATCTTCCTTTCAGTTATATTATTTCTAGTGATTTCTTTTATTGCTTTGAGAATCCCCGTCAGCTCGGTTTGTCTATACTGGCACTACTGCTCATAGCCAATTTTATGTTTAGGTTTAAGGATCTGAAGTATATTCCACATCCTAAGCCTTGTTTTGTTTTAAAACCGTCGGTGTAGATATGAATTGTACCTGCCACTTCCAACTTTTCTATTTGATCTATTATAACTTTATATGGCATATGAAAGATATATGTGGATGAGATGGAGTCCATGTTCGCCTGAAGCAGTGTAAGTGTATCGAGCACCTCCTGCCAAAAGCGACATCTTGCCTCATCGGATCCTGGTTCAATCCCAACCGTGCGTAGGTGTGTCATTGTCATCACAGCAATCTCTATGATGTAAATATCAAGGAGAGTGAGACTAACAATGACTTCTATGGCTCTGCTCGCTGTAGTTTCCATGGCTCCTGTTATGTTGAGATATGCTGCTCTGTGAAATTGTTCTAGTTTGCGGATAGCTCTCAAATATTTGTTTTCGGTACCCAGACAACTACACCGTATGTAAGCATAGATCTTGCAATGGTCGTGTGAGTCCATGCGACGACTCTGGGGGAGAGACCTAAGCTGCGCCCTAAGGTTCGACGGCATTTGTCGTAAGCAATGTATGTGTTTTACTGTTTTATAGGTGTGACTTCCATGTTAACTTGCTGTTACTTGTGAAAAGAACCATTTAAGATTATTTGGTCCAAAATAGGGATGTGTTATAGTTAGTAGCAGTCTACAATACAGTTATGGTACAGTTAGAAATCATTTGAATAGCTGAAAATTTGTCTTGCTAAAATTATATGATTTTTGGTATCTAGTTTTTTGACTAAGTGGATTCCTCGCTTTTTGATTTTAGTTTTAGTGATTTCTCTACTTCACAACTATTATTGTATAATCAACACAAGCTCAGTGAGCTTTAGGGGTTAAAATTCACTCATAAGGGAATGAACTAAGTAGAGTATTATTATATTATAACACCAAGGGCCGATCCTTTCACATCTGAGTAAAATTACATGTAGATTAACTTGACAGCACTACAGATTAATCAGCAAGTAGTTACTTACTTTTAACTTTACTCAAAGGTGAACAGACTGGCCCCAAAGCAAGAATGTTACTGTTTCAATTTATACGGTTGTGTTGTTGCATATTGTGACGCTTAACGGTTAGAGGGTGGTGATGATCCTTTTTTATGTGTATAGGGGTCATCGCTTGGCTTCGGGAGGTAAAGATAGATAATCACCCACTGTCGCTAAGTGCGCTCTAGCCGATGTTAATCTCAAGAAGCTTAGATTAACTTCTTGGTTTAGAACGAATCTGCACTACTTTAGATGAACCTCTGTGACGTAAATTACCGTATAGTGAAGTAGACTAGGAATAAGAGAAACACCATATATAAAAAACTAACAAACACTTTATTAACTGTCCGTAATTAAAGGACTCAATTGATATATAATAAAAAATAATAAAATTTGGGGTCCTTACCTCATCTTCAGGGTGCAGTCACAATTGTATTTTACTTTATTTATTCCCAGAAATATCTGCTTATTTTATATATTTTATAAAGCCGAATTATTTCCCCAGTGATCGATTGCGACCACTTTTTTCGCTGTCCCGCCAAACTCTCTAGCCCCACTAAAAAAAACCGACTAGGTTCGATTTCGCAAGACTTCCAAAATCCTCGAGTCAGCGCAAAGTTCATTAGTCTTTAACTTAATTGTTTTGAAACAATGAAATGCATTTTCTACGATTTAAAAGTATTTCGAAATCGAACTACTATTCAGAAATAATTTAACATATAGGATGTTAAATTATTTACTGATCCGAATGAAAATAATTTAATTAAAGGATTAATTGTGACAATATTAAATATTGCACAAAAGTTATTAAAACTGCAATTTGACGATTACTTTGATTAGTATTCAAATAACTATTGTGAAATATTAAATTTTCCTAGTAAGGTAGGTGCGGTGAATATGCCCATGCAGGTAATATGCACACCCGCTGCCATTTTAAAAAGTTTAGCTTATATGCTAATAGAGGGCGACCAACGCGTTAAGATTTTGCACTTACAGCGGTACAAGTCAAATCAGTCTCTGCTAGTCTTTGCCCAGTGGCTGAAAATGAATCACCCGTTTTGAGCGCTGTCGAGTATAACAATAACACGTGTTTAAAAAGAGTGTAAACTTTGTGTGTGTTTGTTTACAAAAATTGTAAGTAAAGCATTTTAAAGTACGTCTATTTACCATTTTCTTGATATATCATTTTAATAAAAATACTTTGAAATTAACCTTCAGAACCTAAAAAAATACATAACCTTTCTCTGTTGCTAATATGCCCATCGTCATCGGAAGCAAATATGCCCATATGGGCATATTACCTTCGGTTCGTAGTGGAACGTTTATTATTAGTTTAAATTTTTGTTTTACAGATGTCACCTTATAAAACAAAAGGAATTCGGTCTCAGTGGACGGAGGAAGACCTTAAACGCGCCCTTAGAGCGGTAGAAAACGGAGAGTCGAAAAACTCAGCATCTAAGCAATATAAAATACCGCGAAGGACTCTTAAGCGTTATATTGACAAAAAGGCTAACGTAAAACAGCCACTTGGTAGAAAAAGTGTTCTAAATAAAGACCAAGAAACAGAATTAGCGGCCCGAATTATCAGGCTGGCGCAGGTGGGTTACCCACTTACAAAACGAATGCTTCGAAGATCTGTGTATCATTATTGTGAGCAAAACGGTTTACCTAACATGTTCTCACAAGAAAAGCGTCTAGCTGGCCGTCACTGGTTAAAAGCATTTTTAAATAGACACCCAGAGATTTCTCCTAGACGGGCCCAGAACATAAACCCGGCGAGAGCACAAAAGCTCAACAAATATATTGTTTCCGATTACTTTGACAAGCTTAAAATAGTGCTTCTCGAACTGGACTTAATGGATAAACCTGAAAGAATTTATAATATGGATGAAAAGGGGTGCAGGTTAACATTACATCACCAGCAGACTATTCTAGCTAAAAAGGGCATAAAAAGGGTTCACCTAGTGGCACCAGAACACGCGGAAAATGTTACTGTCGTTGCTTGCGGTAACGCCAGTGGAGGAAGGATTCCCCCAGCCATTTTATTCAAAGGCATAAGGATGAAAAGCGAATGGAGTGACAACTTGCCACCCGGAACTCTAGTCCTCATGACGAAGAAAGCAAGCATGACAATTGAATCATTTAACGAATGGCTAAAGCACTTTGGCAAATATAAACTTCCAGGCAACTGCCTTTTAATCTTTGATGGCGCATCTTGCCATTTAGATCCTTCTATTGTTGAAACTGCAGACTCTTATGGCATCACCCTTTTATGTCTCCCAAGTAATACGACACATGAACTGCAGCCAATGGACAAGGCTGTATTTAAATCTTTCGAACATCATTGGAATGAACAGGTACTTTTATACTGGACTCGCCACAAAGACCGAGCTATAACCAAACAAAGGTTTGGGGAGCTCTTCTCTACGTTTGGGACAAGTCAGTAACACCCCAAAATATAACATCAGGTTTCTCTGCTACGGGTATCTATCCGTACAATCCAGATGCTATTCCCGAAGTAGCTTTTGCTCCTAGCATTTTAACGGAACGAGATAATAACATGGAAGAAATTAACAGACAAGAAGAAAGACAAGAGCTTAGAAGGGAAACCACACCCCAACCTGGACCCTCTGGATGTCAACAAAGGAATGACCGAAGCACCATAGAAAAAACTCCTCCGTCAAAGATCTCCAATTATCCTGAATATTTTGGACAAAAACGCCAGAGTAAGAGAAAACGGTCGTCATCAAGTAGCTCCTCATCAACAGGTATGTCTTTTTACAACGAGACCTTAACAGAAACGTTCTCTTCGGAAGACGAGGCAAAACTTGATGACGAATCGGCAACATTGGATGACGAAGAGGCTAAAAGGCCGAACATCAGAGAACAAAGGGCGTTAAAGAATTTAAAAATGGACGCAGAAAACCAGAAGTCAATCAAAAACATCCAGAGAGAAGATGAGGACCAAAAATCAAAGGACCCGCCTAAAGAGGAAGAAAATAACACAAAGACAAGAAACGATGCAGAAGAAAAGGTTTTAAACGTGAGTTTTACTGAAATGTTGGAGACACCATATAAAGATGTCCCAAAAACAACTAGAAAGAAAAACGCTATTAACAGCAAAGCGCTTATTGTGAAAAAGGCAGTTTTTCCCACCAAAACCACAAAAAAACTTACCAAAGAAAAAAAAATCGTTTTAAAAGACGAAGATAAAGGAGAAAAAATAAAACCCAAAGAATCGTGGTACTGCAAAGCTTGTCAAGAAGACATAAAAAAAGATATGCGATTGTGCTCGATGTGTTTAGTTTACTTTCACGAAGAGTGCGTCGGGCTCACCAAAGGTGATAAGACAGTTTTTGTTTGTTCAGACTGTGGCCAAGGTTGTCAGAAATTTTACTGTCTACTTACCAGTGTAAAGTAATGTTTAGTTTTTCAGAAATATTTTAATTTTGGGTTTGTTATCCTTATGCACTGTTTTTTCGAAAAAATATACTTAACCGACGAAGGTTGTATGCTTTTGTTAAAATAAAATAATGGGTATATTAGGAACATGACATGGGCATATTAGGATCACCCTATGGGCATATTAACGACAGGGTTAGTAATACGCCCAGTATGACGCGTTTTTAAAAAAACGATATAAAAAAAATCTCAAAGAAAAATCATCGATTTCTGTCCAAACATTACTTCTTTGAGTTTAAAGGTACGCTTTCTATAAAAAATCGAATTGAAAGGTTTATCGTTTCTAATTTTTATCAAGGATTCTGCTTAATATGGGCATATTCACTGCACATACCTTAGAGAAGTCAAGGCAGTCCAGTGATTCTAGAGCCACAAAAGACTGATTGTTTAAGAGAAACATTTGGAAATACGTAGCAGTTATATACAAAGAGAAAATTGGAATGTGAGTTTATTTTTACTGCAAAGATATCAATATATACGGCTAAATTTCGGAAGATCTTGGAATTCGATTAACAGCTATAGAAATAAAATAAATAAATTTAGGAGAGAATATATATTATTTATAAAATTGTGTTTTGGTAAAACATTACTGACATATAGGCAACCAATATTACTGTCTTGTATTGTTGGTTGCATATACATCATTTTATTGACAAATGTATTATCATATTATTTATTTCAACGACTCATAGTGTGTTTATATTACTTATTAAAGTAATTTAGTTTTCAAAAAAATGGGTTATTTTCGTCGGGTATTGTGTTCTAAATATTTTGTGCTGATTTAAAATAAAAAATAAGGACCAAAACAACATTATTACTAGGTTGTGAGTTTAACCAAATTCTATTTTTATGAGTCAGGTTGACCTTCTTTTATGTAAACTTTTATTAATAATGTATATATTGATTTTAAAACCGAAAAAAGTTTATTTTTATTTGTTTTCTTTTTGCAACTGGTTGCGTAAAGTAGATAATTTTGCCACTTGTTGCAATTACAAAAAATGTCACTTTATATTGTTACGGGTTTAATGCATATAAATAATTAATTTCATAAATCAGTGATTTGCAGCAAATGACGAGATTTTCAAAATAAACTAATGTACTTACGACTATCAGAACGTGATGAATTTTTTCAGCAGGTTACATAAAACTGAAATAATATACCTCAATACTCAAACCTTATTTAATAATGATAAAATCAAATAAAAACGTTTTAAGTAAAGAATTGGTTATGTTTACATAAATAAGTTCTAATGTATAGAGCAAAGGTCACTTAAGTATATTCTTTTCTTGGTTTTTCTTTATTATTAAGCCCTTGACTTTAATGGCTGCTTAACCACTTGGATATGGGTCTTTACTTCTTTTATGAGTTTCCAGATAAATTATCTCTCTCTTTCTTGTTCCCGTTTTGTTTTCTGGCTAACCTAGAGACGTGCACGTGCTGCAATTTCGTATTTTACGGATTTATATGGCCTGAAAAGAATAAATATTAGGAAAAGTTACTTATATCTAAAAGGATATATTATTGTGTTATGTATCAAACACAAGAAGTGGCATAAGCAAATAACCATTAACGGTGCACAGAACAACTCAATAGTGATAATAATTGGGAATTAAAGTACAGAAATATGCATGAGTTTCAATCTGCAAATAATCATATTTAAGTTAAATAAGTTATTAAAAAGAAACGTACCTAGTAATCCATAGAAAGGCATCTAATTTAAGCCCAAATCAAAGGGAATGAACTGGTTCACATTGGATGTTACTGTAGTTGTAATAAGTCTTTGTTTCCTATGCATGATATTAAAAAGTATTTCTTCTAAAGTAATCATATCCATATTAACACAAAATTTCTTGGTATCTAAAAATAAAAAAGCAAAATAAACATTAGTCATTAAAAATATACAAACAAATTTCACACCTGGTATAAATTTCAGATTTGTAAAATAGAAAATTATTTTATAATTATTGAAACAAATATGAATTGTAGTTAGTAATAATTGTACAAATAAATTTTAAGATTAAAATAAAGTGACAGTGATATAAACAAGAAAAAGTGTGGTTAGGACAGAAATGGTCACAATGAAATAATAGAAAAAAAAAATCTGAATGCCTATGGCAAGATTCTAGAAAAAAAAAATCTCCAGAACAACGAAAAAAAACTGAAGTGAGAAATCAATAAGCCCGATTCGCGGAGGTGAAAAGTAAAAAAGAAAAAAATTCTTTTACAAAAAAAAATTAGTATAAAAATAACTACGAAATACATCTTAGATCTGCACAGAATTATTCCTAATAAATATGGTTACTGTCTGAAAGGAAAAATACTACAAGTTGAGTAAGATTTATAAACAAATTATAACTTACTGTTTCAAGAAACTGTCTCATCGCTCACGACGTTCGAAATCATAAGTGATTTCGGAATCATTTGGTCTCAGAATAGGAATTTTTCCAACATTTCATGCACCGTGAAAATTTCAACAAACGATAAATTCCTAAACAATTTAAAATTCTTTTTAAAAGTGAACTAACTAAAAAACACACAACAACTGAGCAATTTCTCTCCGAACATTTCCGTGCACGTTGTATTGCGGCCATTTTGTACATAAATAGTTGTAAATTCTTAAAGTTGATATTTTCTTTGGTCAAATTAGCACGTCAATTGCCATCTGGAGTGAAAGTGTAGCTCGCATTTAACGAAACTATTCATGTACTATTCATTCTACTTTCACGGATTGGAACAGGTTGACGTTCTTTGCCGACTACAGGTCTGAATCCAGCAATTGAGGGGCGCATGCGATGATAATTATAAAATAATTTACGTTATTTAAAATGCATGAATTTAACAGTTACTCGAACTAAATAAAATATAAAATAATTTGGCATATTTATTCAAATAATTGTTTCCATTGATATATTAAAAAAAAATATTCGTTTAAAAAAAAAGAAAATTCTCGTACCAAAAATTCTATACAAACAAGTAGGTATTTACAAGTAGGATCCAATGGAACTCACTTTAGACCCTGAGATAAGATTTAATAACAGGTAAATATGATGATATAAGGAAAAACTCATGCAAAAATATTTATTTATATAGTAATAAAAAAAATATATAATTTCAAATTAATAATTAAAACAAATTATTATCATTAAAATATTCACACTAGTGTGGATTTAGTTTTCCTAAGTTGGAACAAATAGAAAACTTACGAGGCCCCACTCAAATAGTAGTAAATCATAGATATGCTTGTAATAAGTTTAATATTAATATATAGTTAAATATATGACTGGTTTGCTTCCCTACCGATTTTTCCTTCTTTTGCTGCTTTAAGCTTAGTAGACAGCGTAGAATAGCGTAGAGGTTAGAGCTACCCCTGCTCGCCTGCTGGTTCTTGTCTAGTTTAATCTGCACTTCCTAGTCTGTTTAATTACCTGAAATCGCTATATCAGTATCTACCAGATTGAGAGATAATAGTTAGGTACTTACCAGTCCCATTAGAGCTATCCAGAAATACCTAAAGAGACCTTCTATGTTAGAACAAGTAAGATTAGTTTTATTTTTCTAAGAACCTTGCCGGTGGTACGTAATGAAATATTAAATAAATCAACTGGAGATATAACAATCCTATTCATGCTGTGCACAATTGATAAAACATATAAATGCCATAATCAATGATGTAAACCATCGTTAGTACTAACATTGGTACATTGTAGCTTAGCTTATCATTAATCTTTGACATTGTCCGAAAGCCTACAGATACTTTTATTTCATTCAAAATATATAGAACTGATAGAATTCCTCTCAGCACAAATTTAGTTGTTTTATTTATACTTATTTAGACGGTTAATTTATGTAAAATTAAACAACCTACACTGTTGACCTTCCCTGTCTCCAACCTAGGGGTAGAGAAGAAAAAGGGCTGACAGTATGTCATAATTATAAAAAAATATATATACAGATATAGAATTTTTCCGAATCGAAACACTACATACGAGTATCTCAGCATTATTGCTATATATTTATGTATAGTTGGAGATTACGAAAATAACGCAACCAACGTCATCGTAAATTCAGCCACTATGTAGTACAAAAATGTGCTGAACGGATGTATCTCGAATTCAATCACAGCTTTTACTACCTCGCATTTATCTCTGAAGTAAAGTTAGGCCATTTCAAACGAATAATTCGAGTCGTTTATTTCGTTTGTTTTCACCTAAACGAATCGTCGAAAAGTTTTCAAACGCGGTTACATTAATGATATTTTAAAAGCAATTAGGAAACTCGTTCTATAAATGGATCAACAGTATTAATTTATTTATCTATAAAAAGAATGTTATGTTGTGTACGTAAGTTAGAAACTACTTTTCTCACGAAACAAAAAAAAACAAATAAAATTTCCTTTTTTCTTTGATATTTTTAGGGCGTTAAATCTGCTTCTTTTACATCACTATCCCGTATATTTCAAAAACTGTAAAAATATAAATTAGTTTACGTCATTTACAAGCGCATGCCTTTCGCCAGAAAGTTGTAAAAAAATTGTGTTTAGTTGTGTTCGAATATTTTTGGATAAGAAATTCAAAGTAAGTACCTAGGTATGTAAAATTTGGCTTGCAACGAGCAGACAAGCATTTTTTTCCTGTCTGAAGTTGCAAGAGGAGTATTTACTTGGCTTTAGAGCAGAGCATGCAAGGGTTTCGTAGTACCCCACTTTTAAAGTTTATTTTTGACATATTTTAAAAGAAAAAAATATGTGCGTGTAAGTAGAGGTTAAATCTGTGCTCCTCTGGAAACATTTTTTCAAAATTTCAATTTGTTTTTTCTAAAAAAAAAACACAAAACTCGACTTTTTTGATCCATTTTCTCAATTTTTTTTAGAAAAAACTAAATTGAATTTTAAAAAATTGATTCCAGAGAAGCATAGATTTAACCTTTATCTACACGTACATATTTTTTTCTTTTAAAAATACTTAAAAATAAACTTTTAAAGTGGGGTACTACGAAACCCTTACATTGCAAGATTTTTCGTCTGGCAAGTGACGCCTCTGTTAGATTTTTAAGAAATTAATATTTGTGAATGAAAACAATTTACAAAATATTTTACTGATGTTTTACGAGGGATAATTAAAGTTTACGTATTTGTAGGCACACCTTATTGTTTTACGTAAATCATTTCTGTAATACTAATATAGACATATTTATATAATATGCAATGGGTTTCATAGTACACCAATTTTACGGATTATTTTTTATTTTTTGAAAAATTATGTAAGTACAGGTAAAGGAGTCACTTTTTGAACATTTGAATCGGTTTATTTTGAGAAAATGTAAGAAGATATCTTTCTATCGAAAAAAAAAAAAAAAAAATACAAATAAAAATGATAGAAGAGAACAATATATGTTTTTAATTTTTACAGGAACATTTATTTTTCTCAATAAAAATTAAAAAATACGTTAAAAGCTTTTTCGTCTAGAGGGCGATACCAACAAAATGTATATCCTTTTCTACTGTTTATAGTGATAAACGTACGCAAGTGATTTAAATTTATTTTGTTTTATATCTGTACACTTTTGTTATTTTTACATACAGTAATTTCGCTCAATTATTTTAAATTAATTTTATCATTTATTTATTAAAAAAATATATCCGAAATTAAAAGGTATACAATGAGATTTGAATTATAAATTAACTTTTATATTGCACGGGAATTTTTTTTAATGAATACATCTTCGAGTTAAGAATAATGAATTCCAGCATGTTAACAACTCTTTAAGCTGTTGAAGTAATGTATATTTTTTCGAACTTGGTAAATCATTTTTTTTTGCTTTTGAGCGTGGCTTTGATCTCTCACACTCTTTGATGCGCGTTGCAAAAGAAGATTTTCTAAAAAGTTTGATAATGTCTATAGATGAGAAAAAAATGAATGTGACAAGAGATCAAGCTGATTGTGGTTTGTAGCAAAATGAAAGACGAAAACGAGTCACTGTTTCAAAATTTGGAGACATTTGTAAAAAAAGGAAAGGCATTTTTTAAACAATCTCATAAAATCTTTTATTTTTTGCTAAAGCCTTTTAATATGACATGGACAATAAATCCAGTGCAAAATAAGATTTGGAAATTTATTAGCAAGAAAAAGTTTTTATATGTGGACTTTTATTGATTCCGAATTTGATTATGTTCCTGCCAGTCCAGATGGAATTTAAAACAAAAAACTCTATAATAAGAGTTAAAATGTCCATATGAAGCTAGAGTGTTGGCTGAAGAAAAAGGAATATGCAGTAGAAAAATAACTTTCTGGAAAAAGGATAATACCATTAAGGGGAACCACAATCGGTACTTTCACATTCAGGGCTAGCTGCACATTACACAAATGAATTTTTGCATTTTGTGCGTTTGGACTTCTCGAGAAATAAAAGTGGAGGAAATTCCTCATAATGACAGCTTTTGGGAAGAAAAGGTGCAAAATAAAATTCAAAATTATTATATGCCTTACCAGAACTAGTTGACAGCAGAGCTAATAGAGACATGGAAGTATGGGACAGAATGCCAAACAAATGGTGAGTTTAACAGTACGCGTTTTTTATGAATTTGTTCTAGAAGCTGTACCTCATTATAACAGATTATTCAAACAATAAAAATAATTTTTGTTGAAATATAAATAATAATAATATGCTGAAACATTATATCTGATCGCTACATATTATAAAATCAAAGATACCTTTTTATTTAACCAACTCACACATGGCTACTCCAAGATTAAATATTATAATTTCGCTTGAATATATAAAATAACAGGTATAGAAAATATTTTTTAAAAACCTAGTTTATTTAAAAATATAAAATGTCATGAGACCGTCTATTGTTTGTTTACATTAGCCTCCTGTTTTTGTTACTTTGACTTTTGGTATCGAGGACTTATTATTATGTGATATAGAAGGGAATGTATTGCTAAACTATGGACGCTTTTCTACCCTTAATCAATTATTATTAGTAGAGTGTATGTATTAAAATATTCGCTCTAGAAAACGATTTACCCCTCTTTGTCACAAGCTGAATTTTTCAGAGATAAAAGGTCATGATAAAGGAACCCTTATTCCGGAGGTAACACAAAATTAGACTGTGCAGAAGGGCACTATCATCAAAAATCCAGATACTGATACCGCCGAATAAAAAAAAATATAAATTTTTTGGTCCAATGCACAATAAAATCTTTGTAATGAGTAATTTTTTATACTTATTTAAAAAAAATTTCAGCCCTTCAAAAATTTGTTTAAAAAATAATTTTTTTAAATATAATTTTGTCATTTAACAAAAAGGAAGGCCCTAATGAAAAACGTAGTATAGCTCTGTTTCTCTTTACGTGTCGGCTGATGCATCACATTATTGATATGCTCAAATTTTTTTCATTTTTTTATTATAAAACTTTTCGTTTGGTGCCAATGGACAAAGTGTCATATTGTCTGTTTTTACTAAAAAATTAATAACTGTGTTACATATTAAAGTTCCTAATAAATTGGGAAGATATATAGACATTTTTTAGGTTTTTATTACATCTACATTCATCCTTTTATAGCTGAATGCCTGAATATATTTGGGTAAGTTGGGTAAGTTTTCGTTAAACATTTTAATTACGGATTTGTTGTTGTAAGAAGCAAAGACACAAATGATATCAAAATATGACTTCTTAATCTTTGCATGGTCAACAGTTTCCTCACAATATTTTATTAGCAAAGGATATGGACAGAAGCATTAGGTAATTATGCCGAAATATTTAAGTTTGATCTCACAGCCTTCTCCCATGTCTCTAACAGTAAATGGGTATCTCGGCACCTCTACAAATAAGAGTTTATTGGGAAATATTTTAGAGCAATATGACCCACAAAGACTTACCTGCACCTAGGTGATCTTGCAAAACTTCTCACATTTTTGATGGGATAGCAATAGCTCAAGGTTTGGGAAGGTCCAAAAGTTGCATATCATTTAAAGAATATGCTAATATATTTGTAAAGATTATTTTTAAAAATAAATTTAATGCTCAAAGAATAGATGTGATATTTAATCATAAAGAAAATTATATCAAAAATACAACACGTCAAAAGAGATGATCCCAGAAATCAATTGATATAGAAATTGACTGACCCAATATTCCACTTCCAGAATAATGAAACTTGTTCATTCATTCGATATTTAATAAAAGACGTTTAACACATTTTCTGTCAGAGCAACTTCTTGAAAATTTGTATCTAGTGATGGATTCGCGAGTATCAATAAATATGGGATGAATTTTGAACCATCAAAAGACGATTTCTTAAATTTAAATCTTGAAGAAGCTGATACTCGTATCTTATTGCACATATTATCAGCTAGAAATTCGGGGAATTCACGCTGCATTATTGATTGCAATGATACCGATGTTCTAGTCTTATTATTTTATTTTAAGTAGTTTTGAACTAAAAATCTGATGTGTCCAACACATGACTTTCCTATCTAGTTAACCTATTGCAGCATCTCTAAAAATGTTTAGAGGATAATCTAAATATATACATTTTCCACATACATCTACCTCGAAACATTTTTCTATAGATATTCATTGAAAACGAAAATACTGAAAAATTTTAATTTAGCACTTTTCCTCCAATTTTTCCATTACGGTCCATTTGAGAAAATTCATTTAAAAACAAAAATTATAGAGATCGATATCGCAAACAACTTTTAGATTTAACAATTTTCTTAAAAATCAGAATTTTGCACATTTTGTCAAATTTCTCGAATACGGACCATTTCAGGAAAATTTGACATAGATCAAAAATTATAGATAATAATATTGTAAGTAACTTTTATTTAAAGAATTTTCTTCCCCAAACGTAAATAACGAATATATTCCATAAAATATAAAAATGACCACCAATAAAGTACCCCCTCAAATGTTCCGACTCTGACCAAAATCTAATCAGTTCACCTCAGGTCGAAATAAAACTTAAGTTTAAAATTTAATGTTTTTTCCTTTATCCGTTTTTGAGTTTTCTTCAAAATTCGAAATTTACACATTTTCTCAAATATCTCGAATACGGTCCATTTTAGAGAAATTATTTATAAGATAAAAATTATAGAGAATTATATTACAAACAACTTTTATTTGAACAATTTTTATAAAAAATTATTTTTTTTACATTTTGTCAAATTTCTCGAATACGGACCATTTTAGGAAAATTTTGCATAAAACAAAAATTATAGATAATTATATAAGAAGTAACTTTTATTTGAATAATTTTCTTCTCCAAACGTAAATAACAGATATATTCCATAAAATATAAAAATGACCACCTATAAAGTACCCCCCCAGATGTTCCGACTCTGCCCAAAATCTAATCAGCTCATTGGACGCTGAAACAAAGCTTAAGTTTAAAATTTGGTGTTTTTCTGTGTATCGGTTCATGAGTTATGCGACCTACAGACACACACACACACACACACACACACACACACACACACACACACACACACACACACACACACACACATACACACACACACACACACACACACACAGACACACACACACACACACACACACACACACACACACACACACACACACACACACACACACACACACACACACACACACACACACACACACACACACACACACACACACACACACACACACACACATACACACACACACACACACACACACACACACACACACACAGACATCATCGCGAAAATAGTCAAAACGGATTCAGGGGACCTCAAAACGTAAAAAATCCGTCGAAAACTCGAGGTCGAAAAAAATCATGATTCCTATACTTTCCTTATATCTGTATACAGATAGGAAAGTAAAAAGATATGGTTCATAATAGGGCGAGGAGACTCGTGACGATTTATAACAGTACATGATTTAAATTTGAATAAAAAAAAACTTCTAAAAAATTTGACTTCTTTTCATTCTGTGACAGATCGTAATAAATCCAACCAATTGTCTGGCATTGGAAAAAGAACCTGTTGGAAAACCTACCTTGAATACCATCACCTTTTGGATGGATTTGGCACTGATTCGTAGGTACTCTAAAAACACATTCTCTAATCTTAAATTTTTTTTCATAAAACTGTATTCAAAAACTGCCAATGTTGCTTCCATTAACATTTTGAGCAGATTAATGGTCCCGTTAAAATAATTGCTAAATTGCCATTGACTGAAGACGCCCTAAGATTACATTGTTTAAGATGTTTTTACCAGCTAAGTATTTGGCTAAGCTCTTTAAAGACCCAGATGCAGCATCCTAATGTTGAAGAGTATGAATGGAAAGTAGATGTAGATCAAGATTGAAGCCTAATACCCACTCTTAAGATTATGCTCGACCTGCTACCAGAAATAACAGAACTTATCATGCAAATGCAAAAAAGGTACTATACACCGATAATTTTCATATATGTCCAATATTTTAACAATATTATTCTATTCTAGACTATGGAAGCAAAATGTGCAAATGCAGAAAAAAATATTGGCTACATCGGTTAAAGCACCTGTATTGCACAGAAAAATTGCAGAAATAGTTTGATCATAGCCGCTAATGTTTTGAAAAATGTAGAATAATGTGGTGAATCTGATTTTGATTAGTTTGAGTCCTGTACTTATATATTTTAATATTATTAATTTATACTTTATATACTTCTCATTATTGAATTTTTACTTTCCTATATGTATACAGATATAAGGAAAGTATAGGAATCATGATTTTTTTCGACCTCGAGTTTTCGACGGATTTTTACGTTTTGAGGTGTGTGTGTGTGTGTGTGTGTGTGTGTGTGTGTGTGTGTGTGTGTGTGTGTGTGTGTGTGTGTGTGTGTGTGTGTGTGTGTGTGTGTGTGTGTGTGTGTGTGTGTGTGTGTGTGTGTGTGTGTGTGTGTGTGTGTGTGTGTGTGTGTGTGTGTGTGTGTGTGTGTGTGTGTGTGTGTGTGTGTGTGTGTGTGTGTGTGTGTGTGTGTGTGTGTGTGTGTGTGTGTGTGTGTGTGTGTGTGTGTGTGTGTGTGTGTGTGTGTGTGTGTGTGTGTGTGTGTGTGTGTGTGTGTGTGTGTGTGTGTGTGTGTGTGTGTGTGTGTGTGTGTGTGTGTGTGTGTGTGTGTGTGTGTGTGTGTGTGTGTGTGTGTGTGTGTGTGTGTGTGTGTGTGTGTGTGTGTGTGTGTGTGTGTGTGTGTGTGTGTGTGTGTGTGTGTGTGTGTGTGTGTGTGTGTGTGTGTGTGTGTGTGTGTGTGTGTGTGTGTGTGTGTGTGTGTGTGTGTGTGTGTGTGTGTGTGTGTGTGTGTGTGTGTGTGTGTGTGTGTGTGTGTGTGTGTGTGTGTGTGTGTGTGTGTGTGTGTGTGTGTGTGTGTGTGTGTGTGTGTGTGTGTGTGTGTGTGTGTGTGTGTGTGTGTGTGTGTGTGTGTGTGTGTGTGTGTGTGTGTGTGTGTGTGTGTGTGTGTGTGTGTGTGTGTGTGTGTGTGTGTGTGTGTGTGTGTGTGTGTGTGTGTGTGTGTGTGTGTGTGTGTGTGTGTGTGTGTGTGTGTGTGTGTGTGTGTGTGTGTGTGTGTGTGTGTGTGTGTGTGTGTGTGTGTGTGTGTGTGTGTGTGTGTGTGTGTGTGTGTGTGTGTGTGTGTGTGTGTGTGTGTGTGTGTGTGTGTGTGTGTGTGTGTGTGTGTGTGTGTGTGTGTGTGTGTGTGTGTGTGTGTGTGTGTGTGTGTGTGTGTGTGTGTGTGTGTGTGTGTGTGTGTGTGTGTGTGTGTGTGTGTGTGTGTGTGTGTGTGTGTGTGTGTGTGTGTGTGTGTGTGTGTGTGTGTGTGTGTGTGTGTGTGTGTGTGTGTGTGTGTGTGTGTGTGTGTGTGTGTGTGTGTGTGTGTGTGTGTGTGTGTGTGTGTGTGTGTGTGTGTGTGTGTGTGTGTGTGTGTGTGTGTGTGTGTGTGTGTGTGTGTGTGTGTGTGTGTGTGTGTGTGTGTGTGTGTGTGTGTGTGTGTGTGTGTGTGTGTGTGTGTGTGTGTGTGTGTGTGTGTGTGTGTGTGTGTGTGTGTGTGTGTGTGTGTGTGTGTGTGTGTGTGTGTGTGTGTGTGTGTGTGTGTGTGTGTGTGTGTGTGTGTGTGTGTGTGTGTGTCTGTAGGTCGCATAACTCATGAACCGATACACAGAAAAACACCAAATTTTAAACTTAAGCTTTATTCCAGCGTCTAATGAACTGATTAGATTTTGGGCAGAGTCGGAACATCTGGGGGGGTACCTTATGGGAGGCCGTTTTTATATTTTATGGAATATATCTGTTATTTATGTTTGGAGAAGAAAATTGTTCAAATAGAAGTTACTTCTAATATTATCTGTAATTTTTATTTTTTGTCAAAATTTCCTGAAATGGTCCGTATTCGAGAAATTTTGTCAAAATGTGCAAAATTATGATTTTTATGAAAATTGTTAAACTAAAAGTTGTTTGCGATATCGATCTCTATAATTTTTGTTTATACATGATTTTTCTAAAATGGACCGTAATGGAAAAATTGGAGAAAAAGTGCTAAATTTAAATTTTTCATTATTTTCGTTTTCAATGAATATCTATAGAAAAATGTTTCGAGGTAGATGTATGTGGAAAATGTACAAAATAACCGAAAAAGCCTGTAATAACTAGATAGGAAAGTCATGTGTTGGACACATCAGATTTTTTTATTAGGAATTTATTGTATTCTGCAAAGCAATAGCTTTACTGTTTATAAACTATACTTATAGATACTGTGCTTATACCTTCCATAAATAGTTTATATTTTTTTGTTTTTTTTATTTTCCTCAAAAAAAAAAAAAATCATGAAGTAATACACCCTATAAAACATTATTCGCCTTCATAGCGGATAAATCAATAATACCTATATAAAATAATGTAAGAGAGTCAAACAGATTGCATACATTTCATCCCTGAGAGAGACGCATACAGTCAAGAGACCTTTCCTGTAAAACCATGACATCAGTAATTGTTTATTGCTATATTTTTGTTAATTTCATAGCAAATATAAGGAAAGCACTATTACCTTGTCAATACACAGGCGAAACTTTTATGGAGAATATTTTTTTTTCGTTTAGGCCTTCGTTTTTCGTCAAATGAAAGGTATATTTCTAAAAGAAGATTTTTTAACCAAAGTCGACAGCCAAAATAAGTTTTAATCTACACGATACTTATTGTAAAATACATAGGTAATATTATTTTGTGCTATTGTGGAATATTTTTCGGTTCCTTTGTCTTCAACTTCGCGCGTTAAAGTTTAGAATATGCATCCCTCGTATCTACATGCAATTGTTAAAATTATGAATGAATACTGCTTTGATTTGGTCTCGGAAGTAATTTTGTAGTATTTAGGCTCCACCCTTAAGTTGTAATTTTTATACCTACTAAACTACAGTTGCCCCGCAGGTCTTTTAGTTTGTAATGTAAATTTTCCTCTTAAGAGCTGCATCGGTTGCGATTTCATTTGTTGCCAGATGCCCGATCGATAATTAACTTAACGAAGTGAAAAGGTGCATGGGGTAAAAGATACCTGTTTTTGAAATTTTAGTTTTTTGTAGTTTTACAGACTTGTTTCTTGTGTTGTGAATTGTGAATTAAGGTGAGTTCATCTAAAATGTATTTTTTATTTTAGATTTATTAAAACATTAAAAGCCAAAAACTTGCATCTCAAAAATCATTTTATATTTGATTATATAAACATCATTGTTAATTGAAGTAAATTTAAACATAATAATTGATAAGCACTAATATTACTATTTATAAAATTTAAAATAAGTAATGTTCAGAACATACTTTTCAGTTTGAGTTTGAGAAGTCGAAACTTTTCCATTTTTCATAAATAATTTGTCAATTTGTTTACTTACGTATTAATTTCTTTACAGTATACAGGATGTCAGAAGAAAATAAGAAATTGTCTGGATACCAAAATTTGCTGAATAAAAGAAAAAGAAGAGAGGAAAAACTGGAAAACCATGTCATGTTTTCTTAAACCCGAGTCTACTTTGTCAAATATTAATAACAACAATATTACAGCTGAATCCCAATATTCTGAACCTGTACTTGAAACAAGTATCAGCAGCAGACAAGAAACTGATCTAGAAAGCAATCCATCAACATCTTTAAGTTCCGCTGATAATGAGAAATCAACACCTTCAAAAATTACCAGAATGGAAAATATGAGTCAACTTTCGAAAGATGCAGCACTATGGCCAAAGAAATTACGTCCTAATAATATTCAAGAATTAGTGAATTAGTAGAACTTGGTCCTACTCAAAACAAAACGGATATTTATCCGAGATATAGTTCAGAGTTTTCCAATGGTTACTTCTTTAGAATTTTACCGAACAAAGAAAAATTGAGCGTTTTTGGTTGTTGTATTCCGAAACAAAAAATTCACTTTACTGCTTCTGTTGTAAAATGTTTAATGTCATCGATTTGAAATCTGTTCGCCTTAGTGATGAATCTGGTTACAATGACTGACAGCATTTAAGTGAACATTTAAACATTCACGAAAAGAGCAAGTTACATATCGAAAATGTTTTAAAATTGCTAGATCTTTCTATATTCTAGATCTTTCTTTAATAAAAATAAAATAATTGATTCTGAAATTCAAAATTTACTAACAGCTTGCCAGTATTTAGGCAAGCTGTTATAGAAATAATTTTTTACGCGATTTAGTTTTTAGGTGAGCAAAATTTAGCTTTTCGTGGAAGTAGTAATAAGTTGTTTGAGAAAAATAATGACTTTTTAAAATGCATAGAAACCATTTCCAAATTCGAGCCGATTATATCACAACATACAAAACGCCCTCGAATAAAAGATCATAAAAACTATCTCGGGGATGAAATACAAAATGAAATAATCAACTTGATCGGTGAAAATATCAAGTCCAAAATTTTAGAACTAACTGAAAAAGCAAAACATTATTCCATATTATTAGACTGCACTCCTGACTCTAGCCACCAAGAACAAATTTTAGTTTGTACAAGATTTGTTAATTTAAAGAGCACGGGAATCCCTGAAAAGGTCTCGATGAGCCGATTTTAAAAATATAACCTTTACAACACTGCACTACGTCTACATAGTTTACCTCCCAGATAGATATCGAAAAATATTTAATTTTCTTCATAATATAGGTACGTACCTAACATAGACACAACTATTAAGTTTTTTTGAATTAATTTAGGCCAGTGCAATATTTATATTTTATATCTTTTTTAAAAAAACTGTAATATAAGTCTGACAGTGTTTATCAGTACCTCTGGCATTTATAGATAGCGCATTTTTCTATTACTTCAAGGGACAACCTACAAAATAAACAATTATTCATATAACATTTTATTAGTCAACAAAATAATTCTTGATTAAGGGTCGATCTTTTCACCTCTGAGTAAAGTTACATGTAAGTTTACTTGACATATTAACAAACAATAGCCCTATAGTTTAATCTGCAAGTAGTAACTTTCAACTTGGTGAAAAAAATGGCCCAAAATATATAATTAAATTGTCATACTTTTTTAAAACTTCCTCTGTCTTTTGTTGGAAACAACAAAAATTGTTTAATGCATAATTGGGCATATTCTGTATATATTCATGGGTATATTCTGTAGACTCTGAAACAAAAAACAAAATAAACTATAATTTGAAGTACACATAACCTCGAAAATAATAGTAATTTTTTTAACTCTGACGATTTTCGGTAACAATCGTTGAATTAACACACATACTTCCGATTTATTAAAGTCGCAGTTTTATTTAAAATTAATTTTTAATACAATTTAAAATTAAAATTGTCTCATGTTGTTTTTTTTAGATTTTAAAAGTTGAAAAGATAGAATATGAAGTAAGTAGAAAACGAAATAAAGACTATTTTGTGATATGACAAGTGGAGGCATTTTGCGTCATATTTTGATTAGTTTTAAGTTAATAACTTTATATTTGTAGATTGACGAAATGAAAATGTTTTTGTATCATTTAAGTCACACTATTTTAATAAAGGGCATTTATTATCACCAAAACGGACTAGCTTGAATTTGACATATGTTGTAAAAGAGTAATACAAAAGTGGGACGTTTAGTATCGTCATTACTTCTCTTTATCTATGATTTAAAAGATTGGTATGGCCCCGCCTACTTTGTGACGTCACTGGTGTGCGTTGCGCAAATGAGGCTGATTTAAGTTATTTTATCATTGTTTCACTACATTTCATGGATCTTTTATCGGGTGACATCTCTTTTTAGCTAAAGATTTTCAAGAACGCTTCTTACTTATCGGGCACGGTGGTGTAGCGGTCTATCGCGCTTATATTCATTTATAGGCAAGTTTATGAGTCTGAGACTGCTGGGTTTCGAATCCCAGACCAGACCATGTGGATTTTTAATTAAATTGCATGGTTCGGTTTAGGATTTGATGTGTGGCGTATTAATAGAAATTCAATTTCTGTTGATATGACATGCAGATTAAAAAAATTCGCCATACATTACAGTCTCGATGATGGTGGGTGAGGTTTTCCGGGTTTTCCTCACCTGTAAGTCAAATGGCACCATCAATCATCTTTAAGTCGCCCCGGAGCGCCACGGCAAATAATAATAATAGCCGTCCCTTTCCCCGGACAAGCTCAGCTTTTGGGGTTAAAATTCACTCGTAAGGGGGTGAATTAGGGAGAGTATTATTATTATTATTATTATTATTATTATTATTATTACTCCCGCGGGCTCACTTATAAAAGCACGCCACGAGCGCAGTGACGTACCCATAAATAGATATTACTACGTATAAAAACAATAAAATTATTAAAATTGAATTATTATTTTTATGGAATTATTTTAAAATAATGTGTTTTTATGAAATGTAACTGGGTGTTCACTGCACAAATGAACCAATGGAGAAAGTTCCAGTATTTAAGGAACCTAAAACAGACTCGCTTCTCTCCAAACAAAGCTACAGCATGTATATGTTTACACAGTACTGTTTTTACAACATTCTCTGGATACTTTACATTGATATTTATGTAAACATATTTTACATTAATTACAATAACCAGTACGACATTGTATATCATATACTTCATTACAAGACACTACATAATATTTATTACTTACTGAAGATTGCATTTTGAATTTTCCAAATTCCAAAACTTCTACCTTATCATTCATATTTTCTGCATTTTTATGGGCTTCTACGATAATTTTGTGTTGATAATTGTTTGCATTCGGCCTTTCAGCATTAATTATCCTTTTCCACATCTTCTCATCCAACAAATCCCGCAACTTTTCAACTCTTAACACAATTTGAATTATATTTTAATTTTAATATATCAACATTTTTCATTACACATTTTGTCTAATTGATAAAAGTATTTTTACATAAGATTACGTCGCCCTCTCATTTTGTTATATTTTAATACTTTATTTAAACTTTCAATAGCCATATTTGTATTTATTCCTACATTAATTCTGTAACAATTAACAATGGGCCCACGTCATGATCCTTTCTTCACTCTGGAAATAGCTAAAAACAAATATCACTGTTTGATTAATTTTTTTTTTATATAGATATTCTCTATTTTTGCAAGTATTTCAAAAAATAATTTTCATTCTCCTCTGCCAAATGCCTGAAATAGTTTTTCTTTGATACCATAACATTTGTGATATTAGTTTTTTTTAATAGGTATTCTTTTCATTTCGTTCTTCATTTCTTGTCTATTTTTTGATCTACCTTGGATGTTCTAGTTCTGTTGTATTTATTTTTTTAGACTCTAATATGCACTCAACAAAATTGTAGGTACAATGATAAGTTTTATAGATTTAGATTATCTGTAAATATCACCAAACCAACGAAATCTGAAATCTAAGGTTAAGTTAATTACATGGAGGTATAATACTAATGGAGATGCCATGAGGCAATTGTTTGTGCATATGATACGTTTTATTAAAAATTACCCCACTGGGCGTGGCTTAAATGGTTGACTAAGCAGGGTCGTATTCAAATATAATTAAAGTCCGTATGCAGAATTACAACTTTTAAATGACTTACTTACCTAAGATTTGTTTCAACATGATCGATTTGAAATTAATTTGATGACATTGCGCAATTATGACTTCTACACTATTTACTATTATTTATTAACCGTTTTCCGACCAAGACAATGCCAAGACCATAAAAGAGATTAACATTATTATATTGTTTGTCTTCGCCGAAACCGTTCGTTATATGACCTGTGTGATTGAAAATCAACGTTCGAATAACACTGTGCATCAGATTTTTTAATCTCTTTGTGCTTTAAAACTAAAACCTGAACTACGATTTTTCGTTCAAGGACTCTCTTGGCTTGATCAAAGCTGCCAATGTCAAAATCTGACAATGAGGAGAATTATGACATGCAAATTACCAAACCAAAAACCAAACCACTACGTGAATTGTGAATAAATATATTTCAGTAAAAATACAGCCGAGTTTGTAGAAAGGACAATTAATTACTTTTAAATGTAAAACATGTAGGTCTTTCTGATGTAGATGACATATATTAAAAATATGACCCGCTACAGTCAAAAGTTTAAAAAGATCAAAAATTCAGCTAGGTATTACTTTATTGTGAGAAGTAGATGGAAGAAATCCATGATCAAAACTACTCTGTCAAAACCAATCGGAACTAAAAAGACTCAGGTAATAATTGTTGGTTTTATTTATGTTTGAAATAATTAATTATATAGGGTAGGTACTGTAATGTTATTTTTTTTATCCCCTTGTATAATAAATTGAATTTTTCCAACATTACATTCAAAATAAAAAAATACTTATATACTATTATATTTACCTTCAACTAGCCTTTATTTAACTCCTCTTAAGGTGAGTTTTACTTCCAGAGCACAAAATTTTCTTAAACTCAGGTGAGTTCAGGTAATTTTTAACCGACTTCAAAAAAGGAGGTGGTTATCAATTCGTCGCGTTTTTTTTTTTTTTTTTTTTTTTTTTTTTTTTTTTTTTTTTATGTATGTTCAGCGATTATTCTTTAACACGGTGTCCGATTTCAATGATTCGTTTTTGTTAGAAAGGCGCTACTTCAGGGGTGGTCCCATATAAATTTGGTCAAAATCTAAAAATTGGGTCCATGAGAAAATCCTCAAACTCTTCATTTTTTATGTATGTTTAGCGATAATGCTTTACCACCTTGTCTGATTTATATGATTCTTTTTTGTTAGTAAGGGGGTACCTCAGGGATGATCCCATATAAATTTGGTTAAGATGTGGTGAGGGCATCTGCACGTTTTTGAAGTCGGTTTTTTTTAATTTTTAATTTACACTTGTATTTTAAAATTTCTAATATTTTATATATTGTTAATTTTATTATTTTATTTTTATTTAATTTCACTATGTTATTTTATTATTTTATTTTGTTTTTATTTTTATTTTATTTTTTTATTTTATTTTATTTTATTTTATTTTATTTTTTTTTATTTTTTTTTAATTTATTTTTAAAGTCACTTCTATGAATGAATTCAACTTGTTGTAAAATTAATAAATTACTCTTTTATGAATTACCAGTACGTATTAAGTAAACAGATTTTTTTAAAAATCAAGATATTTAAGTTTATTTAACAACTTATTGACTTTTGTCAAACTAGAAAACAAATAACATGGAAAAGTTCCTATCAAACTATACAATCTATATTATATCTATATCAATGAAATTATTTCACCCACTCTGTCATCATTCATTCATAACACAAACTAATATAAAAATCGATTTAAATTCGATTTATTTTACCTTCAAGAAATTAGAATTCCTTTTCATGAATCGATTAGTAATTCCTCATTTCTAATTGACATATGACATATATATTATTTCAAGTAATAATTTGGTTAAAATATATAAAATTCCAAATATGAATTCTACTTTCTTTACGAAATATACTAAAGCAAGGATTCTATCAAATATGTACAAGTTTTGTAAGTATTATTCACAAGTAACACCATTAACTGTTTATTTTGATTATAAAATGTACTCACAGAGTTCTATTTATTTCTTTCAGCTCCTGTAGCACCTCCAAACTTTGAAATCTGTTGAAAATACAGCACCAGTCCAATGTTATATAACTGCTATTCCAAATAACAGCCAATTTTACTTATTGGAAAATCTATTGTCAAAATTTTGACAACCCAGGTTCGTAAAATCTTTACAAATTTATAATATAAATCTGCTTACTTAATTTGACCTGTTATATATCAATTGTATTCCTTTTTAGATGGAAACTTCTCACAATATTAATCTCCGGTTTCCTTCTTACACCGGACAGCCAGCAAAAACTATCCGTCATCATTTTTTTCTGACTTTTCTCACCCAAAAAAATCATATACAGGGCCATGTTTGTTATTTTAATGAAATTAGTAAATTTTAATGTTAAAATCTTATTTTGCTAATATTCAATAACGTATCAGTACATATATTACTAAAATTGCAAGCAAGTACTTACTAAAGATTTCTATAATTGGTACCTATGTATAATAAACAACAATCTCACAGATGCACAGCATACAACTATACAAATGGAATTATAGAGATAATTTATTTTAAAAATAGGCATTCAGTTGCGATTTGTGATTACAAAAAGAAAGCTTTTAACCACTTTTTCTGATCAGTGATGTTAGTGTTATAGTGAAAAAGTTTCTAGAAACTGGTGTTTTCAATCCTAATAAAGCATTGTGAATTTCCAAGAAAAGTGCATGATGAAAATTGTTCTGACCAAAATTTTGAATGTCATGCCATTTAAAAAGAAACCCTGTGGCTATGGATAACATTTGACACAAAATCTTATCCTAAAAATAACTGTTTGGTTGCATTGGAGAAATAATTTCTTCAATGGTACTTTTTTAGGGTGCAAGGATGACTTGATATTACTAAATTTAAACCTTTGTTATAAGTTGTCTTTTTGCTTTAATTTCTGATACACCTGTATTGTACATACTTGAAAAATATAAAATTGTTCAAGTGGGAAGTTTACATACAAGGTGTCTCATTGAGAAATGGATACAGAACAACTGAAGAGTCTGATTAAAAATAAGACTATGCTTAGAATGCGAATATTCTTCATTTTAATTTTGAAGTTTCTTATAAGTTCCCAACAAAAGTATCTTTATGATTTACTTAAAAAACATCAAAAAATATATAATTATAGTTCAAATAAGTGTAACGTATCTTATGACACCAAAAACTTTTGCCAAATTTGGTAAAATTATAGGTAACTCTTCAGTTTTTCTGTGTCCCATTCTTAATAAGACACTACAAAAAAATATTTAGTGACCTTTAAACAACACTATTTTGTTGTTTTGATGTCTTATGCTAGTAGCTTTATTAACTCTAGTTTTAGTGAGATATGTTAGTCGGATACTAACATATTTATCAACTATACACTTGATTAATAATATTCTATGATTATCCAACACAAACTGGTCCAAACTGTGCTGCATAATAATCTTTTGCGATGGTTCTAAGTCCCAAAAGGGAACTGGTTGTGGGTTCTATGTTTCCAATCTTAATCAAACATCTAAATTTAAAATATCGGATATAAGTTCTGTTTTTACGGCAGAAGCAAACGCAATTTTACATGCGCTGAAATGGATAGAAAATAATAACGCTGGTAATTCCGTAATTCTAACAGACTCATTGTCGGTATTACAGTCTATCAAAAAACATCCTACAAACATAAATTCCAACCACTTAGTAAAACTAATAAGAGAAAAACTCATCAACCTTAAAAATAGTGATACAAATATAGTTTTTTGTTGGGTTAAAGCTCATGTGGGAATAGTTGGTAATGAAATGGCAGATCTCGCTGCAAAAGACTCCACAAACTTAGAGTATTGCGAGGAACTTTACACGGTTCCCGATATTATCAATTGCTTTAAAAAAGAAATAAGAATCAATTGGGAAAAGATCTGGATTGATTTCAAACATAACAATAATTCAAACAATCATTACACACAAATTCAGCCTAATACATCTAATACTGTTTCTCACATTTCTGAATTTCAAGTATCCAGACAGTATTCTATTTACATTACTAGGATGAGGTTGAACCATGGTGGGTTTCCTTCCCACCTATTTAAGATCGGTGTCCTAAGGACACCCTTCTGTTCTTGTGATAATAATTCAGTAGGAGATCTTAATCATTTGATATTTGCATGTAACAACCACAATAAATATAGAAAAAAAAAAATTTTAACGAAGTTATTAGATATAGGGATTTCTTTTCCAACCAATATTACGTTGCTATTGATCTCAAATAATAAAAAAGTATTTAATACATTGATAACATTTATTAAAGAATCTAAAATTAACATATAAACCAATAACAATTAACAATCAGTGGTAACAATTGTAATAAAAATAATAATGTCTGTGGCAAATGGGTTAATCCCGATGCCAGTCAACCACTGCACACACACACACACACACACACACACACACACACACACACACACACACACACACACACACACACACACACACACACACACACACACACACACACACACACACACACACACACACACACACACACACACACACACACACACACACACACACACACACACACACACACACACACACACACACACACACACACACACACACACACACACACACACACACACACACACACACACACACACACACACACACACACACACACACACACACACACACACACACACACACACACACACACACACACACACACACACACACACACACACACACACACACACACACACACACACACACACACACACACACACACACACACACACACACACACACACACACACACACACACACACACACACACACACACACACACACACACACACACACACACACACACACACACACACACACACACACACACACACACACACACACACACACACACACACACACACACACACACACACACACACACACACACACACACACACACACACACACACACACACACACACACACACACACACACACACACACACACACACACACACACACACACACACACACACACACACACACACACACACACACACACACACACACACACACACACACACACACACACACACACACACACACACACACACACACACACACACACACACACACACACACACACACACACACACACACACACACACACACACACACACACACACACACACACACACACACACACACACACACACACACACACACACACACACACACACACACACACACACACACACACACACACACACACACACACACACACACACACACACACACACACACACACACACACACACACACACACACACACACACACACACACACACACACACACACACACACACACACACACACACACACACACACACACACACACACACACACACACACACACACACACACACACACACACACACACACACACACACACACACACACACACACACACACACACACACACACACACACACACACACACACACACACACACACACACACACACACACACACACACACACACACACACACACACACACACACACACACACACACACACACACACACACACACACACACACACACACACACACACACACACACACACACACACACACACACACACACACACACACACACACACACACACACACACACACACACACACACACACACACACACACACACACACACACACACACACACACACACACACACACACACACACACACACACACACACACACACACACACACACACACACACACACACACACACACACACACACACACACACACACACACACACACACACACACACACACACACACACACACACACACACACACACACACACACACACACACACACACACACACACACACACACACACACACACACACACACACACACACACACACACACACACACACACACACACACACACACACACACACACACACACACACACACACACACACACACACACACACACACACACACACACACACACACACTATTCGAAAAGACTAATGTGCTGATGATATCAACTGATATTTTTTTCTTAGAGTCTTTCATAATTTTTAATATTTTTTCGCATTTTAAACAAATGTTACATCTTCCGATGGATATTGCAAACCATTTTTATTCTTTATATCAATGAATGAAAATAGAAACAAATCTCTAGTTTTACTTTTTAAAGCATCTAGACATTGTTCACAAATATATTTAGAGAAGTTTAATTATAGTTGATTTTTAAGTTTAATTATAAAGTTAGTTATTTAAGTTTTATTATAGTTATCTAAGTTTTAATAAAGTTATTTGTCTTTATTATAAAGTTAGTCAAGCCAATGTTCTTTATTAAGTTAGTTATTTAAGTTTTATTGTAAATAAAGTGTATACTAACTAAACATTCATTTATTGTCGAAACAGCATTCTTCTTCAATCTGACCCTAAACTAAGATAGAAATAACGTCGAAATATTTAAATTTGAACAAAGTTCTGACAGCTCTTTGACAACTATGACATGACCACTAAGAGTGGGGGAAGGAGTGTCGTTTTTTTTGGCATGTCATCTCCATAGTATTCAACTTCATTGGTTAATTACCGCCAAAGGGCCAAATGTCAAGTTTCCTAACGAAATTTGATATACGAACTAACATAAATTGGAATTTTGAATCTGGCGGCACATAGGCCACACCCCGGCTGATGCCGGAGCGTTCTCATTGGCTGGGCACATTTGCATTTTAATGTATGTTTGTGTATTGTGGTTATGTATTGTTAGAGTCAGTGAATTAGAAGACCGGCGCTGCTAAAGCTGACGGTACCCGAACGCGCTCCTCGCAGCATCCGAGAGAGAACGGGAACACTTAAATTTAATCGTATCCTATGACTAGATTTTGAGATACAGGGTGTTGAAGTTAGAAATCCCTAATTCTTTAAAGTGGACACCATAAATCACCCTTAAATATATTTGGAAGTTATTTGCTCATTTTGTATAGTCAAAATACATATTTAACCTACTTAGACCTACCGTATAACGAACTTTTTTTGTAATGAAATAATGTATGACTCTGTATGTGAACTAATAAGATTTTTTTGATAAACAACTCCAAAGTTAAAAGGCAATTATTTTCTATTTTTTGTCAACAATTTCAACATTTTGTTGATTTTTTCACCTCACATATTCAAACGCAATCACCCTGTAACTAGGAAATAATTTTGGCTGCTCTCAAATAGTACAAGGGGTATATTTCTAATCCAACACAGTGTGTCAAATTATCTAATATGCAGTATTTCTCTGAAACATATCTACCTATGTCAGTATATTTTTTGTTTAAAATTCATATATTTGGTACATATTAAGTTATATTTGGAAAACTAGTCATAGGATCTAATTTTACCAATAAGAATTTTGAACGAGTACATCGAGTACTCTACGATATCAAATATTGAGAAACTTTGACGGTGATTTTTTTTTTCGGTATTTCAGCTATTTTTGTTCGGTGGAAATACCTACTTTGACCAAAAAAGATCTGCCGAATCATTAATCACCCTGTAAGGGACAATATTTTAATTATAGTAGTTAAGTATGTATTTTGACTATACAGAATGAGCAAATAACTTCCAAATATATTTAAGGGTGATTTATGGTGTCCATTTTAAAGAATTAGGGATTTCTAACTTCAACACCTTGTATCTTAAAATCTAGTCATAGGTTACGATTGGGCCTAAAAACACTTTTGATGGGGACATCAAGTAATTTAACATATCAAAAATTCAGACATTTTGACGGTACTCCCGTTTGCATAAGAAAAGTGCGTGATCCTTTATTTAAAAATATTAATTTGTTTAACAATAATACATTCAATACAATCAAAATTAAGAAATCGTTTTTTTTTTTAATTTTGTCTCTCTATAAAGGCAAGACTGTCACTTAATCTAAGTCAGCGGAAAATATCAATTTTGCGGTGATATTTCGAAAGGTAAAAGTATAAAAAATATTTTACCGACATAAACCAGCAATTGCTCATTTTTAAGTAGAGAAATGCAAATTGTAACTTCGTACTTATATAGAAGCAACCCTTACTAACTGTAATCATTTTTTTTACTACATTTTGCTCCCTTTTACTTTTAATCTTTCAGTAAAATTCCTTGAGGGATTAATTTTCGTTAGTGTTTTTAAGACAACCATCGCACTGTGACGACGGAAGGCGTAAATATAAAGCTAAAGTATTCCTCTGGGATGAATATTAAGGTGCTTGACCTTACCGACACTGTAATTTGTTCAGTTTGTAGAAAAAAAATTTAATCCGTCGTTATATTTCTGAACTATATTCCTTGCCTAGCTCAAAAAGTCCTTCGTCCTTATGACAGATAAAATAATGAGCATTATTTGTTTTGGTGCACACACTTGGTTAAATTTATTCGTAGTCATTATTTTAATTTTATCTCGACTTTACCTAATCCGGGGAAAAATGAATACAGGAATTAACCTCGTGAAATATGTGCAGTGGGATTATCCTTAATATTATGTTCTGCGACAGTTATACAGTTAAGTAAAGTATTTTCAAATTAATTAAAAATAATATATGCTGTTCGTTTTTTATAAGTAGAAATTTAATGGTGGGTCTATACTGGTGTTTTTTAAGAGTCTAAGATCCATGTGGTTACTGCATTCTGTTTTTTAATTAAAATACAATTTTTATGGACAATTATTGATAAATAAATATGGTTTTGCCAGGTTGCCTATAAAAATATGGCCGCAAGTCAGCGGCTTGTGGTAATTTAGAATGGGTGTTCAATTTTTTCCAATAATTTTATAATTTGTAAATTCGGTCCAATTCTTTGTACAAGCGCTAATATTGCTGTTTTTTTTTATATGGGCTTGTATTTAGTGTAATTATTATTAACTTTTAGTTATTGTAATATTTGTTTTGTTTTTAATACATTAAAAACCATTTATAAACATTATTAAATATAGTCAGCTGACTTTTCTTTATATTCTGAGATTATTATTAACACTTCCCACTCCGACCGGCACAGCGGTGCGGCGTTAAACAATATTAACTTCTCATTTATTCAATAAAAGAATATCGAAAAATCGAAAAATCGAAAAATCAAAAAATCAAAAAATCGAAAAATCGAAAAATCGAAAAATCGAAAAATCGAAAAATCGAAAAATCGAAAAATCGAAAAATCGAAAAATCGAAAAATCGAAAAATCGAAAAATCGAAAAATCGAAAAATCGAAAAATCGAAAAATCGAAAAATCGAAAAATCGAAAAATCGAAAAATCGAAAAATCGAAAAATCGAAAAATCGAAAAATCGAAAAATCGAAAAATCGAAAAATTGAAAAATCGAAAAATCGAAAAATCGAAAAATCGAAAAATCGAAAAATCGAAAAATCTAAAAATCTAAAAATCGAAAAATCGAAAAATCGAAAAATCGAAAAATCGAAAAATCGAAAAATCGAAAAATCGAAAAATCGAAAAATCGAAAAATCGAAAAATCGAAAAATCTAAAAATCGAAAAATCGAAAAATCGAAAAATCGAAAAATCGAAAAATCGAAAAATCGAAAAATCGAAAAATAAAAAAATCGAAAAATCGAAAAATCGAAAAATCGAAAAATCGAAAAATCGAAAAATCGAAAAATCGAAACAGAAATTCCGTAACGAAAATAAACCTAACACCCCCCACTCCGACCGACACAGCGATGCGGCGTTGAAAGCCGTGCATCGTCTAACGTCGTTTCAGTTCGGCAGACTTCATAACTGATCCTTTCTCTTTTAGACACAATTTAGGAATCCGTGTTAATAATTTTCCTCGAATACCAAATGACTCGTGTTTGTGTTGCAGTCTGATAAAAGGGACCCTGTCAAAAGCATTCGCAAAGTCGAGATAAATTACATCAGTTGGTTGTTTGCATTCGAGTGAGTGAGACCAATCCTTAAAGCAGCATAAAAGATTTGTTGTGGTAAATTTGCTTTTAACAAAACCGTGTTCCTTTGATATTACATAATGCTCTTTGAAAAAGTTAGTCATGACATCAACTAAGATGCTTTCCATGATTTTTGATGGGATAGACAGAAGGCTTATAGGTCTGTAATTTGAAGCATCCATTTTGTTACCCTTTTTAAATGCAAAAGAAAGCATAAAATATTTAGGAGTAACTGTGAATAGGCACCTTGGATGGAATTTACATGTTGATAGGGTTAATTCAACTTTACGTAGCTTATTATACAGATTTAAATATATTAGATCAAAGTCAATTAAAAATACTATACTCTGCTCTAGTAGAATCGCGTATATCATACGGAATTGTGGGATGGGGAGGTTTGGCGGATAACCACTTAAAGAAACTGGAAGTATTACAAAAGAGATTCCTAAAAATAATATTAAATAAACCATTTTTCTATCCCTCTGATACGTATCAAGAATCAAATATCCTTGACATTAGACAGATTTATTTTTATAAAATAGTTACTTCTATTGAAATAGAAACAAACAGTCATATTCAACATAACTATGGGACTAGACAAAAAACAAATAAGTTATTAAAAACAGTATCAGCTTCAAAAACCATTGGTCAAAGAGGTTATAATTATATTTCAAAAAGGCTATATAATTTTAAAAAGCTAAACCTTTTATATTAAAATGTGATAGAAAAGTGGTTCATAATTTAATTACGCCTTAGTGTTTATATAATTTATACTACATTATTTATATATGTTTGTGTGTTGAATATTATTGTGATTTTGTATAATATATTAATTGTGTTTTAATACATTAAAAATTGGAGACAAGCAAAAATGGAATCACCAACGGACAGGTCATACCTTTGTGGGTTATCATTTGTTTACTCTACTTTTAGTAATAATTGATGATAAGTATTATATGTTCATAAATTTATATTAATTAGAATGTTATATTATCCTTTGTGTCATCATTTTGAGTGAATAAATTTTATTATTATTATTATAAATATAGCTGTGACTGACACTATTTTCCATAAATCGGGTAGAGTAGATGTATTAAAAGACATGGCTATGATTGTGGACAGCGGGCCAGACAATGTGTTTGCATACTTTTTTAAAAATAACTTCGTACCAGGAGAAGAATGGTTCTTCAACTTAAGTAATTTATTTCTAACCTTTTCGGGATTAAATTGCACTTCAATCAGACTATTATGTATCCTCGTGGTAATTATATGTGGTAGTGCGGTAGTGGCTAATTCATTTGTATATACAGAAGAAAAAGTGTTTGCCAGAATTTCCGCAGTATCCAAATCTGTAGAACATAAAGCACCGTCTAGGTAACGCAATAAAGGTATACTTACTTTGGAACATAAATTTGAACGCACATATTTGTAGAATTTTTTGTGATTTTCTCGTTGAGCGAATGGATAGTTTTAAGAGAGTTTTGTATATTTTTAGAAATGTAGTACTTTCTCCAAAGTCGCCGTTTATGATGAATTAAGGATACGACATCACTATTCATTCAGAGTTTTAACGGATTTCTGTGGTACTTCTTGGTAAAAGAATGTTTATTAATTATTTCATTAATAGTGTATGGAAAAGTGTTCCACATATCATTTACATTGTTAAACTCTTTTAAAATATCATCGAAGTTAATAGTTTCTAAGTACATTTTGACATCATTCTAGTTGACCACCCTGTATAAATCGTACGTCTTACTGTTTACACTTTCAATATTAACTTGGATCTCGGCTATTATTACTGAGTGGTCGAAAATGCCTATTGGGGGAAGATCTTGAGGTTCTGTTATAAGTTGTTCATCATTTGTGATGGTAAGATCTAGAATAGAGGGTTCTTTATTAACTCGAAACCTGGTTGGTTTATCTATTAATTGAAAGAAATTGAAGTCAGCAAAAAATTGCATAACATTACTTGTTGAATTGTCTAAGTCTGGAATACGAGTTATAGGCCAGCAAATATCGGAAAAATTAAAATCTCTTAAAGTTTATCAATTAATAGCTTAGTTGAATCTTC
Source organism: Psylliodes chrysocephalus (assembly GCA_927349885.1). Lineage (NCBI taxonomy): Eukaryota > Metazoa > Arthropoda > Insecta > Coleoptera > Chrysomelidae > Psylliodes > Psylliodes chrysocephalus. Next base: position 15,269,141 of record OV651818.1, on the reverse strand, counting down.
GCAGGAATCACCAGGTCTATAAATACAGGCGAAATAAATATTGAAGAGACCTATAGAAATGTAAAGCAATAAAATATCTATACCTGCTATTTTTGGGATTTTAGTGTTAATTGAAAAGTTTCAGGTTATTTCTTCACAAATATATATACAAACCCCGCCACCTGTTCTCAGTAGTCTATCAGATCGAAATATGGTGTATCCATGGATAGAAACAAGCGAGTCTGGATTTGATGATTTTAGCCAGGTTTCCGTGATAAATATTAAGTGCGGTTTGAGATCTTGAACTTTACAAACTCGTCAAATTTGGCCTTAAGTGAATCCAGGTTACTATATAAAAATGACCAAGATGTATTAGGGGCAGAGTTAGACTTGAAAGTTAGAGTTTTTAACAATTTTAGACACACCTTGCAGTTACTTGATGGTTATGTCTGTTTTTCCATTTAGCTTTCTGTTTTATAGTTCGACCCGTAAATCTTTTCATCGGTAATTACTGAAAGGTTTTTAGTTGTGTAGTGTTCAACTAGTTTCTTTTTATTTCTTAATATAGAGCGGGCATTATATTCATATATGCAAGATAACCTTAATCATTCGTGGGTACTTTGAGTTTGACTGGGGCTTGCCATCGAAAAAACCCTACGGGGGTGGAAGCGCAGCTAACAGATTGTTAAACTTATTTAACTGCAACTTCGTCATGCTTCTTTTTAGTATCGTTATCACCAGAAGCTTCAGTAATACCCCGCAATATAACATTCTTGGCTCAGTTCATTTTATCAAGTACTTCATGAGCAATTTTATCGGCATATTGTGGGGTAATTAAATATTCAAAGTTGGATAGTTTTTATTAATTACACAGAATTTTATTTTCATTTCATCTAGTTCCTTGCTTAGGTCGTTTTTAAAAGACGCTAGGAGAGTTTTAATATTCCTGATCTTCTACTAATAGTCCCATGCAAGCGAGGTGGATAGGCCGTTTGGATACTGGATAGGCCGTTTACAACCATCAGTGATGGCCCATCACACTGAATGTTAGTCGTGTCTCGATCAGACACTATTTTCGTGCAATTCGCGCAATTGATCGTGCGCATTGTGATAGTAAGTAAACGATTGAAATGAAATAGGACAAGGATCCAGTTTTTAGCACAAAAAATTTTTACACCTTACCAAATGTACTTTGTAGATGTTTGTAAAGTTTGCTGGTTATACAAGACTTTATAGAACACAGTTCGCACTTACAACAAAAGTTTCTTCATTTAATTTAATAAATTTACAATTTAACTTGCAGAACACTATCGGTACGTGCTTACTCGTCAAAGAATTCTTACATGTATTTATCATTAGGTTATGCAGGAAGCTTGTTATTGATTTTTGTGTAAAAATATTATTATATGATATTAAACCTATCGTTATACAGTTTTTATTTTAAATTTAAATCATTTTCACAAATGTCAAATTAAGGGCCAGTTTTTCAATCACAGTTTAAACTTTGGTTCACCTGAACTTGGATTAAATGTGGAACTCAAATTAACATCATTAGCGTTTTACAATCACGTCAGTATCACAGTTCAGGTGATCTAAGTTTAATTTATATTGTTATAGTTCTGAATCGAGGGACTTTTGACAAAACTGAATGCTCTATGTCGTTTTGACGTTTTTAAAAACATCCATTAAAAGTGAAGATGAAAAATTGTACGAACTGGAAATGAGCAACAAAATAGCACCGAAGTAGAATTGTTGGTAAATTTTGCTTGCTCTACTTTTGTTCTCTATAGAAGTAGCTGGTACTATTTAAGAAAAATTCCGATGCAAGAAACTCGTATAGTTAACAGAACCGTGACTTTAGGAATTAAAAAATTATTTATAAAATATAAGTTATATGTTATTAGCAATTTCATTATCTATAAGTCAGATTTTCAATTCCTCCTATTTCTTTAATTATTCTCTTAGCCATTTTCTTAAACAAACGAAATATTGCATATTCTTTTGGGAACATGGTACATTAAATAGGCAGCAATTTCACCATCATCCTCACGTATTAATAATTCGAACATAAAATATACAAAAATTGTGAAATATACTTATACTATACTCTGTTTTTAAACTAAGAGGAGCGAATTGAAAAGTCCTATTTACACAGAGAAAAATAACTGGAAAAGTAACTAGATATCATTTTAGCGGTAAATTTGAATTTGTCTTGTGTGATTTCAAGAAAAACATTTCAAAACTTTGTTATGAATGCATTGAAGTCAAAGTTTTAGATAATAACCAACGAATAAAGTTGACACTAAATTGTACTCATTCCGTTTTTGATTTATAATTATTGTATTTTAGTTGTACTTTTATATTTTCCTTAATTCGTCTCATATCGCAGTTCGGACCATTATGTTGGGAAGAGAATCGCCCAAGCAGCGACCAAATATCAGTAAATTAAGTAAAATGACTCCCAACAAAATACAAAATGATTTACATTTTGAGTTTAACATAGAGTTTTAATTCGATATTTTATTCATTGTTTTATAAGTAACTGTGATTAGAAAATTATATATCTATTATAATAACAGAACAGAAAGAAAATAGTAAGGTTTTTGAATTTGATGGAAAAATTAGAAAAATAGGTATGCATCGACAACATTCAAATTATGTGCATCTTTATGTTGCCAAATTAGATGTAAAAGTTGATAACACTTCATATTTAAATAAAGTTAATATTTTTAGTTTTGTAACCATTTCTGTCAGATTTTCTTGAAGAAAAAGGAATTTTATCAACTTTTGGACTATGATATGATACATTTTCCATCACAATCATAGCATCATAAGAAAACTTTGTAAAAAATGTAGAAAACCAATTCTAAAATACTTTGGATTTCGTCTCGTCAAGGTAAATGCATTTTCTACAAAACCTTCACAATTAGCATGTATATCAAGGCACCTACCCTTGGCTTTTCAGGCCTGTTTATAATCGTTATTATGATCTTCATCAAAGTAGAAGCTTGGCCTGTTTTCTATATTGTTTGATGGATTTTAAATCTACGTTATAGTGTTCTATCAATACACTTTGACAACTTATTTTCAAATATCTAAAAAAATATATACATAATAAATAAACAGTACATTTGACTGGTCAAAGTTACAAAACTTAGTTATTATATCTCAAGAAACTATATAATATATTAGTGGCAAATCTAAATGTTTCAATTCTTGCAAAATTTTATTCAATCTAGATAACTCATTTTTGAAAAAGAAATCGTGTACTAATCTTCAAATAGCATTTATCATCATCATCAAATGTTTTTAGAACTCCTTGTCTTCCATAAATACTTTTTAGACTAGATATTGTTCCATATTTGCGGTATTATTTCAATAATCGGTAAGTAGTTGACTTTGACCTGTAAGAAAAATATTATGTATTTAATATTATTTTTAATTTGAAAGTAATGAGTAAAGCTTACCGGTGGCCTGAAAAATTTTGGATATAACATCAACAATTATGGTTTTCGTATTATTATCCAATACCTATTTGTACATATTTATTATTTACTGCTTTTCTGAGAGACTTGAATAGCCTAAACTCATTCGTTTTCGTTGTTTTGATAGACTCCGCGAGGAACTGTTATAGTAGAATTCGATGTAGAAGGATCCATAATCGTAGAAATTCAATACAATTGCTTGCTAAAGTTTTGAAAAGAACTGTTATTAAAGAAATATAATAAAAAACTAAGTAATAATGATGAGATGGGGGGTAGGTTGGCTCAGTGGTTAGAGTCATGACTTTGAGATCGGAAAGTCTCAGGATCGAATCCCACCGTTGGCCGGGATTTTTTCATTTAATTTAATTATTTAAAATTAATTCTGATGCCTTGGTAGGATTCCCCACTCGACCATTTACTGTTGGGTTCTAATTAACAGTGCTGTTCCTAAAGTGGCGCTGGGAAACAGTAACAAAGCCTACACAGAACACGAGGCTAATGGCCGTAGTAGTCGACGCCGATGACACCAAATTAAAAAAAAAATAATAATAATAATGATGAGATATCAAAGCAATAACAAAACTTAAATTATAAAATGTCAGAATAGAACTGTCAACAGTAGCTAAAAAGTAAAGGGTGAAACTGACTTCAATCTGACCAATTAGAAGTCTACAGAATTGCCAACTTAAATTCAAATCGCTCCTCTTAGCTTAAAAACAGAGTATAGCTGAACCGATCCCGCTTGGCAGGAATTTCTCAAACCACAATTAAACGTAAATAACAGTTTTCGTTACTCGAGAGAAATTTTCAAGTTCATGCCTTTAAAAAATCCTCACTAAACAGTTTATCACTTTCCTCACTTACTCTCTTTCTCCCTTTCTCCCATGTCCCCCTTTCCCACCTTAAAATATGAAAATTCAATAAAGATAGTTTAAAAAAAAACTAAAAAACACGCTTTTAGAGCATATCAAACTAAAAAATTAAAAATAATTTTTCAAATAAGCTTAAAACAATAATAAATGGAAAATACTAGTATTATTGTGAAAAAAGCGTCGGGCGCTCGATGCACGAGAAATATGGTCAAAACGCCCCACGCTTTTTTCACAATAATACTAGTATTATCCATTTATTATGGTTTTAAGCTTATTTGAAAAATTATTTTTAATTTTTTAGTTTGATATGCTCTAAAAGCGTGTTTTTTAGTTTTTTCAAACTATATTTATTTTTTACTTTTTAGTTCGATTACCTAATTATTAAAAAAAAAATTGTAAGTTGAAATTGCTGAAAAAAAATTATTTTTTTTTCAGCCGTGGGGATTAGAACCCACGATCGGTGAGCCTGGCAATCGAAAACCCGCGCCTTAGACCGCTCGGCCACGAATGAACTTGACTTAGTGGGATATACTGACAGTAATAAGCCAATTGAGTCCAAAGGAGAGTTACAAACATACATACATACAGGTGAAGCTAATATAAGCGTGTTAAAATCCCTGAAAACACTTCATTATTAATTATTTGTGATGAGTAAACCTGAAAATCCGAAAATCCAGAAACAAGTCATTATTTATTTATGCTCAGTAGCTGTATTTAAAATTTTCATTTTCACTACCCTATGCAAAAAATCATGTCTGATCCCTTTCTCTGTAAAAAACAAAAACAAATCTATCCCACGGGAATCGTACAGTTTCCGGGATAAAAAGTAGCCTCTATAACTGTACCAAATTTCATCTTCATCTGTTCAGCCTTTCTGGCGTGATTTAGCAACAAACATCCATCATACATCCAAATTATCGCATTTATTTATAAGTTGGATTTTTACGATACTCCCCCATGTCCCCCCTCCTTTAAATATGAAAATCCAAAAACTTTGAATTAGGTCACAAATATATAATATAGATACTTTAAAAAATATATAATTTGATGTGTTGCGTAAACGCATCACCGGTAAAAGATGGGCGCGCGATCGGGATCGGTCGACGCAGTGAAATTGACTGCCCTACCCTTTTCCAGATTTGACTTCACTTGATTATTTTTATATGGTTATTTAAAATCTTAAATCTACAACACCGGATCAAATAACGTCAATGCTTTAAAAAACAGAACAAGGCAAAAACATTAATCAAATTATCCCGGAAACGGCATAAAATTTCTTAAAAGAATTTCAGCAACTCCCCCATTATCGTCAAGAAGCAACGCGTGCCCAGTTTGAACATTTTATTTAAAATGTTTTTTGTTCTTTTGTTTACTTTGTGACAAAGGCACCCTCGTTCCATTTAATATTTTAAACGGGTTGCTGTCACTCCAAGGGAATTGAAGGGACAGGTACTTAAAAAATGTCATTTTATAATATTAAATTGTTTCATCATTTTACTCATAAATTGTAAATTACGTAAAAAATTTATTTATTCGTTACAGTATAAGCACAGTGTCAGGGCCGGGCCCAGGGTAGGACGATCCGGGCGGCCGCCCGGAGCGCAATGATCTGGGGGCGCCAAAATCATGGAAAATGAAAATAAACTGATAAAAAAATTAAGTTACAGGCTTTTATAAAATGCACTAAAAAGTAAAGAATATTTTTTTATCATTGAAATCGGTTCACGGGAATTTTCTCAAAAACGCGTTGCAAGATTTGAATAATAGTTAACAAGATTAAGAGGCGGCAGGCGGAATTTATCATTTTTATTTCTAACCACATAATTCAAATAATATAATATATTTAAACATTAACGCAAAATCTAGTTGAATTCAATTCAACATGACAAAACCACTCAACCACCGCCTTTCAAGAATTGACAAGTTTTTCGGCCCGTGGCAACACGACTGTACAGAAATAGAGATTGTACTGTTGCATTAACCTGTTCCAAAATATCCGGTGGTGTATTATTTATGTCTTCAAATTCGCTTGAATCACTCATTTTTTTAAATATTATTTTATATTTTGTAGATATATTATAGCGTAACACATTTTGAAACTGATCTGTCAATCGACCATAGCATGCTATAATATTTCTGTCCTAAATTCGAAAATCGGATGAATCTATGAATTGAAGTCAAATTATTAATGTAAAAGTCGTTAAATTAAAATAATAATTTACTGATTTTTACTATTTTGCAAAATACAGGGTGTTCTATAAATAAACGGTAAAGTTTATACTTATATAATAGAATATAGTTTAGGTCGTCAATGCCGTATAAGCTATTTCATTTATGACATACCATGACGTCACTTTTACTTTTCCTCCCTAGGGAGGAAAAGTACAACTTTGCTCCCTGCAATGAGGCCAGGAAATGTATACTTTAGATAGAGGTAGGCGGAAATAGCTATTTGTATTACTAGGGAGGAAAGTGCCACTTTTCCTCCCGCAGGATGAAGTTTACTGCCCGACGCGAAGCGGAGGGCAGTAAACATCCAAGGGAGGAAAAGGCACTTTACTCCCAAGTAATAAATATGATTTTTCCGCCTCCCTCAAATAACAAGTCATTTTTAAATAATTTTCTTCGGCGCATTGCTTGAAATGTAAATATTGTTTTTCGTATTTTTCTTTAGATTTTTGGGGTAATAGAGATTGTACTGTTGCATTAACCTGTTCCAAAATATCCGGTGGTGTATTAATTATATCTCCAAATTCGCTTAAATCACTCATTTTTTAAATATTATTTTATATTTTGTAGATATATTATAGCGTAACTCACTTTGAAACTGATCTGTCAATCGACCATAGCATGCTATAATATTTCTGTCCTAAATTCGAAAATCGGATGAATCTATGAATTGAAGTCAAATTATTAATGTAAAAATCGTTAAATTAAAATAACAATTTACTGGTTTTTACTATTTTGCAAAATACAGGGTGTTCTATAAATAAACGGTAAAATTTATACTTATATAATAGAATATAGTTTAGGTCGTCAAGCCGTATAAGCTATTTCATTTATGACATACCATGACGTCACTTTTACTTTTTCTCCCTAGGGAGTAAAAGTACTTTTCCTCCCTAGGGAAGTTTTCACGCAAAATCGTCTCAATGGATTGGCAATAGTAGTAGCTATAGAACACCAAATTAGTGACAAATTAGACTTGAAATCACTGGTTCGTGAGTTTTTAAAAAAAAAAAAAAAAATTAGTTTTACTTTGGCTAGTTAAAATTTATTTATAATATGGGATATTAGTTTAGTTAGCATTACTACATTTTAATTTTTGTTATTTTGCCATAAGTTCTAAATTGCTTTTCTTGTTATCTGATGATTGAGTTTTTAATAAAACGTTTTTTTTATTTTTTTTTTCAATGTTTTCTTGACATTCTGATATGTTCGCATGAGATTTACTTAAAAAAACGTGAGGTGGGTGGGGCGCAAAATTAAGGTTTTGCCCAGAACGCCAAAATGTCTAGAGCCAGCCCTGACAGTGTACGTGTGGGGGGTGTGTTGGCATCGGAATGATCCATTTGCCACAGACTTTTATATAATTACGAATGTAAAAATTATATTTTTATAGAAGGAAAATTAGGTTTTTTAAATATCTATATTAATTTGTTTTAAAAAGGTAATTACGGCATCGAATATATTTTTATTAACACGCTTATATTAGCTTCACCTGTATGTATGTATGTTTGTAACTCTCCTTTGGACTCAAGTGGCTTATTACTGTCAGTATATCCCACTAAGTCACCGATCGTGGGTTCTAATCCCCACGGCTGAAAAAAAATAATTTTTTTTCAGCAATTTCAACTTTTTTTAATAATTAATCGTACTAAAAAGTAAAAAATTGATATAGTTTAAAAAAACTAAAAAACACGCTTTTATAATACATCGAACTAAAAAGTGAAAAATAAATATAGTTTAAAAAAACTAAAAAACACGCTTTTAGAGCATATCCAACTAGAAAGTTGAAAATAATTTTTCAAATAAGCTTAAAACAATAATAAATGGAAAATACTAGTATTATTGTGAAAAAAGCGCCGGGCGCTCGATGTACGAGAAATATGGACAAAGCTCCCCACGCTTTTTTAAAATAATGCTAGTATTTTCCATTTATTATTGTTTTAAGCTTATTTGAAAAATTATTTTTAACTTTTTAGTTGGATATGCTCTAAAAGCGTGTTTCTTAGTTTTTTTATACTAAGTATATTTATTTTAAGTGCTAAGTAAGGATGTAATATTTGAAGGTAGGGAAACTGGATTTGAGGCTATAGTTTGTAATAGTTGTTCGGTATAACGTTCATGGTTACCACAGGGAAAGAAAATATGATTTAAGTCTCCAAGTGAAACATAGTCGCATGAGCAAAACGGTGATGGATGTATACCAATCTTATGAAGGTGAGATGGGAATTTTGCATGGTTAAGTTTGAGAGGTGTAATAGTTACTGCTTATTTTCTGGGGATAGGGAAGTTTGGAAGGTGTGGAATGTGACGTGGCAATGTAGGGTGAATACATTTAGAATGATTATTAGATTTTTCTGTGAAAACCATCCATTGTCTCTCCCAAGTAGTTCGTATTTCATTCTTTACTGAATTAATTAGGTCACTAAAAATTGAAAAGTTGTTGGTGATATTGAGATTGGTTGCTTTTTTAGCAAGGACAACTGTTTCGTTTTCCTTTATCCCGCAATGACTCTTTACCTACAAAAAGGTTATTTTGGTTCCCAGTAGAGATAGGGTATGTACATATTCTTTTATATTACATAAGTTTTGAGATTTCTGTATTTAAAAAAAAATTAAATTATCTATAACCTTTAGAACAAATTTAGAGTCTGAAATAATAACAGCATTCTTTGCTTCTTTACTGTCTATGAGCCACTTTAGAGCATGTTCAATGACTAAAGTTTCCGCAGAGTATACTGAACAGTTATTGGAGATTTTACATTGGATATTATGATTGGTGTTAGAAATGTGAAATGCATAACCGGTACCTTCACTGGTTTTTAAGCCGTCTGTATAAATGTAAAGATGGTTGAAGAAGCAACTCAGGATGGATTAAAGAATTTTAATTTTGTAGGTGTACATTTCATTTCATTTCAAGGAGGAAGAGGAGGAACAGGAAAAGCGTAGAAAAAAGAAGAGGAGAAAAGAAAAAGGAAGGGGGAATGAATCGAAGAAAAGGAAAGGCGTAGAAAGAAGGAAAAGTAAATGCGTAGAAAGGAAGAGGAGGAGGAAAAAGAAAGGCGTAGAAAAGCTGAGGTAGAAATTATGAATGATTTGCTGCAAATTCAAGAAAACCTTAAGCAAGAGGTAGGTCAGCTAAACAGCCGAGTAGTTCTCTTAACACAACAACAAGATAATTTAAAAGCCAATTTAGAACAGCAAGATAATCTAAAAACCAGTTTACAGAAGCTAAAAACGAATTTAAAACAACAACAAGAAAATTTAAAGACTAATTTAGAACATCAACAAGAAAATTTGAAAGCTAATTTAGAGCAACAGCAGCAGAATTTAAAAGCAAATTTACAACAGCAAGAAGAGGCTAGACTAGAGTTGTAAAGGCAAATTAGAGCTGAAATAGCCGAGTTAAAGAGAAGAATTCATAGCCAAGCTTCCGTAAGCAACATTCAAGCTGAAAACACTACCTCGTCTTTATCTGTAACCGAACCAGGCCGTATACTAACCCCAGTCTCACAAAACCATAGTAGCAAGACCCTAAAACCACCCAAGTTTGACGGTTAGAAAACATGTGAAATATATCGACTCCAATTTGAAGCTGCAGCTAGAGCCAATGGCTGGACCTAGAAAGAGATGGCGGCTTCATTGATAGTATCACTGCGAGGTCAGGCAGCAACCGTTTTACAGTTACTTTTTCAAGAGAAACCCACTTATTTATCTCTCGTCCAAGCTTTGAAGACAAGATATGGCCAGCAGCATTTGAAACAGGTATTCCAAAGCCAACTAAAAGTTTGTAGTCAGAAACACGATGAGAGTCTACAAGAATTCGAAGCCGATATTAAAAGGTTGCTGTATCTGGCCTATCCACAGGCACCTAAAGATTTCTTAGAACAAATCGGCATACATGCATTTATTGATGGACTACAGGATGTGGAAATGCAGCAGGCTCTTCGGCTACAATACCACAAGACGTTGAGTGAGACACTGATTGCAGCTTAGGAATACGAAGCAGCAAAAACTTTATCTAGATCTTCACGCGCAAAATTGAGAGAAATTAGATTCCAGAAAAGTAAAGAGGCCACTACTAAAACTATTCTTCAACCTACCCTCCTACAAATCCTAAATATCGTGCAAAATATGCAACAAAATAGCCAAAATGAGAGCAGAAGATGCTTTAATTGCGGAAGAATCGGACACCTTCAAAGAACCTGTCGAAGCAGGGCTCATTCCATGAATCGAGACTCGGAGAATGATGCTAGAAATTCACCTAAATCCACCTCCCGAAGCCCTTCACGAAGTCCAACAAGGAGTAATTATAGCAGATGTGCCTCCCGGAGAAGCCGGTCACCCACACCTAGCCGGTTTTCTAACAATAGTCTGGGAAACGAATAAAGGTCGACACTACGGGGCAGGCGTCGGCTGTAGCAGAGGGCCCCAAAATTCGCACTTAAACCTTAAATAAAAAGGAACAAATATCTATTGGTCAAGGGGGTATATCGATAACCAAGAAGGCACCTTCTTCCTTGATACTGGTGCAACTAAGTCTTTCATTCGAACAGAGATCCTGCATCGAAAACCACGACCAACTCGAAGAAGCTTAGTTCTGAAAACAGCTATAGGGCACATTACTCCTATTCTAGGCTAGATATCAGCAACCGTACAGATTGGTAATACCCTGATAGAACACTTATTTCTGGTGGCCGATATTAAAGATCAGTGTGTCCTGGGTATGGACATTATGCAAAATAAGTTTAGCATCGACCTTCAAAACAAGATCTTGGTAATTGGATACGAGGAAATTGTCTTGAATTCGGAAAAAAAGATTCAACCGATAAAGGTCCTTGTAGAAGAAGACATAGAAGTACCCCAAAATTCTAAAGCTGTCGTCTCGGCGAGACTTAGCGAGAAATCATACGGCTTGCATTGGCATTGTAGAAAGTGAAGAATCCGGGAGTGACGGAATTCCGGTAGCTAGATGTCTCGTTAACGTTGATCAACTAATTCCAGTAAGGGTTGCCAATTTAACCAAGAGACCACTCAAACTGGAAACATAATCAAGTGCGAAGACCGTTCCACGGGGAAAGCCACCACAAGTAACTCAGCAGTGAGATTCCCAATCAGTGCGAAATGCGAAATCGACTGGCTTTCGATATTCGCAACCAAATACGATATCGAGAAATTTGCTATTCCTATTCGCTCTCGAATTGCCCTGCGTTTTGGTCGATTTTGAAACTCGTAGTATTCGTAGCAAGCATGCGCAATACGTGTTTTAATTGTCAACAATGCCATCCAAACTGACATTGTCTTTCTAAAGGAATGGTTATGCACACAATTTAATTTAACGCAAGAGCAGCGAATAAAAGTCTGTTATGTGATCATAGCCGATAGCAGGGCTTAATTCTCAAATTAGGTTAAATTAAATTCATGCATAAACCCACTATAATTACCTATAATAGTTTTGTGCTGTTTTGTTTCAATTTAACAGTTAGTTAGGTACTTATATTATTATTTTTTAAGGCAGACCTTTTACTTATATTCTCAAAATTCTCAAGAACTTCTTACATCAATGACACAGAATAATCAACAGTGACAATACTTTGTGTGTGTATGTATTTCTGTTTGGCACTGGTTTCAAAAAAACTGTTTAAATTTCAACTAGAAATCACAACCGCTACAAGGCTACAACCTCTACAACCACGTGCTATAACCTCAATAATCTACCGAAATCGAGCAATTCGGCACCATGGAGCTGGCGAGTGACTCGCAATCGTTTTAGTCGATGCGAATATGATTTCCCGCAAATCGAAATTCACCAAACTGTCGAAATCGAGTATTTCGATATCGAATTGTCAATGGGAATCTGCCTGCAGTTGACGCCAGCTTCGTACAACAGCTAGTTAAAAATAATGACCACCTGACAGCTGAAGAAATTATAAAAGTCAAAGAATTCATCAATACCAACTGTGACATTTTCGAGACAGGAAAATCTTTGGGGCGTAACAGTCTTGTTCAGCATAGAATTTCTACAGGCGATGCAAGGCCAATACGACAAGCACCTAGAATACTTCCATTTGCTAAACAAAAAGAAGTAGCAAATATGATACAGGACATGATGGCTGCAAACATCATTAAAGAAGATTCTGGTCCCTGGTGCTCACCTGTGGTCCTAGTAACTAAGAAAGACGGATATACTCGTTTCTGTGTAGACTATAGAAGGTTAAATCACATAACACAGAAAGACAGCTATCCACTCACCCGAATAGACGACACACTAAACACTCTATCAGGTGCAAAATGGTTTTCCACGTTAGAATTGAAGAGTGGATACTGGCAAGTAGAAGTACATCCTGACGATTACGACAAAACTACTTTTTCAACTGGCAGCGGATTATACAGATTCTAGGTTCTACCGTTTGGTCTTTGTAATGCCCTAGCTACCTTTGAACGTCTAATGGAAATGGTTTTAAAAGGATTAACCTGGAAAACTTGTCTAGTGTATCTCGATCACATAATGATCATGCTAAAAACTTTTGATGAACATCTAACAAATTTGAGTGAAGTATTTGACAGATTAAGAAATGCCAATCTAAAGCTTAATTACAATAAATGTTCACTATTCCAATCGGAAGCCTATTATTTGGGACACATCGTTTCTGCGGAAGGAATTAAAACTGATCCAGAAATAATTATCGCTATCAAAGATTGGCCTAAACCAAAAGATAAAAGAGAAATTAGAAGTTTTCTTGGACTGTGCTCATATTACCGAAAATTCGTCAAAGACTTTGGCCGAATTGCTAAACCTCTGCATCGACTAACTGAAAACAGTAGTCTATTTGACTGGACACCGGATGGACAAAATGCCTTCACCGAGTTGAAAAAACGATTGACCACAGCACCCAGCCTAGCCTATCCCCGAGAACAAGGACAATTTATTTTGGACTGTGATGCATCCCAACACGGCTTGGGCACCGTGCTATCCCAAGAATAAGAGGGGGAAGAGAAAGTAATCGCTTACTTTAGTAAGACCTTGGGAAAAGCTAAGAAGAATTATTGCGTCAAAGCCCTTGAACACTTCCATACTTACCTTTTTAACAGAAGTTTTATCATTAGAAGTGACCATAGTGCCTTGCAGTGGCTGATGAATTTTAAAAAATCCAAGGGACAAGTTGCTAGATTGACAGAAAGACTACAACTCTCCCTTATCTCTGATTACAACAATATAACTTTTAGATAGTGCATCGAAGAGGACGTCTCCATAGTAACGCAGATATTCTCTCCAGGCGACCCTGTTTAGAACGACAATGCCGGTTACTGTAAAATGCTTGAAGAACGAGAGGAGTTGGTTGAAGAAGTTAGTCTACAGGCGACCACTATCAAGCCAGAGGATGACGAAGACGGAATCACCATTGAAAGTCTAAGGAAGACTCAAAAGAAAGACAATTACTTGAAGGTTGTCCGAAAATGGCTCAAAAATAAAGTCAGACCTAGATGGCAAGAGATATCCAAATATAGTGGAATCATTAAAGGGTACTGGTGAGATTTCCTGTATCTTCACGATGGCCTATTGCACCGGAAGTGGGAGAGCCCCGGCCCCGATGGAGTACATGTAGTCCGCCAAATGATTCTGCCGAAATCACAGGTCAGAAATGTACTGAAGGAGCTTCATAGCAGTCTTTCAGGACAATTTGGTAGGTACTAAAAGGACACTTGCACGAATTCAAGAAAGATTGTATTGGGTCAATTGCCGACGGTATGTAAAAGATTGGTGTAAGGAATGTGACCTCTCTAATGGCAGAAAATGGCTCAAAACAAGAAGTAGAGGTAAAATGGTACAGTACCTTTCCGGAGAGCCTTTCGAACGAATCGCAATTGATATCCTCGGACCACTTCCCTTAACAGAAAGGGTAAACAAATACTTGATGGTTGTTATGGACTATTTTTCAAAGTGGCCCGAAATAGTGCCTATCCCTAATCAGGAAGCGACGACAGTAGTGGAAGCATTTATGACGAACGTTATTGCGAGAAACGGAGTCCCCCTGGAATTACATTCTAACCAGAGGTAAAATGTGTATTTATAAAAAACTTTAACTGTTCAACAACCCTAATGACCTGAGATAAATATGTTTTTACTATAAGATCTATTGCTCCATATAAACTGTAATTACTATTTAAACAAATTATAAATAAAGTGTTACATATTTTTCTGTCTTAACATGCTTAACTTTGGAGTATCTTAGTTTACAATGGGTAAAACACCTGAATTAGATTTTATAAATCCAGCTAACAAACTCATATTAATAATAAAATTAAACCAATTAGCAAAGACAAAAGAAATAAATCGAGAGTTAAGAAAAAAAAAGTTTACAAAACAACAACGAATGTTAGGTTAAGTGGTCTAGGTGGTGTCAATTTTAAGTGTCACTAAGATATGCGTTCACTTCGACATTATGTGTCGATTTGTTTGATGGCTTGGTTTTGTATAACAAAAATAACTTCAACATAAGCTGATTGGTCTATTTCCGATGACGTACACATTGCAAATTTTAAATTTAAATTGGTTTTAATTTAAAAACTTTTGGCTTCTTTAACAAACTGATTATTTGGAATAACTTGTATAAAGACTAACTATTACAATATAATTTATAAAACAGCATCTCTCACAGGTGAACATGACCCATTGTCTAGAAATTGTTTGAAAAATTCTTACAGATATGCTAAAATTAAAAAAATAGTTAAAAACATGAAAAATTCGGAAAAACTTTATATAATATGAAACATATGCCAAATATGAAAATATCATAAATGCCTCACTATAATGCGTATTCTTTGATTGCTGTATCTTTGATTCTGAAGGTTTGTTCGAACTCTGTGTAGACATTAGGGTCATTAACTCCAACAAGTTTTCTTTATTATATTGTTTTCGTTGGCTGATCTTTTTCAGATAATTTGAATAAACGATTTCCACGGACGGCATCTAGACTGTTTTTTGCCAATTGCAATTGAAGCCAATTAAATGAGATTAGTGACGTCTACTGATATATTTGGATTGCTAATTTTAGAGCGTCTTATCAAGTTGATCGTCCTCAGAGTTGACGAAAACGGATATTATTTCGCCAAGTCTCTCGTCTGCAGAGTTTTCATATAAGTTTCTCAAAGAATATTCTCGAAGCCTTTGGGGTATCTGCTTTGCAAAGGGTTGAATATGTAATCAAGCGCAATTAGAAGTTAATCGACAAATCTCTTTCACTATTTTCTATTTTCCCTGTATATTTAAAATCGAATTGCCTCAGAATAGGCAAAGCTTATTTGATGATTTTTTTACCTACACTGAAATAAAATTATAAATCTATATATAGGGTGTTCCAAATTTTAATTTGATGTATTGAAATCTCGACAACCATAAAGAGTTATATGGTTGATTATATAGGAGAAGTTTTACGTAATCATATTTTGAGTTTTGATAATTTTAAAATTTTTGTGTTTTTAAGTAATTATGAGAAATGCCAATTTCTTCCTTTTCATTTTATAATGTTTTCTTTGTGAAGATATCAAAAATAGTCCAGTAACTGAAGACCTGAAAATATGCAAAGCTGTCATTAAGTCGGTCCAGATTTCCTTTGTAGCTCAATTCTTAGGTCTTGACGGTTGCTTTCAAGGGCGAAAACTTTTACCAACACTGCTGGGTCGGAAAGGGCTCAAAATGGCCCCTAAATTCCAAAAAAATGATTTCCCGCTAATATCTGCCAAAATATACAAATTAGACAATTACCTGTACCCTCTACTTCTTCTCTAAATATTCCATATGAATAACCGCTGACGCCAAAGAAACAAAAAATATTACATACACTCTCCTCTGTCCGGGCAACAAGTGCAAAAAGAAAGCAAAAATTAAAATTGCTAAGACGACAACTTTCTCGAAAAGTGAATAAAATTGCCAACTTAAAAAATATATTAAATGATTTAAGTAAAAAACGTTTGATACAGGAAGATGAGTTAGATATAATGTCAAAACTTGGGGGCCCCATCGAGATATGTAGCAGGCAATTAAAAAAAAAAGTCTAACCTACCATTGCCTAAGAAGTATTCAGAAGAGCTAAAAGTGTTTTTCTAAACTTTCCACTATTACTCACCTGCTGCTTATAATTATTATGTAAGAAGAACATTTGACACTTGCTTACCACATGTCCGTACAATCAGTCGATGGTATCAAAGTATAAAAGGTGAGCCTGGATTCACAAGTGAGGCTTTCAATGCCCTACAGATTAAATCAAATTCTTCCAATGACAAAATAATTTGTGCACTTATTATGGATGAAATGGCCATTCGTCAACATGAGGAGTTTGTTGGAAGCGAATGTAGAAGTTATGATTGTGTAGATATAGGAACGGGTGCAAATGAAACTACGCTTGCAAACAATGCTCTTATTAAATTGTGTAAATGGAAGCTGGAAAATTCCAGTAGGATATTTTTTAATTTCAAGTATGACAGGTGAACAGAAAAAGGGGCTGGTATTAGAATGCTTAAAGAAATGTTATGAAGTAGGTGTTAGTGTTGTAAGTTTAACATTTGATGGTGCTTCTAATAATGTAACAATGGCCAAACTCTTGGGCTGTAATTTACATCATACAACTTTAAAAACTAGTTTCAAGCATCCATCAAATAATGAAGAAATTGTTATATTTTTAGATCCGCCACATATGCTAAAGTAAATTAGAAATACTTTAGCAGAAAAGTATTCTTTTGTAAATGAAGAAAATAAAATTGTTGAGTGGAAGTATTTCAAACAACTTCACTAATTACAGGAAAATGAATCTTTCCACTTAGCAAATAAGCTAAACTCGCAACATATAGCTTTTAAAAAACAAAAAATGAAAGTTCGTCTTGCAACCCAACTATTTAGCGAAAGCGTCGCAACTGCCTTAGATTTTTGTACGAACGTTCTACACCGAGAGAAATTTTTTGCTATGGTAGCAAAAAATGTATTAACCCTTAAAAAACTCTATTAAAATAGGCGACAGCCAAAGTACTTTGCTACGGTTAATAAATTCACTTTTTTGGAATTACTTTTTAGTCCCTAAAAACTTACTTTTTAATTTTTATTAATTTTAGTGGTTAGAAAGTAAAATTTTACTCACCAAAAAGTAGTTTTTTATGATTAAAAAGTAGGTTTTTCTTGCAGTTAAAAAGTATTTTGTTATCTTGAACAGGCAGTTTTAATTGTTTTAAGAATTATTTTCTATCTCTTAAAAATAGATTTTACTGGTTAAAAATTAGGCTTTTAGCGGTTAAAAAATAGTTTTTATTAATTAAAAGTAGTTTTTATTGGTTAAAAATTAGGTACTGATTAAGAAATTACTTTCTTTGCAATAAAAAAATATATTTTTTACTTTAAAAAGGTAGTTTTAATTGATAAAAAATTAATTTTTTCCTTTAAAAAATTGTTTTTAGTGGTTAAAAAGTAGTGTGTGTAGTGGTTTAAAAGTAACTTTTTACCTTTAAAAAGTAGATTTTAATGATTATACAGTTAATTTTTACCTTTAAAAAGTATTTGTTGATGGTTAAAAGTAAATTTTGCTATTTAGGGCTGGTTTCTTCAGCTCTTAGACCGTTTTTTCTATAAAAAAAATAAAGTTCAGTTAAAGTCGAAATACAAGAATGTTTTGCATGTATTAAATGTCAAATTTCCAGATTTACCGAGGATAACTGAACTTTATATTTGTTCATAATGAAACCAGTTCTGTAAAAATAGAAAAATTAACTTTTTAGCCGTGCATTAGAAACTATATACAGTGCTTTTCAGATAAAAGTATCCACCTTAAGTAACTTTTGAAGGACTGATTATTACAAAAAACAAAAAATTACGTCAATTAATATTCGAAGGGGGAGATATCGTGCCATATTTAAGTTTGCTGAAAAAGTCACCCTTTCACCCCTACTATCATCCCTTCAATTTTTTTAAATGGCTTCCCCCATTTTTTTTATCCATTTTTGGATTGTTCTCGTTTAACTGATTTCAAAAATGTGTAAAACATGGGGTTTAAAATAATTAGTTTATGATCTACAGGGTTCCATTATTTGAGTGACAAATTTTTACATGTCACCTTACTGACTGCAGCAAAATTGGATTTAGAATACATTATACCTTAATCGTACCGCTAAAAACTTGTTGAAGTTTTTTATGATACATGGTAAAGGTATTGGAGATTTGAAAAATGAATTTAAATTACTTTTATAGTGTATTTTGATACATGTGCACATTGATTTGTTGAGGTTATTTATTTGATTTGAAAATGGTTTACAGTTTACAAGAAATAATTGAACTTGTAGGTTTATACTACAAAAATAACAGTTCTGCACGAGCTGCTGCTAGAATTTTCAACGAAACACACCAAGGAGGTCATGCAACTCATAAATATGTAATTGATCTTATGCATAAATTTACATCAACCGGGTCAGTTGGCAATAAAAAACATAACCGACTGGAACTTGTAAATAACGAAGCAATTGAAGTCGCAGTTTTAGGACAAGTAAGTCTTGAAAATCAACAAGCACAGTCACTGACAACAATAAGCAGAGAAGTAGGTGTTTCATCTTCCACAGTTTATCGAATATTACACAAGCATAAGTACCATCCATACAAAATTAAATTGGTTCAAGAGTTGTATGAAGATGATTTTGATCGTCGTCTTGAATTTTGTGAACTATTGAGTCAGCTCTTGACTGACAATCCACATTTGTTGCACAACCTTTGTTTTTCGGACGAATGCACATTTTCAGTTAATGGTTTAGTTAATGACATAATTGCAGATATTGGGCTGAGAGTGATCCACATGTTGTGCGTGAATACCACACACAGAATCCTCAAAAGTTAAATGTATGGTGTGGTATCCTAGGTGACCACATAGTCGGACCTTTCTTTTTAGACGGAAACTTAAATGGAGAGTCATATCTTGAGTTATTGAGAGAAGTAATTGATCCACGTATTACAACAATAATAGAAAATGATCATAATCTTTCTGAAGATTTGCTTGTCTTTCAACAGGATGGAGCGCCTCCACATTTTGCTTTGCTAGTACGACAATTTTTAAATGAAACTTTCCCCAATCGTTGGATAGGTAGAAGAGGCTCGATGATGGAGTGGCCACCTAGATCACCGGATTTATCACCTCTAGACTTCGTTTTATGGGGTTATTTAAAAACAAAAATTTATGCTACCCAACCAGAATCTTTAGAAGATTTACGACAAAGAATAGAGTATGAATGCCTACATTTAAATGCACACGTGTTCGGTAATGTCAGGGAGGCTTTTCAATCTAGGTTATACCATTGTATGGAAGTAAATGGTGGACATTTTGAACAATATTTATAATACATTTTGAAAATGAAATATTCGTTTTGTCATTGGAAACGCTTGTGACAAAATCATTAAAATAAAAGTTTTGCACAATTCAATTTTATTTTAATTTAAAATTCTGTAGATCGTAAACTAATTACTTTAATCCCCATGTTTTATACATTTTTGAAATCAGTTAAACGAGAGCAATCCAAAAATGGATAAAAAATGGGACAAGCCATTTAAAAAAATTGAAGGGATGATAGTAGGGGTGAAAGGGTGACTTTTTTAGCAAACTTAAATATGGCACGATATCTCCCCCTTCGAATATTAATTGACGTATTTTTTTGTTTCTTGTAATAATCAGTCCTTCAAAAGTTACTTAAGGTGGATACTTTTATCTGAAAAGCACTGTATAATTATTAAAGCAAAATTTACCTAATATATACCTACCTATATAATTTACTTAAATTTTTATTTAACCTGTGGTGAAAATACAGATCAACATAGGAAAGAAAGGGTTTCAAAAATAAAAGAGACGATTATTTTGTAATAAATATATTAGTTATATTGCTAAATATTTCAAAAATGTATTTGAATTTTAAAAATTCAGTAGGTTATGTAATATAAAATTGTTATTTGATAATTTAAACTTATTTGTCTTTAGATGTATAATAACGTAAGGCATATGTATCAAGAAATTTCAAATTAGCAGTTAGTAGCTTTAAATTAATCCGGTATTTATTCTTTGTGAAAAATCCTAAAAGAAATTGTATTCTAAATATATTGTTTTCTGTTTATTATAATATAGAATAGAATAAGAAAATCCATGCCATTAGGATTATTAACTAAAATAGGTAGGAACATAAAAACATAACATTATTCTATCTACCAGGTGGGCCATTCCAAACGATCCTTCCTTAATATCTAGAAGAAAAAAAATTATATTTTATTAATACTATCTCAGAAACGCAAATTTCGAATTTTAATAAACTTGAGCACCAGTCGTGAATCCTAGAAACCCCCTTCCCTAGCTCAGTAAGTTAAGAAATTAGATAAAAATTAATGTCAGGTATTTTTGAGAAATGTTTAAATTTAGGTTTTTAGGGTATGTAAAATCTAAGGTTATACGGTTAAATGCAATCCTTTATAAAACTGTTAAAATTCATTAAAAACACTTACTTTTTAGTCCATAAACACGTACTTTTTAGTTTTTATTAATTTTAGTGGTTAGAAAGTAAAATTTTACTCACTAAAAAGTAGTTTTCTATGGTTCAAAAGTAGGTTTTTAGTGGTTAAACAGTATTTTTCTTGCAGTTAAAAAGTATTTTGTTACCTTGAACAGGCAGTTTTAATTGTTGCAAAAAATGACTCAGTCTCCAGAATCCTTTGTAAAACTATCAAAATTCATTAAAAAAAACTTAAGTCGGAACATTTAAAACAGAAAACATTTGGGGCATGTGCATTATCAATTTCCAAACAAAATTAAATAAAATAAGGTACCTAATTCTTATGTCTTATTCTAGGTTATTTCATGTATACCTAAACACTACAGATATGCATGTTTAATTTGCCAAAAAGTGGTACAAAAAAAATAATTACAAAACATTTTTGTTTTCTATTTCTTAATTTAATAAAAATATCAAAAAACACTGCCATACATGTGTTTTGTTAGAAATATCTGTTAACGTCACTGGAACAAATAAATTTAACCCTCAGTACTCAAAATAGCCTCCAAGTTCCATCAAAATTGAAAAAGAAATTTCTGATATCTTAATGAAAAAACTTTGCAAGATTTTTCGCTTTATCCTTAATTAACGGTAAAGTGAGGGGTCAATACATTTGAAACCGATAAATTAGTAGATATAAAATACTTTTATATTATACGTTATGTACTTACCCTTAAAATTTTCAACAAAATCTTGAAGTCCCCAATTAGTCAGCTTCTCTGTGTAATCCATTGGAAAACGAACACAACTTATGCACAATTATTGCAAAAATGGCGTCAGACCTACGATTTGCCAACGTAACGTGGATGACCTTTGTTGGCGGCTAGGGTAACTAAAATCACAAATCAATCACCGGCTTGTTCTTGTCTGTGCCTGCTGATATACCGGGAAGGGACTGAATAGAGTACGCCGAATACAGGAAAAATTTCTCGGGTACAAACGAAAAAGTTCTCGATCGAAACCGATCGTTATTTTCTAAAGATATTTTTTATTGGACTTAAAAAGTGAATTGTTATGATGGAAAATATACGTATTAATATTTTGAATTTGTATTACAGAAAATAAATGTTTAGTAATTAAAAACTATTTTTAAGAGCAAAAATTATTTTTGCTGGTTCTATAGACTGAAAAAAAAATATTTGCAGAGGTAACAATTTTTTTTTGTATGGCGACAAAACTACTTTAAAAAAGCATTTTATTTAGTTGCATGAATGTATTTTTTTAATTGTAGCTGAAAATTTATTTGTGGTAGCAAGAAATTTCTCAACAAAAAACTTTTTAAATATAATTCTCTCAGTGTACATATTGAAGATTTTAAAAATGCTGTGGCGACAATTAATTTTATTAGAAAAATTAACATTCTGTTTGACATCCTGAATTCACGAAATCTTTTGCAATTCAATTATAAGAAACCTCTATCTGAAAATAATTACAATACATGTATTTTTCTTGACTCTGTCGATAAATATATCAGTTCTTTAAGAACACATGCTGATGGTAAACTTCTATTAGAAACTGATAGATCCACTGGCTTTCTAGGTTTAAAAATATGCATTGCACGCCTAAAATTACTATACAATAATTTAATTGTAGAAAATAAGTTTTTAAAATTTTTGCCTTTGTACAAAATTTCACAAGACAATTTAGAATTATTTTTTTGTTTAATACGGTCTCATGGAGGTTTTAACAATAATTCTACAGTCAGGCAATTTCAGTCTGCACATAAAAAAAAATTAGTTCATGTTGAATGGAAATTGTATTCCTTTGGAGGAATTAACTATTTTAAAGTGCAATAACTATAACAAGCCAGTTAAATGTTACTTCAAAGGAATATGCAATGTCTGATAATATTGACGATTTTGAGAAAGTGAATGATTGAAAATGATCATGATTATTTACCAGATCCAGTCTCCTCCTTTTCTAAATCACTTACATTTCTGGATATGTTGTTTATTATTTAAAAAAGAAAATCATTTGTGAACAATGTCTAGATGCTTTAATAAGTAAAACTAGAGATTTGTTTCAATTTTCATTCATTGATATAAAGAATAAAAATGGTTTGCAATATCCATCGGAAGATGTAATAAACGTTTGTTTAAAATGTGAAAAAATATTAAAAATTATGAAAGACTCTAAGAAAAAAATATCAGTTGATATCATCAGCACATTAGTTTTAAAATAATTCATAAATTCTAATGTCTTTTCGAATATTATGCAGCATAGTTTGGACCAGTTTGTGTTGGATAATCATAGAATATTATTAATCAAGTGCATAGTTGATAAATATGTTAGTATCCAATTAACATATCTCACTAAAACTACAGTTAATAAAGCTGCTAGCATAAGACATCAAAACAACAAAGTAGTGTTGTTTAAAGGTCAATAAATATTTTTTTAAATAATAAAAAAAAATTTGTAGTGTCTTATTAAGAATGGGACACAGAAAAACTGAAGAGTTAGAGTAAAACAAACTTAAGTTTGGGACAGGAAATGTTGGTTGCATACTAATCTGCGCATATAGGCGGGCTTTGTTTGTCAGTGGCGGGGGACGAAAATAAATGGAAAAATAGAAATACTTTTTTATGCATGTAATTATCAAAATTCGAAAGGTAATTAATTTGCTTTGTACAATAGGTACGTAAGTTGTTATGCTTTTTTAATTTAGAATGCACATGCAGGTTACTAAATGTACTTAATTGTATCCACCAAACAACCTAACTTACGCAGCGTATATTTTAAATTATTGTAAGTTTGTCATAAAATGTAGTTTTGAAAAACTTGTTAACTACAATAAAGTACATGTATATACCTACGTAGCAATAGGTACTTTATAAAAAATTAGCATAAGCAAGTTTTAAAAAAAAAGGATAATTTTTAAAAATTGTTGGTTTATTACTTTTACTAGATACTTAAATTAACGTAATTTTTTTCTTTATAGACATTTAATACATAAGAGGAGAAAGGTACAAATTAGAAATAACAATAAAAATGTACACTACGATGCCTCATCGGACGATTCTGAATCTAAGAATTCTATTCCTAAACTATCAGAACTTTCATCATCTTCAGTAAAGCTTTCCTCTGATGAACCAGTATTGACAGTAAATTTCAAGGTATCCATGGCTGCGTCCAATAATTGCCTTTTCGATTTGAGTATCTTCATAATTCTTGACATGGCTACATATGTTAGCCCACTCCTTTATGGATACATCAGCAAATTTCGTTCGTGCTAAACTTACTACATTAAGTTCTGGATGATATGGTGGCAAGCGGTTCGTGTTCTTCTAACAGCTTATCCAATACGTATACAGGTGGAAACCGTGGTTTATGTTCTTGAATAATTTTGTATAATTCTGGTTTTGTCAATTTGTCGTTAAACGGGATGCTATTCCCCTGTAGCCACTTAATCATAACCGCTTTACGACTACCAGACGTTACATTTTTTTCAATGTCACATTGTGATAGGATGCGTTATCTAGTACCAGGACCGACTTTTCTGATAAGTTGGGCAAGATCTGGGTATGTATCCACTTCATGAAGTTGCCATGATTCATATCATCGTGATAATCGCCGCTCTTACATCCTGAAAATAAAAGTTTTCTGAAATTGTTCTCGATAGAAGCATGCATTTATTTTATTGAGATTTAGAAGTATTTTAGGTTACTGGTTTTGTAAAAATTATACCTGTTTTAGTTTCAGTTTGTACGGACTCTCCCAAACCAATTATTGATAGTCTCATTTCGTACTATCATCCCGAAATATTACCTAGTTTAAATTATAAAGTACTTTATTAAATATGTATTATTTCTATTAGATATTCAATAAGTACACAAAGCAGCATGTTTGGGTTAACCCAAACATGCTAGCGTCCTTTCTTAATTAGGTACCTGTTAAATAACTACAGATCATCCTAATTCGTATAAGTCCCCCAATCAAAATAGGTAAATAGATTTATGTGAATACTTAACGGATTACGATACTGGACCCGAGTATTTTTGGGTTTTTCGCAAAATATTTATTTTATGTTCGGCGAAAAATGTTTGATATTTTATTATGTACAGGAATCTTGATTGTGCAATACAGGAAACAGTCAGTGATTTTGTAGAAGGAAGAAAATCTGTTGGATCATGTTTAGAAAAATTACAGTACGTTCTAAAATTTGAATAGTATTTTTCAGTATTTCTGTATATATATAAATAAAATTATTCATTACATTTATTTTATTGTAATAAACATATTTTTCACAAATTAATGTATGCTTTATTATATCACCACATCAATTTCGACAAAAATTTGTTAAGTGTGAAATTAACATTCGTGACTGGTTCAGTATAATACGTCGTACGAAATGAGACTAGTCATAGAGAGAGAGAGAGAGAGAGAGAGAGAGAGAGAGAGAGAGAGAGAGAGAGAGAGAGAGAGAGAGAGAGAGAGAGAGAGAGAGAGAGATATGCTTTATTGTCGTAAAAAAATTTACAAAAATTTTATAGACAAAGCGTGTAACTTAAATACTAAACATATTATAAAAATAACTAAACAGCAGAAAAAACAAACAGAAACAAACAGACAAAATAGGAATAACAATTGCAATGGATATGCAATATCCGTCATTATAATTATTCTAATTTAATTTTGGTGTATTAATATTTAATTATTTAATTAATGCCATTGTATGTGGAACTCAAATGTCTAAGGTACGTTATAAAATTCTGCTACTGTGTAATATGGTCTTTCTAGAAGAGAAGCTTTAGCCAGTCTTCGGAACTTATCGTATGTATTTATAGATCGGAAGGTTATTATACAATTTTTTATACAATTTTTGTTTTTTTTTGTTTTTCTTTTTTTTTTGTTTTTCTTTTTTTTTTTGTTTTTCTTTTTTTTTTTTGTTTTTCTTTTTTTTTTACAATTTTTTTTTTTGTACAATTTTTTTTTGTACAATTTTTTGTACAATTTTTTTTTTAGGTAAATTAAAGATATTTGTAGAGTATGCGTGAATTAATTACCTGATTTAAAAATTAAAAGTCCATTAGGTATAAACCCAGTCCAGCATGAACAATAATTAATCGTTTCCCCTTAGAAATCGGCTTTTTTTAAATTCTTGGGCTTCGGTCTGACCAGCGGTTTGGTTGAGTGTGGCTGCTATGTACATAGGTTTCGTCGGTATACACTATTGGTCTGCCCTCAGATCTATATTGTATTAGCTTCTTCAAATATTCAATTCTTTTTATTCGAATATCATGTTTTTCTATCAGGACACTCCGATTATCTTCTGTTTTCGCCACCTGTAATTTGTTATAAAATATTTGAAGAATACGCAAAAAGGCTTTGTCCTAATTTATTGTAAATTGTGATTGTCTCGTAAATAAGTACCATAAATTAGCTGAATGGCAGATCGTTAAAAGTAGAAGCACCTGTGTAACGTTCATTTTTGGCCCGACGAATTAATAAAATTGTTTTGGCTTACCTGGTTAATCATACGAAAAAAAACAGGGTAAAATCGTATTGATGATATCACTATTATTTTTGTCATTAACTAATTTCACCTGTATTCTAACTTTCGGACATCATTATTACAATTTATTTCATCTTACCACTTAGTAAAAGGGTGGTAGTTCTCCTAAAAATAGACCAAGTTTCGTTGTAAATTTATATATATTATGTATTATAGTCTCACCTTTGGGTAATTAATTATTTACGATACCATTCTTTAAGAATTTCATTGCTTGTTTTTGTTATGGCTGTCAGTGTTAGGTTAATATTTTTTAATTGTGACAGTGAATGACATAAACGTCACTTGACGACAGAACACCGACAAGTGTCATGTTTGTAGTACGTTCCAATATCGGGCTCAGAACCCGAGGTAAGGTAGTTTCACAATGAGCGATCTTAAGTCGTGAGGGATTTTTTTTTGCAATCGCTGTTGTATTAATTTTTGTCGGGAACAGTTTCCCAAATGTAGTTATACTGTATATAAATATAGTTTTTGGGGTACCTTTCGTAAATGGTCTGTTAAGTTATATAGTGGGGAATTCTTGAGGATGAATTTCTGAACCCACTTGGCTTGAAATTTATCGGAAAGGGATTTAGGCCATTTTGGACGGCTGACGTATTTTTTTTAGTCAGTGGGTGTTGAATCACGAGAAAGACGAATTTTGCGTCGAAGTAGAATTTTGTTAATATTTAGCCCCATCGGCTTACCTAATTAAAGGGGATTTTAGATTCTACTTCATGGTTAATTGTGGGTAAATGGACATTTCGTATTTTGAGAGGAATTTTAGTGTATTGGTAAATTCCTATGGTCATTGGTCCAGCCCATATCTATTATAGGATTTTAACGCAATAATTGGAAGTTCATAGCATTTGGAGTGTGGAATATTGTTGTGCTGTGGATCATCTCACGTGTTTCTCATCCTTGGAAGGCTACCAAGTTAACCCTTTACGAAAAAGGTATGTTTTTTATATATTTGGTTATGTTACGCACCATGTGGCTGTCAATTTCTTTTATGTTATGACATGGTGTAACATAATCTTAATTATTTGAGCTCATAATACTGTTTATGACTCACTGTTGAGCCAATGTAATTTTTCTTCATCCTAGATGCTGAATAGTTTCTAGTTTATGTACATTTTTGGGTAATCCTATAGTTCGGGATACTTGAGTCAATGTGTATTGACATTTTTCTTTGTAATATTTTAAGGGTTTCACCCAGGGGGTTGTTAACCCAGGATTCGATGACAGTTTCACTCAGGGGGTAGCGACTCAGGATTTCAACAGTTGTACACAGAGGGTTATATCGTCCGGAGTTCAACGGTTTCATCGTGGACTCATCGAGGGAACACAGAACATTGGTATGCTAGCCGCCTAGCTTACTTGTAGCTAGATTTACAAGGATGATTATCGATCTGGATAGGAAGATGGGAAGCTGTGAAAGAAGACACTCTACTATCAGGTTTTTCTTATACGTTATATTGAAGGTTTCATGTGTGCACTGTTAAACTATACATTCACTTTCAACCGAATGTTGTCAAGGTATTCTCAACATTATTTATACTTTTGAGCATAGAATGTTCTAGGGTTCTTTCACTCATAACTTATGTATTATCAAATATAACATCGTTTAATTGATTAATGTTTCAAACTTTTCTTAATTTAAGCACTTAATGCTGATGTAGTAATTCTTCTAGTTGCAGAACATTTGGACTGCTTCTACGCTTAAGTTGTAAACCTTCAGTTATTAAGAGCTACAGTCAAATTTAACCTTATCCTTCATTTTTATATTTTATTTATTTTTTTTTATGATAAGACTTAACATATAAGTTAAGCAATCTCAGAAGACCCGTGTGGGGGCAGAGATTAAGTAACCTCTTCCAACCTGGGAGTTTAAGTAAATAACCTCTGTGTCTAAAGTCCTTTATATGTTCATTGTATTTTTATTTTTTTTTGATATTTTTATTTAGTTCTATGAATTATACTTAATTATAAAATTTCATGGTTTAATAATTTTCTTATGGGTAGTTTGGTCTTAACTAAAAGTTAAGCAGATATCGCCTTCCAATTTGGAGAGGGTTATAGGCTTATAAGGATTATAAGTTTACTGTTTTACAATATATGATGTAGTATAGGTGCGGTTATGCACAAGATTTAAGTTAACTATTATTTTATATTGTATGTAAGGTGGAAATTAATATTTTGCGCAAGCGTCATGCCTGGTACCAAGCTAACGACGAACCGTGCCATATTTTGATACGTTTAATAATTTATTTTGGGTTATGCATATACATATATGGTGTAAACTTTCCCTTTAATTTCCTCCAACTTTTTTTTTGGATTATCTAAAGCCATTAGGTAATTAATTAGTTTTAGTAATTTGTCAAACTCATAATAAATAATTGTTGACATTTAAAGTTGATATATTTAGTAAATATTTTTCCTTTTTTTTTATAAAGGAACATAAGTTGAGGTTTGTCTTTTATTTCTTTCCTCATTTACTGGGTTTTTGGGGAAATAGGATCATAGTTTGGCCACTATATAGACCCAGTTGGCGCCTACTCATTTGTCTACTATTTCCGGAATTCTTGTAAGCTATCCACCCCCTAGCTGCCGTCTGAGCGACGTCGAAGGCCCGAAGGTTGACACCGAAACAGCCGAAACTTGTGTAACCGTAGTAGACAACATTTTTAATTGTAGTTGATACTTTAATAATTTTTTTTTAAGTTTAAAATTTTGGTGGAATCACCGAGTTCATTTGGTAGGTTACACCTGAATCTTAACTCGTTTATTGTTTTCCTTAATGTCTCAATTGACCCTGGAAATTCCATTTGTTTGTCCTTCATCTTTTGCATAATTCCTTGAATAAATAGAAGTAGGTACTTAAAATGTTTGGGAACGAAAATGTATATACTTACCAGCAAGTGTAGGTGATCTTTTCTCGATGGTGTAGAAGTCATAGATTACATTTTTAAGTGTTTCTGTTTCTCCAGGGCTTAACTTAATTTTTTTGTCACGACGAAGTTTTCGTTTCGGACTTGAAAAAGAAGAACATGCTATATTTCTGTTTACTTCTCACCCTTCTTTCCTTATTTTCTAAAGGGTGTTTTTACTTACACCTGTCGCTGCTAAAATCCGTTCTCTGAAAATATATTGGAAATCTTATTTTATTTTTACTATTTTAATATTTGTTTACTTCTTTTTATTATCCAACAAGTAAATAGCACAACCAAACACGAAATGTTACAATATAAAATACAATATATCCCACTGCCTGCAGGTATAGAGTATTTTAAAGAAACTCATTTTAAATGAATGATTATTGTTTCAGCCTATAGGTACTCTGTGAAATTATGCCAATACAGCAGGAGCATAAACATTTTTTTTAATTTCACAATGGTATCGTATCTGTATAGTTCCAAATAATTAAAATATTATTATGTAATTAAAAATACTCACCTAAAATTCTTTAAAGGTATCAATACGTACTTGGTAGCATTGAAGTGGGCCGCTTCTTCTTCCATAAATTTCGAAATATTATTAATGATTTCTTTTGTTTGACTGCGTAATCCCTGTCCCCTTCTGCCAATTTTTTTCGGAGCCATATCGTCCAAATCACTTTTATTTCTAAATTAACTATGTAGATAGTATAATTAAACTTATACACTAACTATTATTGCTACTCTACTATAACTACTACGACACTAAATTAAAAAAAATAAGAATAAGGAAATACACCACTTAAATAAAAAAGAGCACTAGATATACCACATAGCGCTGTTAGATGCAAATTGTTTCACCTATTCGCCTCTTTACGCTACGGTACTGACCATCGCCGTGTTAGAGGTTGGCATGGTAACGATAGTCAACAAATCTACGGCGCAACCATCGGATCGACACGTGGGTGTACCAAACTTAAGTTTGTTTTACTCTACCTATAATTTTACCAAATTTGGCAAAAGTTTTTGATGTCATAAGATACGTTACACTTATTTGTACTATAATTATATATTTTTTGATGTTTTTTAAGTAAATCATATGGGTACTTTTGTTGGGAACTTATAAGAAACTTCAAAATTAAAATGAAGAATATTCGCATTCTAAGCATAGTCTTATTTTTAATCAGTCCCTTCAGTTGTTCTGTATCCCTTTCTCAATGAGACACCTTGTATATAAACTTCCCACTTGAACAATTTTATATTTTTCAAGTATGTACATTACAGGTGTATCAGAAATTAAAGCAAAGAGACAACTTATAACAAAGGTTTAAATTTAGTAATGTCAAGTCATTGTTGCACCCTAAAAAAGTACCAATGAAGAAATTATTCCTCCAATGCAACCAAACAGTTATTTTTAGAATAGGATTTTGTGTCAAATGTTATCCACACCCACAGGGTTTCTTTTTAAATGGCATGACATTCAAAATTTTGGTCAAAACAATTTTCATCATGCACTTTTCTTGGAAATTCACAATGCTTTATTAGGATTAAAAACACCAGTTTCTAGAAACTTTTTCACTATAACGCTAACATTACTGATCAGAAAAAGTGGTTATAGTTTTCTTTTTGTAATCACAAATCGCAACTGAATGCCTATTTTTAAAATAAATTATCTCTATAATTCCATTTGTATAGTTGTATGCTGTGCATCTGTGAGATTGTTGTTTATTATACATAGGTACCAATTATAGAAATCTCTAGTAAGTACTTGCTTGCAATTTTAGTAATATATGTACCTACCCTATATAACTAATTAATTCAAACATAAATAAAACCAACAACTATTATCTGAGTCTTTTTAGTTCCGATTGGTTTTGACAGAGTAGTTTTGATCATGGTTTTCTTCCATCTACTTTTAACTATAAAGT
The DNA here is from genome assembly GCA_927349885.1 of Psylliodes chrysocephalus. Taxonomy (NCBI): domain Eukaryota; kingdom Metazoa; phylum Arthropoda; class Insecta; order Coleoptera; family Chrysomelidae; genus Psylliodes; species Psylliodes chrysocephalus. Next base: position 15,237,665 of record OV651818.1, on the reverse strand, counting down.
CATACCTAGCTGAATTTTTGGTCTTTTTAAACTTTTGACTGTAGCGGGTCATATTTTTAATGTATGTCATCTGCAGCAGAAAGACCTACATGTTTTACATTTAAAAGTAATTAATTGTCCTTTCTACAAACTCGGCTGTATTTTTACTGAAATATATTTATTCATAGTTCACGTAGTGGTTTGGTTTTTGGTTTGGTAATTTGATATCATAATTCTCCTCATTGTCAGATTTTGACATTGGCAGCTTTGATCAAGACAAGAGAGTCCTTGAACGAAAAATCGTAGTTCGGGTTTTAGTTTTAAAGCACAAAGATATTAACAAATCTGATGCACAGTGTTATTCGAACGTTGATTTTCGATCACACAGGTCATATATCGGACGGTTTCGGCGAAGACAGAACAATATAATAATATTAATCTCTTTTATGGTCTTAGCATTGGCTTGGTCGGAAAACGGTTAATAAATAATAGTAAATAGTGTAGAAGTCATAATTGCGCAATTTCATCAAATTAATTTCGAATCGATCATGTTGAAACAAATATTAGGTAAGTAAGTCATTTAAAAGTTGTAATTCTGCATACGGACTTTAATTATATTTGAATACGACTCTGCTTAGTCAACCATTTAAGCCACGCCCAGTGGGGTCATTTTTAATAAAACGTATCATATGCATAACAATTGCCTCATGGCATCTCCATTAGTATTATACCTCCATGGTCACGACTAGGCTTGGTCTGATACAACGAGAAGTTTCGTTTCACGGCACACGGTCCTTTCTGATTGCAACTCTTAGTCCGATAGGTTGGATCGTAGTTTGTTTGTGAATATATTTGCAGGAAGACGAAAGGTAATCAAATTATGCACTATTTAATTTTAAATTGCTTCTAAAATATTATATTAGTTTATTAAATCACTTGGTGAAGTAAATGTAAATTAATATTCGATTTTTTCCATCTTTTAAGAGTGGTACATACATACTATAGCGAACCTATGTTAATATTACCATTTATAGATTTAAGATATTTGACTATTTAGAGAAACTTATGCAATTTTTTTATACACTTGTTAAAAGATGGAAGAATTTTTTTTTTTCTTACGGAAATTGACTCCAGGTTTTAATTTTATTTTTTATGAAAGAGAAGACAGTAACGAAAGAGAGGAGAAAGAGAGAAAAGTGACGAAAGATTCGTACATAAAGGAAGAAGAGGAACGAGGTGAAAAGGACTCGAAAGCAGACTAGGAGATATCTGTATCGTTAGCGATTTTTGACCAGGCTCCTGAATATAGTAGGGAGTTCGAGAAGTCACCTTTTAGTCCCCAGGAGAAGCTGAGACTTCCGATAGACCTCTCACCTGTCTATCCCTGCTAGTTAAGTGAAAAAAATAAAAACCCTTACGTGTTTTTATCAAGCAATATAGTCATTTCTTTTTTTTATGTGTTTAATTCAATTTTACGTCATATATTCAAGTTATTGAAATCAGTTTTATTTGTAAAGCCTAAAACCAGTGCAGATTCCAACATTACTTGTACATTTATTTTTTTTTGTTTTGCAAGACAAACCCACAGTAATTAACTATTTAAATATACATCCATATATGTATTAATTTGCGTATTATTTCTGACTTTCAGCTGGTAATTTTATGGTACGATTCGTATTTATCAATCACCTAAATACGTGGTTTCCACAATTGAGCATTTTTTTTATTTCTTTAATAATCTTTTTAATTAAAGATTGTACCATAAAATTACGAGTCAAATTCTGAGCCGAATCACACTGACCCAATATTTTATAACATCCATAGAGCTAGTCTGGGTAAGTTATGTCAATGGGATAACCAACGTAACGAACTAGCAAAAAGGGTAGTACGGCCATCAGAAAAGAAGAAATATAGTGCAGTGGCGTACGTAAATATAAAATAATAGAAATTGTAAGTGCGGGATTCGTCATTTATTGTAGTTAGTTAAGTTTTAATTGTAAGGAAAGGGTATAGTCCCAACACTTTTATAAAGGAGGGAGTAGTGTAATAATCAGAGATTTTAAAGAAATTACTTTTAAGAAAAAAAGGGACACCCAATATAGTTAAAATTCGTTTTATCAGATATATTTTACAATTTTACGTAAGGTAATTAGACCTTGATTTCACAACAGGCACGTGTAAAAAGTGAAATAAGGAAAATGCTTGAGTCAGGATTTTAATGAAATACAATGTATTTCTCAATGTTATAACGAATGTTGGTATCATATTTGTTTATATAGAAACGCGATATAACTTATGACCTACATACAGGGCATCTTGCTGACACGGAAAAAAACTAGGGATACCATCTTTGAGCTTTGTTTCAAAGGGGGCGTGAAAATACATGTATGACCATTATGACTAGATACAAAAATTATAAACATTAATTGAAATGCCTCTTTTATAAAGCGGCTTTAATTAAAAAGGCGTACCAAAATAATTTCCATACGAAAAAAAACATAACGAAGGCAGTCGGGGTTAGCTCGTCGCGGGGGAACAACTCAAAAAACAGGTCTCACTGGGTCATCGAATTATTTTTTTTTTTGGGGACTTAGAGAAAATTCGCGGCGCGAACGGTGTGTAGTTTTGAGCTGGATTTTTAGTAGTGTTCACCGATAAGGCGAATCCGGGGACGATCACCTAATACAGGTGTGATTAACAGTCAACCCTCAAGATAATAGGGGTAAGTCCAATGAGACAATAATTGACTTGATCTTTTAAGTTATATGGTTATATGGTTATATGGTATCAATTTGTTTAAGCTATTATAGTACTCTCTCCTTTTATAATTTATAAGTAACAAAAAAAAACGGGAATTCACTGGGTTTACGACCTGTTCTAAACTGAATCGAGTAGCCTCTAAATTTTGTGACAGTGGTGTTCAGTTCCGTTATACACGCTACACCGTTATTGGTCACCTCTAAGATCTTTAATTTGTAAATGCCGTTCCACCCTCAAAGGATAGAATTCAATCTTTATCAAGATATTAATTTTAGATTGTTTATGTTGTTTTTGTTTTTGAATTTGACTTTTGTACTTGTTTGAAATATGAGTTGTCAATCTTATGAAAAGAATAAACGTCTTTCTTAATTCAACGAAATTTGAATATCAATCAATTCTTCACAAGTGGCAAAACTATTTCACATTGTATTTGTTTTTTTTATATTACCTATTTGTATCAATTCTTTAACTTTTAATTATACTGTCATAAATTTAATTTTTATGAAGGATAAACAAATTGCTATTTTAATCGAATTAAATTACCGGTTTTGAGCTTACATTAAATTGTAATAAGATGAAACAAAATGGATTATATGTATTTTGAGGTGATCTTTTCGAAAAAAGGCAGAACAAAATGTAGCAATTTTGTGCCGAAATTTTGAATTTTGTCAATTTTTCAATTTTGTGCATGCGCATGTCGCAAATAAATCAATATTTTTAAAACGCAGTTTACGACATTTGAAATCTTAGAAAAAATGCCAATTTTTACGTCTCTTGAGAAATTTTAATCAGATGCACCGTTCTCGCGGTATGGGCGATTGAAATTTGTTTAGTATTTTGAGGCAGCGAATGTCGAAAAATTGAATTTGTTAAAGGTTCAAACACTAAATTCTTCATAACTTTGGTAAAAATTAAAATATTTGAAAAAACAAAAATTCGTTTTGAACATAAGGGTTGTGACTATTGATTCCCAGAAGGGGGCAAGAGAAATCCCAAAATTGGGCATATGGCGGAAGGGCAAAATGTACCGCAAGCCTAATTTCATTGTTTGCCTATAACGGCCAAACTATTTAAATTTTTTAATACCACTTACAGAGCTAACTCTTAAATATGAAATCTTATACGTGTGTGAATTTTACCGAAATCGGATTATAATTGGCCAAGATATCAAACAATTTAACAAATTTTTTTCCCTAAAAAAAAACTAATTTTTTTTTCGAAAGTTTGAAGTGGCACAAAAATGCCAAAAATGCACCCAATGACTTAAAACTTTTTTTTTGAATACTCTATTACGTCTATAATACGATTACTTTACGGAAAATTCTGCAAACATATTTTATCTATTTTTTTGACCACTGTTCATTGAGTGACGACCAAAAAACACGGTTTTTGAGAAAAGTTGCTAAAATTGACGATTTTTAGTTTTTTGGTGTGAAAATTGAGCAAATCCAAATCTCATGTCTTCTGAATGTGTATAAAAAGTTTAAAGTGTGTATGTTCCTTCTAAGTTATAGAATTCTCCCGACAAAAGTCCCATTACACGCGCTCCGCGGGATCCAAAACTCGTGCATTTCTGTAATTTGATTTTTTTGTGATTTCCAGTTTTAAATTTCTTACATACCTACATTTATTAGGCCTAAAATTTATTAAATTGTATTTTACTGACTTGTTATAAGACGTTTCTTGAGTTTTGTGCAAAAAATAGAATTACCGCAAAATTAGCCGGACGTCGTATCAAGGATAGCCATGGTCTCGGCGTTCGCTGTCCGACAAGTTTAAACTTGAAACGGTCATATTATTACAAATTGAATCGCTTGATATTGTTTATCGGCATAGATTTTTAATAACCGTGTTCAGCAAGCTCTGTGTACACGTGGTTTTTCGGACTTCTTCAGCAATTTATTGAGTAAGTAAGTTCTTAAATTAAGAAAATTAGTTTAAGGTTGCAATGGCTGGCCTGTGTTTATTATGTCATCAGAAACTTGCAGAGGGTGAACTTACCCCAATTAGACCGACATGATTGAAAGTTCTGCAGATGGTCAGCAAAGAGAGAGGCGATGATTTTTTCAGTTCTTACGAACTAGGTTTTATATTGCATGAGAGGTCTCGCAAACATTACGTAGCTCGACGTTACGGAAAAGAGTTTATTTATAAAACCTGGGATAGGCATAAAAGGGCCGCGATTGACAATGCCAAAAAAAGGAGGATGGCGCATCAACCGAGAAGAAAACCAAATGTTAGAGAACAAAAAACAAGCTTATTACCAAGTTGGAACTTACACTCAAGCTTAGGATTAATTTCCTAACATTTTTAAAGTATACCTTTTTGTATATTTTTTTGTGCTCTTTCCGATGGCGCAGTTAGTTTCTTCAAATATATTTTTTGTTAGATGTTTTCGGAAAACCCGGAGAAAATCATATGGGAAAAAAATTAAAAAAAATTTACGCCTTCCGGTTTCCTGCGAATTCCCGAAAAATTATGGCAGATTTCGCCGCGGGACTTATTTTATTTGAGAGCCCACAAAAAAATACGCAACTTCTCTCATGGGCACATATATCTAACATTTATAATTTCGCCACAAATTCATCGCAAATTTCATGTTCATGATTCTGACCAAAGAAACGAAAAAACAACTTTTTGGTAAAAGCACTGTAACGAAAATTACAAGCGAGACGTACATCAATACGATGACAGCCTGGGATGACTCGCGGCTAAAACTCTAGTGGAGACGGTCGTGCGGTCCACAAAAATTATACTGATATTAATAGGGCGCCAGATAAATTGAAAACAAGTTAACCCCAAATATTCTTGATATACCCCCAATTTACCAAAGAGTATATCGCAAAAGTCTCAATGTACTCGCAGTAAAATAAACTCGTAAGTCCAATTCAAATGGTTTTAATAATAGAAGCAATTTCAATAAATCAACATTAAAAATCCGTATTCAAATATTTACAACATTAGAGATTGAGACAGAAAATAAAAATCATATATCCTCAGACATTTTACACTTGACATATAATTAGTTATGTACCTACTTAAAATTATATTACACTGGTTGCTAAGGCCGCTAAGTAATGTAGCGACTTTTCGTACGAATGAGAAGTTATGGCACACACCGCTTGAGCTCAGGCGCATGCGTGAGTAAGAACAATTAAAAAAAGTTATTAATATCACGAGACCTTAGTCGCAGTTTACAAATTACCAGCCTAACTGTAAGCCAGGTAAGCGACGCAAACAATGTTTAATATAAACTGAGTAATACTTGTGAACCAATATTTAAGTAAAACTTTATAAAGAGTAAACTATAAGTTAAGCTTAATAAGCTAGTGACGAATTTAGCCACAAGATTAAAAATAATCGTTAGCTTTTAACTAATCTAATAAGCTAATAAATAAATAAAATGAGACATAATGCTAATAGCAATAACAAAAAAAAAAAAAATGAAAAACTTGCGTGATTCCTTCCACTCAGGAATAGACAGCTTCTTCTTATTTGAGTTCCTTGGTTAACGTTTACAGCAACAAAATCACAATCCAAAAAAAAAAAAATCCAAGAAAGGAAAATCTAGTTTCCAGGAGAATTCGTTGAGTCAAATTAATCACCCACTCCAAAAGAAAATCGACGACTCCAGGAAGGGGATAATAAAAACCCTAGTAGAAAAATTTACAGTTACTACCCTGATATTTATTTAGATAAAACACCCAAAATCAAAAATATTTATTCTATGAATTTCAGAAATCAATACTTATTAAATGTATTTTTAAATGTAAGTAGTTTTTTTTTGTTTCTCCAAATTAAATTAAAAGTAAAAAAAGAAAAATTAACAACCAATAAAATATTACCGGTAATATAAAACAATAACTTATTTCATATAACTGACTTTAAAGTAAATACTGCAAATTGCAATATTTTAAATCATAACGGCAAATTTCCAACATAATCTATAGAAACAGCTGATTTAATTTATTTTTAAATCGACCTCAAAATATTTTAACAAAAAATAATCAAAAACATTGAGAATAGTGACCGAAAGACTTCCACGGCGAAACAATATACAAATGCCTATAGAGATGGGATCGGCCCACCATAAGCGATTTTTGATAATCAAGAAATAACAATTAAATAATATAAATTCTTACCCTGGCCAAGGGGTTCCTTCGGTAATAGTTAATAATTTAAAACACACCCAACTAGAACTGGTGTGCTCTCCAATAAATTATATAGTGCTTTAAGGCCTTATTATCCTCTCTAAAAGGAACAAATAATAAAATATTAGGCCAAAGTACTTTTAACGATATACGTTAAATTAATAATTTTTAATTTACTATTAAAACCCTCAAAATGACTTAGCAGTAATACAGATATTACTCAAAATAGAATATTACTTTATTGTAAAAAAAATGCCCAATAAAAAAAAACAACTACGATGTACATACCTGATTTTACAGCTTGATAATAGAAACAACGCGATTAGCGGCACAAATCCTTCAATGAAGAAATTACTAGAGATTTTCGAAACCAATAAATCTACAAATTACGAACGACAAAGTATTAAAATTATGTTTGGAGCGCATTTTCGATTATTAAGCAATATTGTAGTAAATACCTAAACCTGTAAAAGTTAAATAAACCTTTAAGGTTTGTTTAAGAAATTAATAATTTATTCCATTTATGGACCCTACATGTATGCAACACAAAAGACAGGCAAAATTGATAACATTAGACCTTTAAAAATTAAACGAATTTCTGAATAGAGGTGGGAACTAATTAACGTCGTTTTTGAACGTTACAGCACTTCTGGCGGCGAGAAATTCGCCATTAAAACTACCTGTGCAATGAAATTCCGAACTATTTTTGCCTCCTCTTTCGATTGGTGCATTTATTTTTACTATCAGAATGATACTTGCCCAGATAATTAGCATTTTTACCATGGAAAATTCCGGAAAACCCGGTTTTTCCTAATTTAAAAAAAATTGAAAAACAGCTACATCATTTTTTCTTTTTTTCGGAAAGATCACATCAAAATACACAAGATCCACTTTGTTTCATCCAATTACAAATTAATGTAAGCTCGAAGGGGCTTTTTTTCGTTATTTAATTGGACTATTTAGACAATGTTAGTAACCTAAAACTAAATGCCATTGTCATAAACTTGATTTTAAATTTTACTAGGAATTTTATCTTAATTTTTTTCTTGTTCTGTTTATTGATTTTATTATATTTTGGAATGTCAAAACTCACTAAACCTTTTTTTATTATTATATTTGTTTATTTTACTAATGGATTTTATTAACCCCTCCCACACACCCCAGTGAAAGTTATGATACGAAAGCTTAAATATTTTCTGAGGATTAAGAATATCAACTAGAAAAAAAGGTTCACGCATATTTTGCCGTGATGAATCACGCCTTAGTAGGATATTTAATTTTTGGTAGAAAACCATAATGCTTTAAACCGCTCAAACATACTTGATAGACATCTAAGTTAGACCTATAAGTAAGTTCCCTTTCAGATTATGTAATTTCCAAAGCTCCTCTATTTACATTTAAAACCCGGTCATACATTGCAAAGAAACATAGCGCGTAGCTATTTCGTAAATGAACCGACATGCGTTTCCTGGTGCGCTGTTGTCAGACTGTGTAGTTTATCCCTTTTATATTTAAAAATAGTTTTTACCTATAACTCACTAATAGCAATAAGTTTTATTAATTAGAATAGTTTCGTGATATATTGCGACACATCAAGCGTCCCCACCAATTCATTTTCGTACCTAGTGCAGTATTTCCAACTTCGACGCATTGTGTGCCGAGATGTTGCAATATTTCTCGAAACCTTTTTAATAGTAAATCTCTAAATAAAATGACTTGTAACAAAACAAAAAACGTATAAATTGTGTACAAAGTAGATTAATCTGGTTTAACTGCTTTCAGCAGACTTGATATTTTAGCAGCACCTATTTTTACACCATTAGGCAGGGAATTTTTGTACCTATCGTTTTTACATTGTAACATGATACTTGTTATTTTATCTATTTTTTTTAGTGTTTTAAGCTCCAATGATTTTGGGGGAGTGGGTCAGGTTGTTAAATAACTCGTATTACTTTGAAAAAGTATGTTAGGCGCCACTATATTTAAAACTTACTAAACTTGAGTATCGATTAGTGATAAAAATATAGAAAATCACTAACCATTAAGATAATATAATTAAATAAAGTCTTAGATAAGGTAGCAACAAATTCTATACTTCTATACTTCTATACTTCTATACTTCTATACTTCTATACTTCTATACTTCTATACTTCTATACTTCTATACTTCTATACTTCTATACTTCTATACTTCTATACTTCTATACTTCTATACTTCTATACTTCTATACTTCTATACTTCTATACTTCTATACTTCTATACTTCTATACTTCTATACTTCTATACTTCTATACTTCTATACTTCTATACTTCTATACTTCTATACTTCTATACTTCTATACTTCTATACTTCTATACTTCTATACTTCTATACTTCTATACTTCTATACTTCTATACTTCTATACTTCTATACTTCTATACTTCTATACTTCTATACTTCTATACTTCTATACTTCTCTACTTCTATACTTCTATACTTCTATACTTCTATACTTCTATACTTCTATACTTCTATACTTCTATACTTCTATACTTCTATACTTCTATACTTCTATACTTCTATACTTCTATACTTCTATACTTCTATACTTCTATACTTCTATACTTCTATACTTCTATACTTCTATACTTCTATACTTCTATACTTCTATACTTCTATACTTCTATACTTCTATACTTCTATACTTCTATACTTCTATACTTCTATACTTCTATACTTCTATACTTCTATACTTCTATACTTCTATACTTCTATACTTCTATACTTCTATACTTCTATACTTCTATACTTCTATACTTCTATACTTCTATACTTCTATACTTCTATACTTCTATACTTCTATACTTCTATACTTCTATACTTCTATACTTTTATACTTCTATACTTCTATACTTCTATACTTCTATACTTCTATACTTCTATACTTCTATACTTCTATACTTCTATACTTCTATACTTCTATACTTCTATACTTCTATACTTCTATACTTCTATACTTCTATACTTCTATACTTCTATACTTCTATACTTCTATACTTCTATACTTCTATACTTCTATACTTCTATACTTCTATACTTCTATACTTCTATACTTCTATACTTCTATACTTCTATACTTCTATACTTCTATACTTCTATACTTCTATACTTCTATACTTCTATACTTCTATACTTCTATACTTCTATACTTCTATACTTCTATACTTCTATACTTCTATACTTCTATACTTCTATACTTCTATACTTCTATACTTCTATACTTCTATACTTCTATACTCCTATACTTCTATACTTCTATACTTCTATACTTCTATACTTCTATACTTCTATACTTCTATACTTCTATACTTCTATACTTCTATACTTCTATACTTCTATACTTCTATACTTCTATACTTCTATACTTCTATACTTCTATACTTCTATACTTCTATACTTCTATACTTCTATACTTCTATACTTCTATACTTCTATACTTCTATACTTCTATACTTCTATACTTCTATACTTCTATACTTCTATACTTCTATACTTCTATACTTCTATACTTCTATACTTCTATACTTCTATACTTCTATACTTCTATACTTCTATACTTCTATACTTCTATACTTCTATACTTCTATACTTCTATACTTCTATACTTCTATACTTCTATACTTCTATACTTCTATACTTCTATACTTCTATACTTCTATACTTCTATACTTCTATACTTCTATACTTCTATACTTCTATACTTCTATACTTCTATACTTCTATACCATCTAGATATAGCCAGGCTACAAGGAAAAGGTAGAAATATCAAGAAAGGAACCAGGAGTTATATAGGAACCAGATTAAATGCTTTTAACTAATAATTGAACAATTTAATCTATTAAGTGAATAGTTTTACAGAGACCAAAATTAATAGGAAAAGGAAAAATCTTATTTAACATATTTAAATATAGTAAAGCATATTATCTCATTCCAAACAAAACAATAGATAAAATTAAATAAAATGTATTATCATGTGTTATTCAATGTTGAGGTTATGTTTCAAATTTGACATTTTAATTAGAAATTATTGTACAAAATATATATTTTCAACAATATATCGGTATAAAAGCTTACCTTATAAAATCAGACGATCATTAAGAATATTAATAGACAATTAGTACATCGGATGTCCAAGATAAAAGATAATTAAAATCAACTTCCTCGTTGACAGATATAAATCGGAATAAATTATTAACTTTTGACACAAGGCATAAACGACAAATGACATTAGGGTAGAGATGTTTGCGTCAAAATAACGAAAACGGTTCCAACCGTTACAATGTTTGGGTCTAAATAACGAAAACGGTTTCAACCACAAAGCATGTATCTTCTAGAGACCCCACGCCAATGTTAAACTTTTAAACCAAATTAGCGCCACCTTGTGTTTGGAGCTGGAACTAAAATGACAATTGACAGATGGCGGTAAATTCAAATTGTAATTTTTAGGAGTAGGTAGTAGTTTTAAATTAAATTTTTGAATGATTTCCACATAAATTATTTTATAAAATAAAGAATGGAACTAGTAAGTTCGAAACTTTTATTTTACAAAATAATTTAGGTCGATTATACCAAATTTGAGGAATTAATTTGTTATAAGCAGGGGTCTGATGTGGAGAGTTGGTTCTGCATATTATTATTAAATAAATATAAGATATATCAATAAATAATAAAATAGAACATTCTTAAAATATGTTTATTAATAACTTAAATAAATATTATTAGATAAAAATAAATACAAATAATAATACATATTTAAGGAATACTTACTCTCAAATCTTTAAAATACCTATCAATAATTTAAATGTGAAGTAGAGACTAGGATATTACATTTTATTAACACTAAAATAATATATTTTATAAATGTCTTTTAAACCGAGGACAAATGTAATGTAGGTATTGTATTAAAAGGTGAATCCTTTTAACTATTCATTCAATGATAAATAGGTATTTTCCTTCCAAATACAGATGGTGGTATTACTCCACTGCTTTGTGTATTACTCTTTTATGTGAAAAATGATTTCGGAATCTAGTCCAGTGATAAATTGATTATCAATTAGTTGTTATACCCGTTTGTCTTTTTATGATGCAGATGCATGGTGAATCAATGAAGTTTTTCTCGAAGTTTTCAACGTAGCACCCACAGGTAGCACCAAAATTATTGCAAAACACAGTAGCAAATAGAAAAGCATAACATCACAATTTTGCAAATAACTAAGACGAAACTATAAACAGAAACCAAAAGCCAAAGCCAACAAAAAATCACTAAAATCAGACGGAAAAATGAGATTAACCAAAAACCTAAATAAATACACGTCACATCTTTGGAGTCTTTGGTTAGGTTTTTCTCCCATAAAGCTTAAAAATGGAGTAAGAAATCAGAATTTTACCAGTAGCCCCATCTAGAGTTTGGAGCAAATAACATAAAAAATGTCAGTTGTCGGTTTTGACCTTGGTCATTCACGTGGAACCTCTATGTGCTTTGTGGTTTCAACCGTTACAACATACATACGCTTGCTAAATAACAACTTTGCAAATACTAAGATAACCTATGGCAAACACCATTATTATTCCTGAAAATAAATGCAAGGATTTTTAAAGCATTAAAAGTGACACTACCGCAATTTAAAATAACTTTGTTTCATTCATACTATACGTCACGGACGTCACGTATAGTATTTTATCCATCGATAGTTTGCGACGTTGCGATCCAGTAAATTGTTGCATATTGGGTGCTTTTGTTAATCTTTAGACTTTTTTGGAAAAATTTCGGCTTGTGTATAGCTAACAACATGGTTCGCGAGTGCATTTTGAGCAGAAAACTGGAAAATGTGGATGCTGAAGTATCTTTTCATAAGTAAGTAAGGTTAGGTGATGATGTATTCCATAGTTCAGTGGTGTAGATTTAAAGATTTTTGCCGTAATATCATATGTATTATCTACTTTTATATTACTATTATTTTCTTTGATCTTTCAACATTATTAATTTCACAAAAAATTGTAATTAATAGAAACACTTTAGTCTGGACTATAGTGGTAAAATAAATAGGCTTATGTTTGATTTTTAGATTCCCAACTGAAAGGCATACAAGAAATATTTGGCTATCACTTGTAGGACTTGAAGAAAATGAAGGTACTTATCTAAAAAAGAGTGTTATGCTCGGAGCATTTTGATCCTAATAATATTCTTCAAAAAGCAAATATCTCAAGCCTGGAGCACTGCCAAAACTAAGTTCATTGTTTCGAGAAAGCTCATTTAGGTAACTAAAAAGGGGGGTAGCCATGTGTGAGTTGAAGTAATTTTAAGGTGAAGGGGGGAGAAAAAGTCCTTTATATCTCACAAGGAAAGTCCAATGTTTAATTATTCAACAAAACATTGAGTGCGACCGGTTTCGAAGTAACATCACTTCATCTTCAGGCTCGCCTAGTGGAAAGGAGAATATGTGGTGTAAGGTGTGTTGACTTTGAGCCCACAATATATAAAATAGTAAAAAATAGAAAAACTCACCATACTCTCCATCCACTAGGGAATACTACAGACAAGTTTCATCAAAACGTGGGGGATGAAATAAATTGTAAAACAAAACAATGTTACAAGTTATAAAAGTTAAAAATATTTGAAAAACAAATATTAGTCGATATAAACAGTTAAAAATTTTAAAATATTCAAGACGATACAAAAACAAATTACATACATTAAACAGATTAAAAGATAAGGCCTATTTTAAGCAAACATTGCTGTTTTTTATAAAAATCTAACATTTTTGAAAGGAGACCTGTCAAGTTAAGGCCTCTACAGGTGCTGGTAAGTACTAAAGAAAAATTCTTGGATAAACTTATGACAGGGTATAGGTAATAAGATGTAAACTATGAGTGAAGAAATATTTATTATTTATTATATAAGATTTGGGCCATGAACCAATCACCAAGTGTATGTGATGTTGTAGGATAAAATAAGAAAGAAGAAGAAATGACTGGGTTAACTGTTGTGAAGCAACTGGAAAATAAAAGAAGAAGAAAAGAAGAAAATGACAGATGTGAAAACACACAACTTAACCTAGTCCTTAAACATGCACGTTGGTTTTTTGTGAAAAAAAGTTTTGTTCTAAACAAAATAGTGTACAACTTGTAAACAACATCAAAAATGTTCACATTAATGATACAGATTCTTTGATCTCTTTAGATGTATCAAACTTATTCACAAATATTCCTATACCAGAAGTTCTAGGTTTTGTTGAATCACATTTGTCAAGTTCGAATATGTCTGATATTGAACTAGTAGAATTTTTGAACCTTCTCAAGGTTTGTTTAGAACAAAACTTTTTTTCATTCAACAATGAAATTTTTTCACAAACAAACGGACTTTCTATGGGATCTCCACTTAGCCCAATTTTAGCAGACATATTTATGCACAATTTTGAAAAAGAGAAAATCCTTAAAAATAACCTTTTCCACTCAAATGTGAAATTCTATTATAGATATGTTGATGATATTTTGATTTTGTGGTCAGGTAACTTAGACTCATTAAATAACTTCTTGACTTATATTAATGACTTACATTCTAATATTAAATTCACATTAGAAATTGAAATAAACAAATCTATTAACTTCTTAGATCTTAAAATCTCACACAATAATAACAAGTTCAACTTTGACATCTATAGAAAGCCAACACATACAGGCACAGTTATAGACAATACCTCTAACCATCCAGCAACACATAAATTGGCTGCCTTTAATTGCTACTTAGAGAGGCTATTAAACATCCCTCTGTCTACGGAAAACTTTAATAAGGAACTAAATATAATTAAAACTATTGCTATAGATCACAACTTTGAACTGGATATTATTGATAAAATGCTAACACATAAACAAAATAAAATTCAACAAAACTTGGTTTATATTAATAATCCTAATTTGGTACATGAACTAACCACCAGTAAGAAATACATTTCTCTTACCTTTATTGGAAAAGCATCCTATAAAGTGGCAAGCTTACTTAAAGACCACTTTAAAGTATCTTTCAAAACCCCCTCCTCATTACATAAGTTATTTGTTCATAATAAAGATAAATTAGATCCCTTTGACTTGTCTGGAATTTATAAATTGACTTGTAAATCTTGCCATTCTTTCTATGTGGGACGCACATTTCGAAATTTCAAGATCCGTTTAAAAGAACATTTGCGTTGTCTTAACCAAAATACAACAGGATTTTCACATTTTGCCAACCACCTACTGGACTCAAATCACGACTTCGATTCAACTGAAGGTTTCGAAATCCTACATAGTTCCTACCATAGATTTACTCTTAATAGCTTCGAAAGCCTCGAGATATTAAGAAATTTAAAATTAAATCCTGTTGGTTGCTTAAATGCCCAGATAATGTCAGAAACTCCTCCAGTTTTCTCAACACTAATCTAAATTTATCGTTCTAACTTCCTTTTTAACCTCCCCCTTTATTTCTATTCACATATTTCCTTGCAAGGGGTACATTTCAGTAAGTAATTTTTTCCCACAAAAAACCAACGTGCATGTTTAAGGACTAGGTTAAGTTGTGTGTTTTCACATCTGTCATTTTCTTCTTTTCTTCTTCTTTTATTTTCCAGTTGCTTCACAACAGTTAACCCAGTCATTTCTTCTTCTTTCTTATTTTATCCTACAACATCACATACACTTGGTGATTGGTTCATGGCCCAAATCTTATATAATAAATAATAAATATTTCTTCACTCATAGTTTACATCTTATTACCTATACCCTGTCATAAGTTTATCCAAGAATTTTTCTTTAGTACTTACCACCACCTGTAGAGGCCTTAACTTGACAGGTCTCCTTTCAAAAATGTTAGATTTTTATAAAAAACAGCAATGTTTGCTTAAAATAGGCCTTATCTTTTAATCTGTTTAATGTATGTAATTTGTTTTTGTATCGTCTTGAATATTTTAAAATTTTTAACTGTTTATATCGACTAATATTTGTTTTTCAAATATTTTTAACTTTTATAACTTGTAACATTGTTTTGTTTTACAATTTATTTCATTCCCCACGTTTTGATGAAACTTGTCTGTAGTATTCCCTAGTGGATGGAGAGTATGGTGAGTTTTTCTATTTTTTACTATTTTATATATTGTGGGCTCAAAGTCAACACACCTTACACCACATATTCTCCTTTCCACTAGGCGAGCCTGAAGATGAAGTGATGTTACTTCGAAACCGGTCGCACTCAATGTTTTGTTGAATAATTAAACATTGGACTTTCCTTGTGAGATATAAAGGACTTTTTCTCCCCCCTTCACCTTAAAATTACTTCAACTCACACATGGCTACCCCCCTTGTCAAAAAAAACTTTCTTAATTATGTTTCGGAAATGTTCATTTAAGTGTTTATCCTTTAAGATGAAAGTTGGTAGTTTATCTTACAAAGAAATTTTTATATTGTAAGTTCTTTAAATTTTGTAGGTGCTTAACAAGGACAAACTTTTTTATAAACTCATATTACATGCCTTTTTCTTTGATTATTTTCATGAACTACCTTATTATTAATCCAAATGTATACTTACCTTTACATTAAAAGTTCTGAATACTCTGTTACAGCTCTGATTCCAGTATCAGTATTTTTGACAGCTCTAGTAAGAAACCAGAAGATTATTTATCTATGCCGCTCACATTTATGAATGATAATAAGTAAGTTAGTTTACTGCCTAGTTTTACAAGTTAGCTATAAGAAGCGTTCTATTTAGAATCCCCACCTTGTATATAAGTATGGTAAATTTATTGATTTAATAACTTTTAAAATTTAGTAGTGTTAAAAATCTAAATTTTGATTTAAAAATCTCTCATTTACCAATTTGTAAAACTGTTCAAATTTTAACTGCAAAATTGAATTCGTAAATTTGTTTAAAATAAATCTTGATTTATTTATCTTGTTTCTATTTTATTTATTTTCTTTTATTTAACATCTTTATATGTAATAAATGTATTATTCTTGGAAAAAAATAGTGTTTTTAAGCTTTTTACCTACATTCCACTGAACTTCATACTCTTATACCAAATCCAATCGGTTTTAAAGTTTAAACCATTATAAAGTTTATTATACACGACGGTTATTTCATTATTTTTTTAATAAGATACGCCACTGGTATTAACAGACTTTTAGTTGCGTACAACAGCAGCGTTGCCAGACGAGATTTTCGATTACAGTCTGTCTTCTTTCGATCCGCATAAAATATCTTCTTTCTCTTTTCCGATATTTGGGACCAAACAAAACATACTTTATGAATGAAATGCATCACCTGTTGTTTCTTTTATCTAAGGTAATTTCTCTTCGAAACCAATACAGGGTTAAAGTCTAGTTTTAATAAGTCAGTCTACAAATAATAATTTTAAGAAAAATAATAAATACCCACAGTTTATTGTAGAAAAGATATACAAAAAACCAGAGGGTATTACAATATCCCAAAATGATTTTTTAAATTTGTCGTTTTCGTTAGTAGTTTATATACTGTACAACTTGAGTGGATTATCCATATTGCATAAACTTCGTCTTCGTGTGATATGGACATCATAACTACTCTTCTTGCACAAACTACTATTGTTAGTCATAAACCGTAACTTTTAATATTTATAGTATTTTTGAAAATTATAAGAATTCTCAAGATTAACTATGGGCACTTTTATTAAGAAGGTCAAAATCTGCAACATAATTATACACAAAATTCAGCAGATTCGACCGAAACCCATTTTCCACAATGAGACTGCGGAATCCTTCATAATAATTCCATTATAAACATAAATGTCATCAGATTAGCTGTAAAAACACAATCACCAACCATCTCAGCATCTTGAACATATTTAAAGAGGGAAAAGGTAATTAAAAAAACAACAGACCCATAAATTTCACAGAATAGATTTTTATTCGGTTAAAATATATGACATGATGTGTGCTCGATATTCACAAAGAGTATTTTTTTACGAAGAGTTTTACCATGCACTTCTAGAAAAGATTGATAGTGACAGCTGGCCCGGAAAACTTGATTTATTTGTCAATATTTGAAGGAGAAAGTCTAAGCTATCAGGAATAAGAAGTAGGCGATGCTTGTCAACACTTTTAGGCAAGTTTGTGTACGTTACTTGAATAAATATTTTTGTGACGTTAACATTATTGATATATACACTTTCGTTTTTGAGTTTTTGTGTTCTAGTTCTAGACTGATTTGTATTTGACTGCAGAATTTTGTATATATTTATTAATCTAGTAGGTAGATGTCAGTTTGAAGGTTATGAAATGAAGTTAATATTAGGCATTCCAACGACCTGTCAAACAATAGGTGCCAGTGGAAAATTCTTGTATATTTAAGGGGGTAGCGACATAGTCTTGCAACTTGGACGCTATTTTTATTCGAAGTAGTACTCGCCAAGCCTGCCAATTTATGAAGAAATGTATAGGTGGGTTTTTTAAATAATATTTTTATTGTGTTTGACATAAAATATTTAAATGTAATCCATTATTCATGATTATACGTAAAGTAGATAGAATACACCATATGTCGCTACGCTTAGATATACCAAACCTGCCCACTGGTAATTCATTTGTTTGGAATGCCTAATTATTTGTTCTTCTGTTTGACACTCATTGTGACTCTTATAGCCAAGTTGCAAATTCACAACAAGTGTTGATGTATGTATCTGTCAAATAGATTGATTTTGCAATAAAATAAGTTGATTAAAATTTATTCTTGAAAAATATAAATTTAAATCTATCAAAATAAACTCAAAAATTTAAAATATATACTCAGCTAAATATTCTAAGGTAATTTTTTCAAAATCGCTAGAGATATTTTCAGTTTTTTCATTTTCCTAGCTGTCATTACCAGATCTTCATTTCACAGGTATGTAGTTACAGATTTTTAACAAAAATATAACCTTTTTGGGGTTGTTTGCGTTAAATATAGGGAAAGATGATGTTTTTTGTTTTATTCCTGTTTGTCAATATTTTATAATAAAAATTAAAATGCAAAGAATTATTCGACATCTACTTGTTTGTTGCATAAAATTTCAAGATTATCTGCACATTAAATTCAATTCAAAATGTTTTAAAACATAGTAGTAAGCGCTGTATATTTTATTTTAACTATTTTTAATTTAAATTTTAAAAGAAATTTTGAAAAAAGTAAAATACATGATATGTGATATACCTATCTGAGTAAAAAAAAAAATATAGAAAATTGGAAATTATAAAATTTTTTTGTCACATAAAATGGTATGATGGTATATTAAATATTATATAGGGTGGGTGTACCTGTAGTTGACCAGTACCTGATAGTTGACAAAAAAATTTTAACGCATTAAAATAAGAAAACTGTATTGAAAATTTGACCCTGTGTAGTTTTAAATAATTAATAGAACTATTGTTTGAGAGATGTCGCCATTTGCAGATGAAAATCTAAAGACTGAAAATAATTCTCGGTCGGTAAAAAAGTTCACTGTACACTTGTCTTGTAACAGGTGTTCATAGTGTAAGCATGGTGAGTATACAACTTTTAACTATTTTAGATTTATCTGTTTATGTTTTGGGTTTTATTAATAAAACATTTGATGTCTAGTGTCTGGATGAATAACACTTTATAGTTTTGATAATATTTTTAATAAAATAGGTCTTGTTGTTTAAAAAAATGATGTGATCAACTACTAGATCAGAATATTTGATTAATCACCTGCAATTGACCACTTTGGTCAACTACTGCTGTTTCAACAAAAGCAACGATTTTACGTCTTTGTCTGTTCTATAGCTTTGAATAAGATGTTTTTATTAAAGAAAAAATTATTTTTTAAAGCGGATCCAGTAGGATGAAGGTATAGTGTATAACTACTGGCTGTTTTTTAGTGGTCAATAACTGGTACTTACCTATATTAAGCTGATATATAGATGACAACTAATGAAAGTACATGATCGTTTATATTTTAGAAAATGTCTGAATCTAAGATAAGTTTTTTTAAATACACCGAACAACAATTACGACAAGCCATAAGCAACATATCTCATAATATATGTACAATTCGCCAGACTGAAAGACTTTATGGTGTCCCTCACTCTACTTTAATAAATAAGTTAAAATGCAGATCATCCCTATCAAGACAAATGGGCCCCGCCACAATACTTACTAAAGAAAAGGAAAGTCTTTTGGTCAGATGGCTAATAGCAAATGCTGAAAAAATATTTAAAAAGAGTTAATAAAACTACCTTATGCGACACCGTCAAAGACATTGTAGAAAACGATAATCGTTCTGAAAAGTTTTGTAATGGTATGCCTGGTAAAAAATGGTTTTCGTCATTTTTAAAACGTCACCCAGAAATCAGCCAGAGTCAATTAATAGCACACGAGCATGTGTGACTGAAGAATCTATACGGATGTGGCATAATGCTATACGAACTTATTTACAAATAGAACGTTTCGAAGATATTTTGCTTGATCCTACTAGAATCCTTAATTAAGACGAATCGGGATTTGCAACCAACCCAAAAACTGGTCTTGTATTAGAACCCCGAGGCATGAAAAGTTTTTATCAATTAAAGTCTGGCAATGAAAAAGAGTGTATCACAACTTTGTTTACGATTTCGGGCGATGGACACATTTATCCACCAATGATTGTCTACCCTTATGAAAGAGTGCAAGCGGAAATTAAAAGAAACACTAACCCGGACTGGGTAATTGGTAGATTTAAGTCATATGACCCCTCTAAAAACTAGTTATTTAACCCGATATTTTTGTTTCCAGGTCGATCAAAAAAAGGTTGGATGACCAGTGAAACCTTCTTTAGCTACGTGTGCAATACTTTATTGTCATATTTAAAACGAAAAGGCGTTCAGTTACCAATAATATTCATACTAGATGGACATAAATCACATCTTAATAATCATTTAAGTAACTTTTGTGCTAATAACGGCATTTTTTTACGCGCTTCTGCCAAATGCAACGCATATTTTGCAACCTGCCGATGTATCCCTGTTTGCCCCATTAAAAAGTAAATGGAAACTGGAAAGCAGTAATTTCTGACTGGAAAAAAGCTAATAATAACAAAATAGTTAACAAAGCCACTTTTCCATTTTTATTAGAAAACACTGTAGCACAAATTGGAACAGACACTGTTAAAAATGGATTAGAAAAATGTGGATTGTATCCATTTAATGTAGAGGTAATAGATTTTGCAAAAGGCGAGAAGAGTTTAGAAAAGCAGATAGTGAAGAATGGGTCGGCGATGAGTTCGCAAAAGAATTATATTATGTGTGGAGAAAATTAAAAAAAGATACACGAGGCAACAGGAGACGAGAACATAGGGTTAGATAATGAAATTAGTGATTGTGAAATTTCCATACATGTAACTGAAGCACGGGAAGACATTGAGATTGAAGAACATAAAAAAATAACATTAAAAAACAAAAAAATATCGAGACGAACAAAGAAAAAAAAAATAATGAAACTAAAAACAAGAAAGCAATGATAATAAAAAACAAGAAAACAATATGACTAAAAAACCTAAAAATAACGAGACCAAAGCACTAAGAAACAATGAAACTGAAAACAAAAATATGAAAAACAAAGAAAATGAGACTAACAATCAAATAGACAATGACACTGAAAAAGAAAAATGCAGTAATAATAAACAACAACTTACTGATAAGATTGAAGTTGAAGCATATGCGAATGATAATGATACGGAAATACGAGATTTAGATAGAGATAATACTGAAAAACGTGTAGTTATTTTTAGTGACATTTTCATTAAAAGAAGTGCGACGCCAGTGCTGCAAAGTGTACAACTACAACTAAAAAATAAGCACTGCTTTTCTTGATCATATTTTTTGGCCTGAAGAATGCCCAGAAAAAAAAGAAATCAAAAGAAAAGGAAAACTGCCCTACGCAACTACATCTCTAAAGTGGTTGCAGTACCATGAAGAAAAGCAAAAAGGCAAAGCTGATAAAGAAAGGATGAAAAAGAAAAAAGTTCAAAGCCTTTGTGGGGGCTCCGCGAAGAAACAAAAAAAGCAGTACCTACCGCTACAACGGGACTTGGCTTAAGGACTTTTTTTATTAGAAGTCAGTAAGAGGAAGGAGTATACGATTATGATATATTGGTTTTTTGGTTAAAAGACCTTCCTTTTAGTTAGGAAGATGAAGCATATTCCCTTACCGCATACTGTGCCATACTTGGCACACGTTAGAATTAATATTTTTTTATAAGTTTTCGAAAAGTTTGTGTTGTCAACTCAAGTTGTCCTATATCTGGCACACTCGCTTATTCACAGGCAGCCGCTAAATCCCCTCCACTATCGTACGCGCAAATTTGATGAATTATTTAGTGAATCTCTGACTGGGGACAGGCGCCAGCTTTTTTGGAGCAAATTCAAAATAGAATATTTTTGTTCTTTTGGCCTAATTTGTATGGAAAAAATTATTTTTATAAGGGTAAGTGTTTACTGTGATGACTAAAGTTGTACAAAACTTTTTTCTATATAAAAACGAGAAAAAACTGTCTTTGTTTACTTGTGCCATATTTGGAACAATATGAGATAGAGATAATATTTTTGTAACAGATAGTGAAAGCAATGCTTTATCAACTAAAGAGGTAATTATCAAATAAGCTGACAGTGATAGCGAATAAGAAATGCCGCTCTCTACATTAAGACAGTCTAATCAAGATAAGCATAGTGATATAAAGCTTCCCTCGACATTTTAATCTCATAGTGATACAAATTTACCATCGACATCGACTAGCAAAAAATGTAAAAAATCACAACACAAAAAAATGGGAAAAGAAAAAGTTGTCTGGCAGAATAGGTTCCTTGCTGTTATTGAAGAATTTGTGAAATTCAAAGGAGATGAAACACTTCCAATTTTCATACAAGAACTCGAAGATCCCATTTAGTATTTTAATTTTTTTTCACCGACGAAATTTTTACTTATATAGCTGAATATTTGTATATATATGTCAATTATTTTACTTATATAGCTGAACAGTCAAACTTTTTTGGTGTACAAAGTAGACCTGAAAAACCGCCCAATATATCCAAAGAAAACTTTCGCATTTTTTGCGGTATTTGCATATACATGTCAATTATTCAATTCCTTTCGACCAGGTCCTACTGGAACTAATCGTTAGATATTCCTTGCATCTCACGTACTATGACTGCAATAGATTTGAAGAAATCAAACGATTTCTTCACTTTAATGACAACACACGCTAGGTTCCACAAGAGCAGCTAGGTTATGATAAGCTTTTCAAGATACGTCCATTGCTAAACAAAATTCGTGAACGTTTCTTACTTGTTCATAAAGAGGAGCATATGGCCGTGGATGAACAAATTATTCCGACAAAAGCTCGATCAAGTCTCAAGCAATATAACAATACAATCCCAAGAAACCTTATAAATGGGGATACAAGGTTTTTGTTCTAAGTGGGGTGTTTGGATTTTTTTACGATTTTGACTTTTATTGTGGAGTACTACTCTTGAAAATAATCAACCAAATCTAGGAGCAAGCAGCAATGTTGTTGTAAAACTTTCAGAATCAATTCCAAGAAATCTAAACTACAAATTATTTTTTGATAACTGGTTTACGAGCATTCCTCTATAAATATACCTTACCAAAAACGGTATTTTACCTTTGGGGACAGTAAGAGAAAATCGTATGCATAATTTCCCTAAGAAAGCAGCTATGAAAAAAAGAAGGTAGAGGTACAGTTCTTGAAGCAGTGGCCAATGTCGATGGTGTGGATATATCTGTTGTTTCATGGTTTGATAATAAAATTGTGAACACCATGTCAACATATGTTGGGATGGTAAACAGATTCTGCAGGAAATCTAGGACACATAGAAATCACCCGCCCTCAATGTGTTGCGGTATATAATGCTTATATGGGAGGAGTAGATCTTCTCGATTCTATGTTAGGATACTACCGAATCCAAATTCGATCCAAAAAGTGGTACATGATTCCAGCCCAGGAAATAAGAACGGACAACTTGAATCATTTGTCAAGAGTAAGTGAAGAACGACATAGGTGCAAATATCCAGATTGTAAGGGAAAATCTTAGATATTACGTGGCAAATGTTCAGTATTTTTATGTCTAAATAAGGATCGCAATTGTTTTAGCAAATTCCACACGGAATAGGGCAAGATTTTTACTCTTTTGTTGAGATAAAATCTATTTTTTAAAAACAAATCTGAATTTATACTTATTACTTTTGTTTTATTTCCGAAATTTGTGCCAAATTTGGAATATGTCAAAAATTAACATTGTTACTGTTATCTCATTTTGTGCCAAATTTGGCATTATGACATTTGACATTTATTTCCTTTAAATATCAATAAATATTTTTTCACTATTTTTTCATAACTCCTAATCAATCATTCTAACGCATATATTTTTTTAACAAAAAAATAAAAAATCATGCAGTAAGGGGATATGATTTTTTTAGAAGTTAGGAAGAGGAAGGAGTATATGATTTTGATATGAGAACTTTTTTTTAGAGGTCAGTAGAAGGATATGATTTCGCATTTCAAATAGGTTCCGTCACCATAAAAGTTTGAGAACCGCTGATCTAAAGGCAATGGCCCTCCCCGAAAATTCGTCCTGGAGCCGCCCTTGCTATTGGATATATTAATGGTCAAACACTGGTCCCCGCTGGTCAATATCTGGTGATTTGTGGCTTTTTTTTTCAAAAATTTTTTATCAAGAAAAAAAGGACATCGTAGTAATTTTAACAATAAACAGAATACTAAAATATTAATTATCTTGCTATTGTTTTTATTTTTTACTTAAAGCTGATCGTTTAGGGACGACAAGCTTTTTTTCTAAATAAAATTCTTAACCGGTCAACTACTGGTGCACCCACTATAAGAAATATATCAAAAAAATATTTTTTTTTTTATTTTAACTTTTCCGCAGGATGTTTAATATATCCTATTTAGCAAGCTTTTCATTATTGTATTTCTTTTAAATTCCTTTAATAATTGGCTATTTATTTTTACCAAATTTTAGGAAAAAGTGTAAGCACAATAAAGCCACTACGTTCATCCACTATAAAAAAATCTCAAGCAAACTATTTCTTTATTTTTAATTTTTGTAAAATTACTGGGTAGTTTCGTATGACTTTTCAGTCACATTCAAGCGTTTGGTTTTCCCCTAATTTTATAACGATAACTTTATTAAATAAATATTTCGAGAAACACTTTCATTCAAATATTTAAAGGATTTGTTCCTTTAATAACAACATTCACACATATTTTTCAGAAAGAGACTTTTACAAATATAGGATAAGAGAGTAGATGTAAATAGTTTTTGGGTAATTTTAACCAAATCTTTTAAATAGTGCACAATTTTTTTTTTATATATTTTTCGAATTGTTATTTTACTAGAGTTTTATTAAAATTAATGTTAGTAATATTTAATTTTGACAAAATTTAGAGAATGTTCCTTTCTTTTGTCTACTTTGTAAATAAACTAAATGCTGAATTTTATCGGGGGTAATACCAGCTTTCATTTGAAATTTAACGAAAGCCATTCTGTTAAAAACTGGTAAAAATAGGAAACAGGTTATGTTTTTTTCATCTAAAATATTTGCAGTTCTGTCATTTCCGCATATACCGGAAGTAGGTAGATATCATCTTTCTTGTTTTTATTCCGAATTCCGATATAGAATATTAAATTTTAGGACCACTTTGTATGTATAATAAAGTGTATAGCTAAAATTGATCATTTATAAAAAAACATTATTTTCGAAAAATTTACTATTGAAGGTAATAAATTATTTGTTTTTGGCTAAAGATAGTTAAAATTTGAAAGTTTTGCAATCGAATTATGATGAATAAGGTAGTAAATAACTAAAATATAAAATTAAAAGATATTTTACTATAAAGGGCGAAATAACAACATTTTAAATTTTGATTTGAAAAAATATCAATATTTTTATTTTTTTAAATTGGTATATAATTTTTGTATTATTTCATCATATTCTACAGCCAAAAATAAGTAGAATTTGTGTTTATTTCCCTATAGAACGGTTTTTAACGAAAAAGCGAACATGAAAGTAACAACAATTTTAAAAAATAGTAATATTTTCAATTAAGCAGGTGTCTTTAAAAGTTAGCGTCAAAACTCACATAAACAGTAAAAAGTAAAAAGTTCGTCGTGAATGTCTCATTTTATTATTCGCAATTTAATTATTTTCACTATTTTAACGTAAAGATTGCATATGAGTATTTTCATGAAGATTACCTAAATTTAATAATAATATGATAAATTTATAAAGTTGTGCAAAGAACATGTGATACTTTTGCTGCAAGATACCTAGACCAACCCCATCCGTCAATGTTTAATCACTAATTTTTTATATGATAATTTTTTGTATCGATTTAACCAATTGATAGTGTTTTCTTTGTAGTGATGCCGCGAGACAAGACGAGAGAGTGGCCTCTCCCGTCTCTTCTCGTAGGGTGAGAGAAAACTGTCTCGTCTCAACGAGAAGGAGCTTCTCTCGCCCGAGAGAGCCTTTCTCTCGTCTTGTCTCGTCTCGTTTCTCTCGTGATAAAACAATATCAAATTTAAATTTGAAAAAGACGAAACATTAAAAACGGTAAAATTTTTAAGACAAAAACAAAGAATTTTTCAAGTAATTTGCGCATTATTACCCAAATTTGGCAATAAGAAACACTTATGTCTCTTTGTCTTTTTGTCTGACACAGTCGTTTTACAATTGAAATTTAACCAAAAACGAAAATACTTTGTCTTGTAAGTCAGTTGGGGAAGGGGGGAAGAGGTTACAATGGAAGTTAGAATTTTCCTAATGTAATCCGGCGATGTCAAATAAAAGCATTTTGTAGTATGTTTTTAAAATGCAAGATGTGAAATTAGAGAAACATTATGATATTTTTGTTATAATGAGATGCACTTTACTTGAGACGCAAAAAAAGCATTACTATCTTTAAATTTTCTAATGGAAAGTAAAGTCATGTAATACCTCATTTGAAAGATATTTTTATTATATTTAGATCCAAACACACAGTTTTATTCTTTTTTGTTTTGACAAAAATAACATTCTTGATAATTCTCGTGTGCCGCCTAATCCTTAGATAATGTTAAAAGAACATTTTTTAATAAGCGCTTTTTACCAAGTAGT
Organism: Psylliodes chrysocephalus; assembly: GCA_927349885.1. Lineage (NCBI taxonomy): Eukaryota > Metazoa > Arthropoda > Insecta > Coleoptera > Chrysomelidae > Psylliodes > Psylliodes chrysocephalus. The sequence continues at coordinate 15,210,563 of OV651818.1, read as the reverse complement.
TATGAACAATTTAATACGTCAAGTGGTTTCTAAATCACCTTTGATATTCTTAATTTATTTATTTTAGTAAATACAATAAGCGTTTCCTTAGTAATAAATAATAATTGTTAATACGAGAGTTATCAAGAATTTAACTTATTAGTAAATTTCTGTAAAAACCTAAAAACCTAAATATGTTTACATGAACGTAAAAATATAGAAAATATGTTTCAAATGAGGTATCACATGACCCTACTTTCCATTAGAAAATTTAGAGCTAGTATCTCCCTCTATCTTACGTGTCTTAAGTAAAGTGCATCTCGTTATAACAAAAATATAATATTTCTTAAATTTTACTTCGTTTTTGTGTTGTCATTATCTTTTTTCATTTAGAAGTTAAAATAGAAAATGGTACATTTTTTGTCCTCACTGTATATAATAAATTTGTTTGTATTACCTTCTTTGACAGTTTTTCGAAAAATGAATAAAAATTTTCAACTTATCTTCCAAAGTAACCTTAGAAAAGCAGAATGGATTAAATATAAGATATGATTGTATAAATTTTAAATAAATGAAATAAGAAATATGTTTTCTAATAAATCACTATTTATAAAATCCTAATAACACAAGTATCATTTGTTACCATTTAATATATATAGAATAGGTGTGTTATAGTTAATTTTTTGACTATCTGGAAATCTAATATGTTAAAATTTTAAGTTACGATAAGCAATTGAAAATTTCAAATAAGCAAAGAGAAAATTGTTCGAGAGAGCCCGAGAGAGCTCGAGAGAAACGAGAAATTCTCGTCGAGAGATGGCACTCTCTCGTCTCGAATCTGTTTTCGAGAGAAAATGTCTCTCTCGTCTCATTCGAGACAAGACAAGACGATACGAGAGACGAGAATCTCTCGAATCGCGGCATCACTATTCCTTTGGCAACCAAAATTTCCTAACGTCACACCACTTGATTCCTTATAATACGTAGCTATATTAAAGGACTATTAAATATTTTTAACCACTAAAGATTGCCAAGAAAGAGTACGCACGCCAAGCATTCCATTCGAAGATAGAAAAATGTTTAGAACATGATGGGAAACAATTTAAATAATTTTCATAACTTTTGCGTTTTCGATTTTATTTCTTGACGTTCCCTCAGACGTATACTTGATATAAAAATATTTAATTTAAATTGTTATTTTAATATTTTCTTTTTTATCCAAAACAGTTCAAGATGAGTAAAGGAAAATAAACATGAACTTCACTTAGTTTTGGTCGTGGAATATGATGAAGTAATAAAAAATCTTTTGTTAAATCAAAATATAAACATGTTTTTTTTTTCTCACCTCGTATAATAAAAAAATATTTTAATATCATGTACTAGTTAAATTCTACTATCTTTATTGCAACTTAATTACAAAACTTCAAATTTTAACCAACTTGGCAAAAATAATTATTTTAATACCAGCAATAGTATTTTTTTGTATTTTTTTATATATTATAAATTTTAGTTATTCACTTTATTATACTGCTGCCTAAAATATGAGTGAGACCTGAATATCCCACAGGACACCCACAGTAACAATTTCCATGTACTCCTATCAGTAGCAATGGCGATTTGAAAAACATTTCTGTAAATATTTGCACTTGGATTCCCAGCTTCAATACCCTTTGGTAGCCAATGTGTTAATAGTTATTTACGATATGAGTGGGATAAGAGCTTTATTAACATACGCAAGCGAAATTTCGGGCAATCGCAGAAGTACGTTAATAAAGCGTTATGACACGTATATTGTACAAATTATTATCTACGCCTCTAAATGTAAAAATAAACGGGAATTATAATTTTTGTCTAAGACTTAATTTAGGGTTATTGTTCTCCACCACTGCCTACATGTCTATTAGCGACACATCGAAATGTTGGGTGGCGGTTCTAACAATTGAATAAAAACGTTTGTTTTCTAAGCAACGATAATATTGTCATAAACAATAAGTCTAAAATAATTAATTTTTATCTACAATTGTCATGTAATGACACTGATTTGACACTTATTTAAATTTTGTAATGACGTATATTACCGCACTAGTGCGGTAATGATGCGGAACTAATAGTTAATCAAAATTAATCATTTATTTAACAAAACAGAACAAATATAACATTAATAATGAACTAAATATAAAAAAAATTATTTGTTATACATATTTATAATACAATCCTTGCAATCGTACAAATTCATGCCAGATGCAGACATTCCCGATTCCCGATAATTGCAAATATTAGTTTCCATTTGTTTTGAAGTCGATGGTATATTTTCTTGGTTTTCTCTATCCTTGCAATCGTACAAATGGTATATTGAGGAAGTGCATTATAGAAGGAAATACCTATTGTTCGGGACTTGTTTATTCTAGTTCTTGTTTGGATTAACTGAGTTTCCCTCTGGTATCGTATGAACGACTATCTGAGTGACATGCCAAATATAATTTCAATCAAATATTATTTGTGAAAATGGGGTCATTAGGCTAAGTTGCTTACACATCCCCAACAAGCCATTGATAAAAGTGTATTTGTTGTGAAGACATGACACATCTCTAAATCGGAGTAAGATGACTGATTATCTTCTGAAAACGCTTCATTATTATCAACTAACTGTATAATCCAGGAGCCACTGACGATTTTCCTATTTATTTTTTCCTTTTTATTTTCCTATTTATTTTCCCAGTCAGCAAAAATGGATAGAAAATTGTAGGGTTAGCAATTCTAAGCAAAATTTATATATATTTAAAGGGCCTAAGGCCAAAAATGCATCAGAACATACGAAAACACGGCCCTATTTTTCCAGTGATAAAAATAGTTCTAGTAGTAAGAGGTATACTGAAGTTAGGTAAAAAAATTGTCTGATTAATCTGCGAGTATGGATAATATATTTGGCAAGTGCATAAAATACACTTTCCAACGAGTTATGTACACAATTTTTCCTGCGACCATAACTATTTAAAGAATGTTCTAGATGTTTTGTATTAATGTGTACGCATAGGACACAGAAATAAAATCATATATTATAATATAACACCTCACCAGTTGGATTATTTATAGAAATAAAACAATACATAATTGAAGAAATTACAATAGAAAATAAGGAGATAAATAACATTTCCTTTTACACTTTTGTATAATAATTATTTTATTTAGAATTCACGAAACACTTATTGCTTTATTGCTGTCAGCTAAATTTTCACTAGTAATACCACTAGAGGTCAAAAAATTTCCTGATATTAATTTGACCTCGCGTGATATTCGGTAAGAAAATTCCACGCCGAATTATGGTTGAAAATTAAATATTTTTAAAATTTATTTTTCGTTTCTCAACAATGCAAATTATTTTCTCCAAGTCACCAGTGAAACATAAAAGGTGTTGTCGCCTTGATTGTTGAGTTGTCATGGTAACTAAGTGAGACCCTAACCTCGAATATAATTTCAGTTTTGAAGTTGTCAAGCGGCTCGACGTAAAAAAATGTTTCACTGCAATTATTTAGGCCTTCAAATTGCTTATTTCTACTCATTGTAGTTGCATGGGAATACCATTTGAAAATAGAAAATAGTATATTCTTTAATTTTACGTAAGTTTTGAATAACTACAAGTGGTAGAAAATTGTTTTTCTGCGTTTTTATTAACATGCGTTATGAGCGCTTTAAAATGGTATGAAATTCATAACCAGCGTCAGCAAGCATCAATCGTAGGAGGCTGTGATCATTGTATTTTGACAGTTCAAAACATTAAATAACTCGCGTTTTGTTGCGATAAAGAATATTGCACAGCAAGTAAAACCAACAAAATTACCTATTTGTTTAAAAATGAATCGATTTGAAAATCATACGCTATGCAAAATATGCGTGAAATTGTCTGATGTAATGATCAATCATTGCACCATGACTTACTTACTCGGATTAATAGAGGATTGTGGCTCCAACTTGAAAAACGAAAATTTGTTCCGAATTGTCCACGAATATTTGCACCTAAACTACGCAAAATTCAAAGTGCTGAATGGGAAAAAGGTGAATAAATTAGTGTCTAAATATTATATATATTTTATTAGACATAGACACCTAATTCAAAGCATCCAAAGTCCTGCATTTTCGCCATTAAGAAGAAAAGAAGTGGCCGAAGAATATAGAAAACACCTTAGCATTGTAACTAAAATGTATCAAAACTAAACCTATTATGTGAACAAATAAAAACCAGTCTGTCAAAAATGGTCGGTTATTGTAAACGTCAAAAAATTTCCAGTATAATTCGCTGTCGGGTACCCCAGGAGAAAAAAATTTCCACTAAAATACCTCCGTTGCCATGGTGATCTGTCAAAAACACGTATTTTGATTGGTTCAAAATTACAGGTGTGGAATTTTCATGAAAAAACTGTACCTACTTTTGACATTTGCCTGTGACGCATACGCATTATTGATGTAATTTCATGATTTTACAGTACTAGTTTTGCAATTTTGAGTGTGGTTTCAAGGTTATTACGGTTATTTGTTTTGTTTTGTTTTGATCTTTCGCGTTTTTAGAGTATCTATCTTTTATAGGTAGTTATTGTTATATTTTTAAATTTGACTTTTAATTGTGTGGTCTATTTATATTTGATTGCTGCTTTTCGATTAGTGCTTTGTTCTTTTTGTGCTAAAATAAGCTTTATAACCATTAAGTACCTGTTTCTGGTTGATATCTACCTAATTATCATCGGGTTCGAGCAACAATGGGAAAAAGTGTATGGTTTTGTGGTGTAAAAATCAGACGCCTCCATTTTTCAGGTAATTATAAATAATTTGTTAATTTAAATAAAACTATTTAAAGTCAATTTAATTACGAGTACTAAAGCAACAAAAATAAAAGAATAGGTGATCCTGCGGTCAGCGTTTTTGCCTTCTACACGAAAGACTTGAGTTAGATTCTCGAATGGGGAAAAATTAAATGTACTTTTTTATTTTTATTTTTCGTTTATTTTATTTTAAAAATTGTTAAAAGTCATTATTTATTTTGCCTTAATAACCTAAAATATTTTTTATTTGTAAATTTGTGTTAGTGAGTCGTATAAAAAATATACTGTACAACTCGGGTGGATTGTTCACATCACACTCAGACGATTGAGCACTCCGCCTACGGCGTCGTGCTCAAATTTCGTATTCATGTGATATGACCATCACAGCCACTCTTGTTGCACAAACTACTATTCTCATCTATTAAACTGTTATTAAGGATAAATAATACTTTTAATTTATTTTCGTCATACTGTACTATTATCTTACCATAATATGAGCGAAATTGATATCGAAAAGGTGCATTTAACGACCGCCGGCCGTTAAATAAAATAACGGCCGCGCACCACCTACAACAATCACAACAATCTAAAGTTGCCTAGCAACCACATCAATATACTATACAAACATTATAAGTTTGACAGTACTGTTTCTTGTTGAGTGATTATAGAGCGGAAAAGATCAAAGATGGAAGAAATTTTCGAAAACGATATTCCCTCCGATGTACTGGAAGAAGCAGTTGCGGCAACCAAAAATTTATTTCTGAGTACAACCCAACAAAGATATCAGCAGGAATACGACAACTTCGTGAAGTGGCGTCAGAATAAAAACATACATAGTGTAAGTGAAGAAGTACTGCTAGCTTATGCAAAAGGAATGTCTGAAACATATTCTCCTACATCACTGTGGACAAAAATATCAATGCTGAAACTTGCGTTAAGAATACATGAAAACATTGACATATCAAGGTAAATTACTATACTATCCGCCAACTAACTATATACTCATCGAAATTATGTTTGTTTGTAGATTCGGTAAACTATTCTTGTTCCTGAGGCGCAAAAATGAAGGTTATACCCCAAAGAAAGCCAAGGTTCTATCGAAAAATGATATACTTAAATTTTTGCTGGACGCGGATAATCATACCTGGCTACTGGAAAAGGTTGTGTTAGTGCTCGGTATTCTAGGAGCTTGCAGGAGAAGTGAACTTACGTCTCTCACCATTAACAGTTTCGATGATACAGAGAAAAACATCCTCGTATCACTAAAAAATACTAAGAATAAAAAAGACAGAAATTTTCTTATCCCAAAAACAGGACTTCCATTTGATGCATATGGTTTATACAAGAAATACAGTAATCTGCATCCTCCTAGTTTCAAAAATCAGAGATTTTTCGTTGGTTATAGGAATGGCAAATGTGTGCAGCAAGTCGTCGGCATACATACCATCGGAAGCGTTCCTAAGAAAATTGCCACCTTTTTAAAACTTGAAAATCCCGAACTTTTTACAGGACATTCATTTCGTAGAACATCAGCAACTATGCTCGTAGAAAATGGTGGTGACTTACTGTCATTAAAAGAATTGGGAGGATGGGAATCATCAACGTTGGCGGAAATTTACATAGAAAAATCGGTTTCTAAAAGAATGAAAATAAAACAACTTTTTCCAAATAATCCGGAGAATATTGCATCTTCAAGTACTGCAAATAGTTTACATTCTTCAGAAACATCTTCCTCTGTAAAATCTAAATATCCTTGGGATGGGTTGCAGATTTCAAATAACACCAATTGCGAATTCAATTTCCACATCCATTACAATAAGGAATAAATTGTTTTATTCCGTACCTATCTTTTAAGAGTTACGTTTAATAAAATTTGTTCTTAAATTAGGTGTTTTGTTTTTGTAGCAGTATGACGAAAAATCTTGAACGAAACACGGCCGGTAACAGCAAATAACGGCCTTGGCTGTTTATGATCCTCGGCTATCGCCTCGGATCACAAACTTCAGCCCGGCCGTTATTTGCTATTTATCGGCCTTATAACGTTAATAACTATAAAATTAAAATAAAACCTGAATCGATTACATAAATCACTGAAAATAAGTTGCTTGAGATGGGGTCGTTTTTATGGAAAATTTTAATGTTACTACTTTACTAATAAAACTACACTTAATTTATCTTAGCGTGTTTTATTTAAATGTAATTGTATAACCCTAATTAAATTAATGGCGCTAATCAAGGTTTTAGGCCTCGTCACTTTAACAATTTTGATGCTTCCAGTGGATATATGTGTGTAAAGAGATCTATTGTTTCTATCAGGCCTAACACTCTCCATTAGATCCTTCTTGGAAAAAGCATCCAAACTATCTGAAGGTAAATTTGACCAAATTTATATATTGGTTTATGTATTACAAATAACTTTCAAAACAAAAGTTTGTTACTCTTAGAGTAAGAAATAATGAAATCTGTCGATACTTATTGCATATCAGTTTTGTTTTTTTGAGATAGGTGGCTCCGATTCCATATTTTAAAAATAAGTAACTGCATATCTATTTTTTGACATTCCCGTATATGGTAAAAAAATGTGAAATTTATTACTTAGTTGTAAGGACACACCTTTAGGAAAATATAACGGGATAGTTAATTGTATTTTCTTCTTGTTGAGTTTCAAAAATATTAATTTCTCATCATAGGCGCCGAATCCCCGGGGCTCCGGGTGCGCAAGCACCCAGAGCAGTTTTGAACAGGGTGCGGAGCACCCAGAGCACAACGAGGACAAAAAGTGTCAATAAGTGAAATGAAGAAGCTGTCGTGGCCCAAGTTGGTATAGCGTCAGATGCCTCAATAAAATATTATCGTTCGGAGCTATATATTTTGTGATAAAAAAGTCGCCGTAACTTGTCATAGATAACGCGTTGAACTTAAGGGTTTATTATTTTTGGTGTATAAAACCCTATGACGTCAAAAAAAAAGATTATTAACGGTCTACAATTATCAAGATAAGATCTTTGTACATATGCCATTGAGCAAATGCTCAAAGGGAAAAGGGAGAATATTTGAAAGTTGCTCCTGATCAAGCACTTCTCTCTCTAGTATTGCTGGCGAGAAACCAGGTCATCTACTAAAAAACGCTTGGACCAGTCAATTTTGTTTTTTACGGGGAAACATTGTTTTGGCAGTTGCACCCCCTAAGCAAAAACCCTCTATCGTCACCAGTTATATCTTAAATGGAAAGATTGGTCGAATGATATGTTATTTTGAAGGTATTTTTACCTAGATAATAACCCCCGAGTTTTACATCGCTTCTATCTATGTAGCCCCAGTAAGGTTTAGTTTATTTCGTTGTAGAGTCGGCATAAAAGTGGCATTTTAGTGATAATGGTTTACTCTACTGCTAAGAGGGTGCAAATAATTTAATTTTTTTTGCGAACAATAAATGTGCTAATAGAACTGCCTAACTGTTTAACAATCAACATCAAAATCGACAAGTCCATCGAAATTATATTTTGGAGTTAGTCCTAACATTTTGGAAAACGGGGTCAGTAGCTAACAAATAACGTGAAATGGAAAATTCTGTAGTAAATGAAGCTATAGAGGTTGCGATTTTAGGATATGTTGTTCATGAACCCATATTGAGTACAAGACAGTTGGCAATAACATCTGGTATTAAGAGACGTAGTATTTAGAAGATATTGAAAGTTTTATTTCTACAAAATACATCTGGTAAAAAAACTTAATGAAGACGATTTTAATAGGGGATTACAATTTTGTGAAATTATGACTGGACGGGTATTAAATGACCAGCAATTTTTTTTCAATGTGTGTTACTTAGACAATGCACTTTTTTCCTAAATGGTACGGTAAATCGTCACAACTGTCGTTATTGGTCCGATTCAAATCCCAGAATATTTCATGAAGTACATACGCAACATCCGGAAAAACTGAATGTTTGGGCTATCATTTTTGGTAACCGTATAATGGGCCCCTTTTTAACCAGAAATTTTAACCGCAGAAATGTATCTGGAATTATTAGAAAACGCTATTTATCCAGCATTACTAGAGTTGATTGAAAATGACGATGAGTACATAGCAAACAACTTAATATTATACCATGACGGTGCACCAGTATCGTCAGTATTTGATCAAACGTTTCCAGGTTTTCAAGATCGGAAGAAGAGAAAGTATTGAGTAGCCTCCACAGTCTCCGGATTTAAGCCCGTTAGATTTTTTATTGGGCCACTTAAAAACTAAAATTTATGCCACCCAGCCAACATCACTGGAAAATCTGCGACAACGACGGATAATTGATGAATGTCATCAAATAACCCCATAGATGCTTCAAAATGTCCGATAGCATTTTGAACAAAACCTCTATTATTGCATGGAGGCCCAGAATCAGCATTTCTAGCATTTACTCGATTAACTGGTAGGCTTTTACAGAAAATAAAAATTGTTAAAAGATAATGGCTAGGAAGACAGTGGCGATTTAAAATTTGGAGGTTATAATCTATTTATAAATACCTTCAAAATACCAGTGGTGGCTGCACTGAGCATATAGGGTTGCCAGATATCCCGTTTTAGGTGGGAGTCTCCAGCCTATCCAGCAATTGCCATTTGACAATACCTTTTTTTTTGAAGAAAATTTTCATAAAATCAACTTTAAAATAGCTTTTTAAAAAACCGGTGGTGCCTTTAAGTGAGTTGTGGAGGGTGGGGGGGGGGGTGATAGCTCCCATTTTCCGCATAGAAGCCGGGCACCCAAAGCGATTTTTGAATTCCGGCGCCTATGTTTCTCATGATTTATAAACAAATACATGAAATGGGCAAAATAGGCCTGCAAAGGCACTTTGTGCGCAATCTCACCTGTATCGTTGTGACATAATGCGCAAATTTAATTTGGCCTCAATTTTAAATATACAATTCACTAGGAAAAGATTATTTAAATATACACTGACCGCGAAAATAAGTACGAAAAAACTAAGTGGCTCCTGGACTAGTACTGTATCGAAGGAATTTTATCCATGAAACAAATACAACAATAACGCTCGACCCCAGTTACATTACTACAAATAAAAACATCGCAAACTTGGCATCAATGTTTTATCCATTTTTGCCGAGGATTATCCGCGTTGCCTTCAGAAATTTTGTAAATAATCATGTCTTCGTTATATATCTATGGTTGTATAAATAGTGATTCACATTATTCATTAAAGTTTACTCGCAGAATAGAGCGAACTGCTGGTTTTTATAGGATAAAAATTCTTTGTAGTGACTTGAAACTAGCCATTCTTTAAGTTAAAATTCCATATGTTAGATTGGAATGGAATAAGCCATAATAAGGCAGTTATTGCTGCTTCTGTATTGATTAAATTTAATATTCTACGTAAAGCAAACGTGAATTTTGCTAACTAGTTGCATAAGTTATAATCAGGAAGTTTCATGTAAGTTGTGTGTCGAAATATATGCCGATAAATTTAATGTTCATTGTTTTACTAGCTGTTTAGTTTAACGTATAGACACATGTTTTAGTTTTGTTGTAATTTAAAAATAATTCATTGCTATCAAACCATTGTTTAGTTTCAGTGATAATCTTAGAGTCTTTGATAACTCTGTTAAATGTGTTGTTACAGTGCTATGAGAAATTTGTATCATCTGCGAACGTGATAGTAATGTGGCGTTATTTTAAATAATATAATCATTGGTGTACATTAAAAATAATAGAGAACCTAGTAAAAATTCTTGTAGGACACCCATTTTCATTATTAAAGATTTATATCTGTAATATTATGGACTTTGTTGTCTGTTTTCTAAATCAAAAGCAAAAATCTTTTTTGAAACTCCTCTAATGTAATATTTATCTAGTTTGTTGATTTAAAATGTGTGATATACACAGTCAAATGCTTCAGACAGAGCAGTGGATATAGCAATCCATTGTGATTTATTTTCCAAAGACTTTTAAACTTAGAATTTCATATTATTTTAGGACTGAATAAAAATAGGAATGTCTCATTTAAAATAAGAAAGTTGGTTTCTGTTTCCGGTATGATCGGAAATTACAGAAATGTTAAAATATTTTTGATGGAAAGATCATAACCTATTTATAGTCCAGTAAATGAAGGAAAAAAGCTGCAGATAATTCCTACAATTTTCTTATGGGGTGGGATTTGTAGGTCTGTTAGCTTACTTTCAAATGCCAAAATGGCCTGGAGCTGAACCCGACCTCTGTAGGAGAAAATGGGCCCTGAATGCCCATTTTGAGGTTTTCCGCTGTTATCTTCCAAAATATACAATTTAGAGATTTTTTGTTCAGATAAGAAATGAAGATCATCTGAATTCCTACAAAAATGGTCCTTATGATTTTTTTCGCCAGATTGGTATTTTTCGCGCAAACGGAGGAACAAATGTGAGCGTTTTTTCGTCTCCCGCCAAGTATACAGGAGCGTGCTTTATATGGTTTGGATGACGCGCCTTGGAATAAAATTTCCAATAACTCGGTCAGAAATTGATATTTTCTTACAATTCTGGGCTCATCTTAAAGAGGAAACCCAGACCTACAAGAACCTGTGCATTGGGCCTGTTTTTGAATTGAGCCTCTGGTGAAAAGAGGGGCCAAAGTTTGGTTCCCCATTGATTTTTCACGAGAATCAGATATTTGGCCAGTTTAAAGAAAAAACAAAATATTTTATTGTTGTTTTTTGCTGTAATGGGGCTCCGGAAGGTGTTTAACCATCCCTGCAAGTTTGGTTCAATATTTTTCAATATAGAGTGCATGTGCACGGCATCGATTTTCGGTCATTTTTGGAGTTCCGGAAACTCTGTCCAAAAAACGCAAATTGCATCGATTCAACAGGGCCAATCCCTTCACTAGGTACATCATTTTAAAGGTATGAATATCTTCTTCTTGCCTGCATATTTTGTTTTTTACTTAAACAAGCCAGTTTCGTTTAGATCACAAAAATTGGTCACTAACATGAAAATCAGACATTTTTTTTCGAATATTTTTTTCTTTTTCCTCTTTATTTTCTGGGGATTAATGCTTGTACCACAGTAAAGGAGATATTCTGACTTAATGATTGATATATGTCATTAATACCAATGTATCCCTATATTTAATCTCCTTTAATATAAAAACGTGCTTCCAAAGCGTTCGTTCTGGATGTTTCATCAAATTTTTTCCATTGCGGCATTTTGTGTGCACTGCGCGTGCGCCGAAGCGCCATGATGGTATATAGCGTCATAATATACAAACACGTGCAGCCGTCTGCTCGACTCGTGGTGCACGTTGCTTTGTTTTGTTATTATTTTCCTTGTAAAAATTTGGTGTTTATACAGAAAGATTACTATATATTTATCGAAAATTGTTGTCTCGTTAGTACTAAAAGAGGCAAAAAATAAGGAGTTTGAAGTTCTCTTCACAGTATTTTTCCTTGCAATCTAATTGTTGAACGTTGTTTTTTGGAGCTATTGTTTGTTTTCTCCAAGTTTATGGATTTGATTGTTGTGACAATTTTATTTACAAAAAAATTTTTCTTATAGAAAGATGGAAACGGATTCTGGAATTGAAACGGTATGTTTCATATGTAATGGAACCATCGTGTACGATGACGTCATTGTAACTCGTGGGCTAGAGACATTAATAATCAACCTAGCAAGTCTTCCCCCCACCACGGAAGCTGCGAGGCAACATTTTTACCGTGTATATTTGCAAGTGCAGCATTGGCTCTCAAACTAACTGTCACCCTGTCACCAGAGGAATGGGGATGGAAGCGCACGAAAGATGTACTTGTACCGATCCAAACTACAAGTCAACCAGCTGACCCGAAGCTTTTGAAGCTGATTTTCTGTCAGTGTAAAACCGATTGTGAACAATCGGCAAGATGTTCATGTATGAGAGCAGGCTTACGATGCTCATCCATCTGTGGTTCATGCCAGTCAACCCAATGTAAAAACTATAAAGATACACAAGTGTTAATGATGCCCACAGAAATGGAAAGAGACATCGGAGAGGCCCAACAAAGCCAGACAGAAATCATCGAGAATGATATTGACAATGAAGATTGTAGTTCTGAGGTAGATTTTTTTTAGAATTTTTGTAATTTTTGTAATTTTTCAATAATAAATAAAGTTTCTGAAAGACACAATTCAAAAAATTTTCTCCTGGTTTCTTGCAAAAAAAATGCGAAAAATTCGCAAAAAATGGCAATGACCCCACAGCAAAAGACGGAATACTTGGAAAATGCGCCACAAGAAAAAGTTGATTTTTGGAAATTTGCGATAAATTCGCACCTCTCACCCTTTGTGGGATAGTCCTTCAAGTGCGCGAATGAAGTACAGGCTACTGAGAAGGTAATTTGGTAAAAAAAAGAGATGTTATGACTCAATAGTTCTAGGAGCATCTGTAATCCCGGGATGGCCATTTGTGGATCTTATAATTTCGCGAATGGCGTGAATATGCTGGCGGCATCTACAGGTCTTCTTCATAGTCCAAACAACTGAGATCCATCTATTTCGAAGACAATTGGACTGAAATTCGATGAGAAACTGACACATTTCATGGGTCTAAAAAATACGACTTTTTGTTCCTCCGTTTGCGCGAAAAATATCAATCTGGCGAAAAAAATCATAAGGAATTCAGATGATCTTCATTTCTTATCTGAACAAAAAATCTCTAAATTGCATATTTTGGAAGATAATAGCGGAAAACCTCTTTTCAGGACCTTTAGGCCCCATTTTCCCCTACAGAGGTCTGGTTCAGCTCCAGGCCAATTGGGCATTTGAAAATATGCTAACAGACCTACAAATCCCACCCATTAAGAAAATTGTAGGAATTATCTGCAGCTTTTGTGCTTTTTGAGCATTCATTTACTGGCTATTACTATTCCTACCAATTTTTAACAAAATCCTTTAATTAGTTTGTCAATAGTGTCCCCCGTCGCTGGACAGCCTGTATAAAAATATTAAATCGTAAAGGTCAAAGTACCTATTTTCATTCCAAAATATAGATATTTCTCAGAGTGAAATTGCCAGACTAGCAAAGACGATTAATAATACTTTTTGCACATTTTCTCATATTTATCATCCTTTTCTTCTCCTCAATTATGCTTAACTATACACGAACAATTTCCAAATACATTTTTTGCAATAAATTATCTCGCTAAACTGCTTCATTTGGACTCAAAAAAAAATCAAAGGCAAGATGGTAGGTATATTTGAAATAAAAAAAAAATTATCTCGCTAAAAATTACTATATCATCTTTTTTGTAGTGATTATTCCAAAGGAGGTTATATTTTATGTCAAAATATCGGTGAATATATATAAATTTGTACAGGATGTTTATTTTAATAGAAAATGAAAGAAAACGCCAAGTTTGATTGATTTTGTAAAACCTAAATTTTATAATTGCTCATATAATGGTCAAAAATATACAAAATTTCAAAAAGACTTTAATATATAAGATTTTTCAGTTAAAATTAACCATTTTAAATGCAAATAATTTTTACAAAATCGAACAAGCATATTGACATTTTTGTTTCTTTGTAGGAAATACATTTCTTAAAAGGGAACAGCCAACTACAAGTATACAATAAATTTAAAATGGTGTGGAGATTATATACATTTCACGTTGTTTTTGGGACAGATTTTTTTTAGTATAATCAAATGATTATCTTGATTGACAGTTGAAAATAAAATGTATAATTTTTTAATCGGTATTACAGTAATAATTTTCAATTATCAAAATTACTTTAAACATATTTTTAATCAAAAATGCTGGGACCTAGAGCTACCACGTATTGTAGAGGTCTAAATAAGTTGATTGGACTTTTAATGAATTAATACAGGGTGTCTAAAAAATGCTGGGTCATAGAGCTACCACGTATTGTCGAGGTCTAAACAAGTTGATTGGACTAAATTTTTGTATATATGTGTTACGTTCAATACTCGAAATCGATTAATGCATGAAGTAAATGCGCAAAGCTAGTTTTGTGCAACGAATAATTTCCAAACCCAAAATTGTACTCTTTAACGGCTAATGGGTCCTATGATTGAACGTTTACGTTATCCGTAACGTACATGTTAGGCCGAGTTTTAACAGTAATGAGGCGAGTTCATATGATGGAAAACTTTTTCCAACAGATTACTGTTATTTTCCGCCTGTTATGTTCTAATTTAACAGGTTTCCATCATAAGAACTTGCTTCGTTACTTTTAAAATTCGACCTAACATGTACGTTACGGATAACGTAAACGTTCAATCATAGGACCCATTGAGCATTACAAAATAGGCAGAACTATACTTACAATTTTTAAATGATAGTGACTCATCAAAGGATTATGGTCGGCCGGCAACAATGTATTTATAGAATTACCCATATTACCCATATTCCTCCTATACAATGATTCGCGATAAAAATCTAATATTGAATAAGCTTTAATTGAGACGATTTTATTGATTTACGTTAAATATTGTTTAACCTACTTTGTATCATATTAATAACAAGTTTTCTTTGTTTATCAACAGTATAAATAAATACATGTAATAAATAAAAATACAATTTAATAAAAGGTAAATAAAAGGTTAATATATACTGTTAATTAACCCTAGAACGGTATCGTTTAATTTCTACAGCTTGTTGGCATGGACACGTAAAATTTACGCATTCGCAAATTTTTACATGTACACTTTGTAAAATTACTTGTTTCATTAGATTTTTTTTATCGAAACATAAAATAGTGTTTTTAACATATTTTAATAACAAAACAATATTTTAAAATGAAAAAATTACAGTAATTGAATTTAAAAATAAAGAGAACATTTTTTTCATTTGATTTTTTTGAAACACGTGCATATTTGTATTTAGTATTCCTCACATACTATTTTGGTACATTTTACGCAGTATGTAGTTGCCATTATTTCCTTTAATTTAGGAGAAAAGTGGCAAAGGTCCCTTTTTGATTCTCTCCCTTTCGATATTTTTACTGAGTAAAAAGGTTTCTTTAATATCTATTGCACTTACTGTACTTAGGTATCCTATTTGTTGACGTTGTGATTGCCATGGTTTAATAAGACTTTTGTGAAGTACTCAAAACGTGTTAAAGTTTTACCACCTAATTCTTCAACATTGTGTGACTAAATTATGTATAAATTGATGAAAGCCATGTTTATCATATTGTAAAAGACACATAGGGCCATTTGCAGCGATAGTCGTTAAGAAATAAGCGAAGCCTAAAATTTTAAGCTTGGCGACACGTCAGATAAACGTACAACAAACAACTGCTTATTGGTATCGATGCGTATTTCTCACGTGTATACTGTTCAAAATCAAGCCACATCTTCTTTTGCTACATAGTTGCAACTCTGACACTTAGAAAACTTCACAAGTGGGTGTTTCCTGAGGCACTTCTGAAAGCTCAAGATCGTGACTCAAAATAATTAGTGGAGAGGGCCCTTTCGCTACAAACCACACGTAAATTTCACGTACGATACCGCTCTAGGGTTAAAAGACGCAAGATCAGCATAGCTGTTCTTCCTCAAGAACCTTTTTTTTAAATAAATTTCCTAGTGAAACAAAGTTAAACCCAGAAGACTCCTATTAACAACAAAACAAAGAAAAAAAAATACATTGCTTTATATTCTTTTATAAAAAAGCTGTTTAATAAAATCCCTGATTCAGCGCATTGTTCATTAAATAACTTAAAATATAATTTTTTTTTAAAACTATTCAGAGTTAACTTTTTCATGTCAGTGGGAAAATTATTATAACTAGTTACTAAACTTGAAATAAACTTGAAATAAAGTAGTACGATGTTGAGGTATTGTTATCAGATATATACGTTAGCCTGTTTAATAGATATGGTGGTGATTATTTTAAAATAACTTTATGTAGAAGTGTTAATAAATGTAATTTTCTCCTGTTAGCCATAGATAACCAATGATTGCGTAGTAGAGTATGACTGATTCTATCATATTTTCTAATCCCAAAAATTAATCTTAAACAGGCGTTTTAAAGTTTTTGCAATCTGTTTTTGTCCATGTACGTTAAGCATGAGTCATAAAAATAGTCACAATGATTGGCATGTGACAACACTAGGACAAAGTTGACTTTTCAATTTCAGACTCAAACATGTCAATTAGGGTAGAGATATTTGAGATTTGCATATGATTTTTGCAATATAAAACTGACATATTCTAAAAACCTCAAATGAGAATCAATTATCATACCTAGGTTTTTTTGTTTTTTTAGTTATATGTAATTTGTTGTTCCCTATGTTGATAACTAATTAATTCTTTTTTAAATTTCCAAATAATACAATCTGAGACTTAGATGTGTTAATTTCTAGGTCGTGCTTTTTGGAGGCTTGGATAAGAGCAGCGAATTCATTGTTTATAACAATTTCTGCGTGGTTTAAGTTCTCTTTGAAGAAAAAATTAAGAAGTTGAGTGTCATCTGCGTACATATGCATTTTTAACTGATTCAATGTTGTAGGTAGATTATTGGTGCATACTGAGTAGAGAAGTGGACCTAATATTGAGCCTTACGGTACTCCTCTATTAACTAATCCTTTCGTAGATATTTGCCCTTCATACCCTACTTGTACTGTCCGATTTTTAAAGTAATTTTTAAATAACTCGATGGAAGATTCACTTAAACCTAGAAAATTAAAAATAGCATACAACATATCATGATTTAACATGTCAAAAGCTTTGCTATAGTACATTAAAATTAGAACACCACATTTTTTTCTATCTAACTCTGTAAGAATATCGTCGGTTATATTTAATAAAGCAGTGCCGCAACTGTATCCTCTTCTAAAACCCCATTGTTCTTGTGGAATAAGTGCATATGTATTTAAGTAAATTTTTAATTGGGATTCGATGGCTCTTTCTAGAATTTTACAGAAAGTTAGGAGTACAGTTATAGGTCGTACATCATTTAGACCAGACGGAGAATTTATTTTAGGAATTGGTGACACTAAGCCTTCTTTCCAGCAACTAGGAAAGGTATGAAATGTCGGAAAACGTTAACAAGAAATGGGAATTTTTTTATTATTGATTTTACAAAAATAACTATTTATAAAAAGTTCTGCAATAATAAATCAATAATAAAAAATAAAATTTGTAAAATATTTAGTGGTATACAGGAAAAATAAAACGTACATTTAAATTTAAATACAGATAAAAATGTAATTTAAAATATTGATAGGAATTAAAAAAGTATGGCATTCTAATAATAAATTTAAAGTTAAAAAAATACCTAAATAATTTAGCAATTGCTAAATTATTTATTACATAAGATAAATTAAAAATAAATATACTTACACGCATGACATATAAATCAGTAATCAAGAATAACATAAAAAATATAGATTTATACTGAAGAGTCCTCAGAAATGGAATACTCTGAGACATTAGATTCTATCACCCCTTTTCGATTACATTGTCCAATCTCTACATTTTGTCTTCTTCCTTGATGACCTGAGTTATGGCATTTGTCCAATCTTCTTTCCGTATTGTGCCATTCCGATTTCCAGTAAACGTTGGACGTCGCTAATTTTAAATGTCACGTTTTTACGAGCCACGTAACCCTTTACTTGAGCTCAAATAAGTTCTATCGGATTCAATTCGCAATGGTATGGAGGAAGCTTCAATACGTTTATATCTCAAGAAAGCGCCAATGTATCTACAACATGGTGTCGATATTTATCTCGATGCTGTTTAATTATGGTTATAAGCCCTCCTTTAACCATGGGAATTACCTTTTTTCGCAACCAACCTTACATCACCGATTTTTTAGTGGCCATAGTGAGTAGACGTTCTACTAAGCATCTGCGATAAGAAGCGCTATCGAGCACCATCAATGAATTTGGCTCGATCTGTGAAAGTAGGGTTTTAAACCAAACTTCAAACCGTTGAGCGTCCATATCTTTGTGATAATCCCGTTTTTTTTTTTAGATAAGTAAATTAAGGCACTGTCGTTTAAAAAACCACTTTAACTACATATATGGGCGACAATTAGTCGTCCTTTTCCAGTTAGTCCTCGTAATCCTGTTAATAGACCTTCCATAAATTCTTGTCGATAACTTGTTACCGTAGTATTTTGCCAGATCTTAGATACTGTATGACCAGTATTTACTCATGTTTTTTCCAGATAATATATTGTTTGTCGAACGATGTTCCCTTATTGAGCGAAGATATTTTCGTCTCCATGAAACTATTTCTCCTCTTTCTATTAAAACAGAGTTACGAAATTATCTTGCATATCGAAACTTTAACTCATATACTATTTTTTTTTAATGTCTCTCGACTCATTTGTGGAACAAGATCATTCTCCAATAATTTTCTTCTAACGGATTACATGGTTGGCGATTAAAAAAAAAATCAATAGTTGTGCGTACCATATTTTTCTGGTTTTCGTATTACTTAATATTTTCGACAACGACAATTTATTTTTGGAGCTTGCACTGTCCCAGTCACCTTATTTTTACGTACAATGCGTTCAATTGTCGCCACGGATACTCTCGTTAAAAATGAACAGCGGTCCAAGGCTTGCATTTTCAGAAGTGTATTTATTTAACCTTCACATACGCTACAGACCATCTGTTTTTCATCGATTGAATGAATTTTCCGCACAAATAAAGAATGTTAAAATGTTTACGATATAGCTAATTTTGTAAATACAACGTTAACAATTACTAGAAAATAAGAAGTTTTAGACAAATTATGGTGTCCATCAGAGACGTACTCTTCGTCAGGTACAAGAAACTTAAAATTTCTCTATAAATAACTTTACAAGTAGAACTGCTTAAGCTATTCAAAAAAAAGATTATGGTACCTATTGCAAATATTGTGTTTTGTTTCATACGTCACTCAGTATACGATTCGGAAAACACAAATATTTAGGATAGTTTTTAACAATTTGAAGTTTTAAAAGAATTGAAAAAGCCAGAATTTATTAACTAATTTATTAATCTACCTATTAATGGAAGTCTGTAAATCATAAATGTTGGTTTTTATTTATCAGTAATTGTAAAATAAGTTTTGGTTAATTTATTAATAAAAAAAATATAATTTGCTTTATATTTTTTTTGCTGGACGGGCGCATGCTACCTTTTAATAATTGTAAGAAAGCAACAGAACGTTTTCACGAGAAAAAGCAGCGCTTCTACCATAAAGAAAATATCGAAAAAGCTGATATAATGTGCAAAATAGCAACAGGTGGGGGTTTCTTGTTCATGTAATAAATTTAAAAGAAATAATTTAATTTATACAGTTACTTACGAATATTTTTTGTAGGAATGCAAGAGCCAGTACATTTTCAGTTAAATCGCGAAAAGAAGAAACAAATTATAGAAAACAGAAAGAAATACAGATTTAATGTAATTGACAACGTCGCCAAGAGGTGCTTCTCTAATATCGGCCGGTGTTAGCCGATACTCGTCGAACACAAATCTTCTAATAAATGAGAGCGTCGAGCAATCGTAAAGAATAAACTCGATGGTCTCATCTTCTTGTTCACACCCTCTGCAAAGATGCTTCCGTACTTGGCAATGACCAGTCAGAATGCCTGTGACTAGGCGCAGTGTTGTCAGGATAACTTAGAAGCTCCCTGGCAACTCTGCAGTTTCTTGTTTCATCCCATCTTTCCTTGAATTTCACAAGGGAATGTTTTTTAATTAGGACTGTCACTACCGATTTTGTAAGGCCAATAAAAGGGCCAGGTCCAAAAAGTATTTGGTTGGCTGCTTTCTTGGCTAGTGAATCAGCAAGACGGTTACCTTTCGATGTGGCGTGACGTTTGATCCATTTTAAGGTGACCACATTGTTGATGGATACTTCGGCCAAAGCTACGTGACATTCTAGTACTTACCCTGAGTACATTCGTGGTCTGTTCAGGATGAGTAGTGCTTGTCTGCTATCTGTATAGATGAGCATGTCCCTTCCAGTGATATTGTATCTGGTTATTTCTTTTGCTGCTATGAGAATCCCAGTTAGATCTGTTTGAACTATACTGGCACTATTGCTCACAGCCCATTTTATGTTTAGGTTTAAGAATTTGAAGTATATTCTACATCCTGAGCCTTGTTTTGTTTTAGAACCGTCGGTGTAGATATAAATCCTACCTGCCACTTCTGGCTCTTCTATTTGTTCTATAATAACTTTAAATGGCTTTTGGAAGATATATATCGGTGAGATGGAGCCCATGTTTGCTTGAAGCAGTGGGAGCGTATCGAGCACCTCCTGCCAAAAGCGACGTCTCGCTTCACCAGATCCTACATCGGGTTCTATTCCAACCGTGCGGAGGCGTGTCATTGTCATCAGAGCAACCTTCTTGATGTAGATATCAAGGCAAGTGACTTCCATGGTTCTGGTCGGTGTTGTTTTCATGGCTCCTGTTATGTTGAGACATGCTGTTCTTTGAATTTGTCCTAGTTTGCATATAGCTGTGAATTTTTTGGGTTTTCTGTACCCAGACAACTGCACTATATGTTAGCATAGGTCTTATGATAGTCGTGTAAGTCCATGTGACGACTCTGAGAAAGAAACCCCAGGTGCGCCCCACAGTTCGGCGGCATTGTTCACAAGCAATGTATGTTCTTTAAACTCTGTTTTCTAAATGCGAGTTCTATGTTAACTTGCTGTCAAAGGTGAGACCTAGGTACTTTACCTCTGTTGCAAAGTTAAGTTTTGTGTTTAGGAGTTCTGAAAGTTTTAATTCCACTTTTATCCTTTTCTGTTTTCTTAGGACTGATAGACAGTGAATGGTTCTTGTACCACTGTTCTATAATTTTTAGAACTACCTGAATTCTTTCGCAAAGTATGTTCTCAAAATTCCCTGTTTGCAGAATGACCAGGTGATCTGCATATGCTATTGTGTAGTGACTGTCATTATTGAGGCGGCTGATGAGGGTGTCGAGGACCTGTTTAGATACTATAGGAAAATTTTATGACTTTTTTCACAATCCGAAACGTCGTCATTATTAAACAGTGTTTAGCAGAATTAGATGTAATTTGTGGCCACGAAAAATTTATTAAATTATGCGCCACTAGGTGGACATAAAGGTATAACTCTGTTGCTGTCTTTTTAGAGCTCTATTTTAGAAGATTATTTTATTTTTAGTAATCAAAGAAACCCAAAGAAAATTGTAGAAGAGGTATAAGTCGTTTTTAACAAAAACGTTTATTATCTTCATTTTTGACTGTTGTGAAAACTCCGTATTTCGTATAGTTTTAAAGGAAAATAATGTTTTATCAAACACTGATAAGCGATATTCTTAGTACAAGTAAATACAAAATTTAGTTGGACTTAAAGACAAAGTGTTCAATGTAACTTCCACCTCAGTGTCGGATTAGGATCTCTAGAGCCTACCGCTCTAGAGGGAAAAAGGCGCACCCTTAGATAAAATGTTTTACCTACCTATACAATTTTTTAATGTTCTCACGAAAAAAATGATGCTATCCACAGACACTGTTTCCTACTACTAAAATATTTTTTCAAATTATATTGTAGATAATATTCAAATTTTATATAGATACAAGATTTATAAATATCTACGAGGAATTTTTAAGTAAAGGTTAGTTCTTTGAAACTTCGAAAATATTTAATATCTCTGCAACCGTTTAATTAAGAAACTCTGTATCTGGTACATTATTTAGGCACTTAATTTGGAAGCGAGTAATAATTAATTGAAGCATTTTAAACAGTTGTTTGGGGGTAACCCTCTCTTATAAGCATAAAGAAATCTTTGTACATTGGCTGATTTTTAAAATTTTAATTTCATTTTATGCGAAATTTCATTTAAAACTTTTTTGCAATAGCAGCTTAAGCTTTTTAAAGATGTCGTCTTATCAATGATTTTACATAAATTTGTTTGAAACTGTATTTATTTTGTCTAATATGCCCAATCTTATATCGTCAATACGATTATTTAATTGTAGTCATAAGCGACTCGTTTGGCAAGACAAAAAAGTTGTCAATGAAAATGTCCATTACCCCTCCCAAGCATTTTGGATTTAATCATTTAGGTTAAATCCACATAAAATGAGGTCTAGAATTTTCCGTTTTCTACTGAGCGAGGTGCCTTTTGAGTAAACATGGGTGGGTAACACACTAAAATTCTTTGCATTGAAGTCGATGCGCCTCTGTGTATCCTGTGGTATCGATGTTACTCTATTACTCTCCGCTGTCCGTCCGTCTATCAGTGGACTGTATCTCATAATCCCTAATAGATAGACAGTTGAAATTTTCACAGAATGTGTATTTCTGTTGCCGCTATAACAACAAATATTAATAAAAATAAATTAATAATTAAAGGAGGCTCCCCTACTAGAAACGGGTTTTTTTGTCTTTTTTTCTCGATCTTAATAAGGTATTTAAAAAGTAACTACATAGTAATAAATCTGATGGTGCGGAATCTTTCATGCGCAAGTCCGACACGCACTTTGCCCGTTTTATTTAAGTGTTAAACCGTGTTCAATATTCAAGGCCATAACGCAATTGGGAATGATTTTTATTAATTATTAAAAAAAAACAATGTAATGTACCCATTTTTTTATTTCATTGTGTTTGGATTTTACAAAAAATACAAAAATTCAAATTTCTATAAAAAGGATTAAATTTTTGTATTGATTTATTAATTATAGCCAATCAAATTGGCAAGAATAGAAAGTCTACAAGGCTAAACTCCAAAAATTCGACTTACAAATGATGTGACATGTTGCAAAGAACATAATTATTTGAGAGATTTTGGAAATCTACATTACGAGTTACATAAATGACGTAAATTAAAATCCTCAACTCGTCAGGGAAAACGGAATCATTGCCTGTTGCATTGATTCTCGACCCTTTAGACTTCGTATCGAAAATTGCATTGCGTTTGTGACGAAGTCACTAAATTTTGCTCTCAATTAATTTAAAAATGTATATTTCAATTAATTCCCGCCTGAGGACATGTAGAAGATCCCCCTGTTTCCCAGGAATTACTGTTTTTCAACAATTGCTAGTATCCTCGTAGGTTAAAATATTCCTATATTTGCCGAAATCTGAATGGGCATTTTGTAGAGTCGATTTCGTACGAATTATCTACTTTTATTTGTCAAGGTTCTAGAAGGACATTTTTTTAATTTTTAAATTGTAAACAGTCGGCTGTAGTGGTGGTATTCCCCACTCCAGTTTACCGGTCTTCAAGCTTGCCCAGCGAAAAAGGATAAATTTGATAACAACTGAGAATTACCTTCTCTTTTGATTGCCGGCCGCCGTAAGCTCTTCTCTCTTCTCCATCGGCTAGTGAAGTACTCTGTGAGTGATCGTGATATTGTTAGAATACTGAACAAAACCGTTTATTTTCCTAATGTAGGAAACTGTAAATTATTAATTATTTTTCTATTTACAATTAGTTTGAGACACCCGTCCGACAAGTGGAAATTTTTGATTCATGCCCAGCATTTTTCATTTTATCCCTTAGTGGGAAACCGTTGGCAATTTTTTATTTGAGTCTGGACAAAGGCTTGATTCTGAGTGCTCTTATTTTCGACGACTATATCCAATCTCTCTTAGGAAGCGCCCAGTTGACATTGAAGTGAGAGGTTCAACCCGTTTTCAATTTTTTTATTTTATTACTTTGGAAAAAAAAACCGGCCCGTTATTTTCTTTTTCGGAGATTCGATCCGTCCTTGGGTTAAGAGTGATCTCTGTCCTGACGGCGTTATCTAATTTCCCAAAAAGACGTCTAAATTAACTTTCGCGCCTTACTTCATGTAAGTTCCTTTTCTTTTATTTATTTATTCATTTAGTTGTATTTGAATCATTTGGTTCCCCGTCCACAACTAATTATTGAACGAAGGCCGACGTTTTCTGTAAAATTAATTCACACACCGTCTTGATCGACTTTGGGCAAATCTCAAAATAATCTTTTCTATCACCGTCGCCTTCGCTGTCCAAACACCGCGTAAATTCCTATCATTCTCACTCAACGAAAATTGCCACCGCCGATCGCTCGAGACCAAGATACAGAGGCGTTCCGAAAACTTTGATTTCATTTATTTTCTTACATTTGATTACCGTCATATTTGATTAATTTATTTTTAATACATTTTCCGTACACAGGGAATTTCATAATTCCCGGACCGCTTAGCCTCCTGTGCTAGCGAACCGTAAATATTTCCTAATATTTAAATAGTTTTCAATTGTATTAATTTGTTTTTAATGCATTTTCCGTATACAGGGAGTTTCATAATTCCCGGACCGCTTAGCCTCCTGTGCTAACGAACCGTAAATATTTCCCAATATTTAAATAGTTTTAAATTGTAATAATTTATTTTTAATAAATTTTCCGAATACAGGGAGTTGTTAATATTTAATTAGTTTTCAAGTGTAATAATTTATTTTTAACAAATTTTCCGAATACAGTGAGCCATTAATATTTAATTAGTTTTCAAGAAAAAAAAACACCGTTGTATTTTTTTTGTAAATATATATTTTATTACCTATTCCTGTGTTTCTCTTATTGTTGGTTCTTAACCGTTCTCTTTCAGGGTACCGAGGAGCAAACTGCGATACAAAAACTGGCGCCTGAGCAACTTCTATTCGGGAATCACCATCATAGTGCCACTCAGACTTGCTGGTTCACTGTAGGTGAACCAGAAGCCTGTCACACGTTGATACAGTAACAGCTGGTGTATTAACACTCGTAACGCATACCACTGCGTTAACTCAATAACGCAACGCTGCGTTACCTATGTATAACGCATCTGCTTTGCATTCGGAAGGTCGTGGGTTCGAGCTTCACCACCGCGTGGCCTACTATGAGTATTCAGCAATATATATTATTGAAAAATTTTCTTCCAACAACAAACTGAGGCGATCATGAAATTGTGAATTTAATATATCGCAGATCGAAATTTGAAAGGTCAGAATTATCTGAAATAGGTTGTAGAATAATTTTAAAATTCGGAAACAAATCTCTGAATCCCAGTCTGTCGCCGGTGGGATTCGAACCCTGTCAAAATCATCACTTTTTTTTCGTTTTTGTGTCCATGTCCAAGTAAAATTTTGTAATATAATTGAGTAGCATTCACGCAAAAGTATGCAAGTTCATTTTAAGTTATTTTCAGAAACAAGCACTTTATGACATGGGCAAATTTTTGCAGTCCCAATTTTACAAAACAGTACAAATAATAATTAGATTTCTGAATGTGTAATATAATAATTTTATGTTTTATAATGATCAAAAATTATGCTTATGATTTCCTTGGACTTATGTTTGATTTATGTCACAGACTTTTTACACATTTTTGATTGACATTTATGCATTATAAAATATAATACTTTAATTTCCTTAAAACAGAGTTATACCAAAAATAATTAAACTTAACAAAGGATATTCTGAATAAAAAACATTTTTCCATAATTATTACAAAAATAATCAAACTTAGATATTCTCAATAATACAAACCACTTCTTTTAATACTATTTTTTATTAATGAAAAACTAAATTAAATCTGCAGACCGTTAAACTCTGTCAAACAATTTTATTGTACAGAATGTTCCATCACAATCTTGCATGATCCCTGTAACAGGTATTTAATATGCGCCCAGCAGTATCAAAACAAATTCTTTAAAATGTACAGAAGATTTTTTTAAATATGGGTTGTATAGTTTCAGAATAGTTCATTAACCCCTTCAGACCTGGCGTCCATTGCAATGGACATCGATTTCAAATTTTTTTTACGGTCAACTAAATCTAAAAACTTCTACCTAGACTGTTTGTTCCTGCCAAGGGCCTGCATTCAACTCATTCTTGGGATTAGTCGCACCATCTAGTGTCAAAAGAAAATATTATTCGCTATAAGTATCTGTCAAACATAACCAAGCAGTACAACTGTCGGTAAGTGCATATTTATTTGCATTTTCTGAGTTACTTTCTAACAATATTGCTATAAAACTGTTGTGTAATCCATAATAAGGATTTAGAAAATTAGTATTTGCTATAACTAAACCAATCCTGCAATAGTTTTGCTTATTATTTGGTTTAAAAGAAGATGTCCAAGCGCTAAAGTTGTGTGTCCTTTCTGATGTATATGTAGTATGAAGCGTTGCTAGAAATTCCATATGTCCATATACGTTTCAAATTTTACAAGATAAGTAACAAAAAAAAAATATCTCGAAAACCCGAAAGATGTGCAAGAGCTAATAGATATTATTAAAAATGGAGATCTCTCCGATATGGAAAATATGAGCGTAGAAGGGCAGTCGAGTGATAAAGAAATAGAGGAATATATCTCACAGAAGAGTGGGTGCGGATAACCAAAAGAAGAATGAAACAGAAGAAGATATAGCAGATACAGCAGGCATGGACGTAGAAGACATTTTAGATTCAAGTGAAACCGAAAGAGAAGAAACTGAAATACCCACTAGTAAGTCAAAAAAGAAGAATATAAAATGGAATAAAAATACAGTTACCCCTCCAGAAATCACATCAACTAATACTGCCAATCCCGGTGAATCCCTACATACAATAGATTATTTTCTAAATTATATTGTCTGAAAACTTCGAGAGTATGGCTTTTTTTACGAACCTTTATGCCGTTGAGCAGAAAAGAAACTTTAGACCAACTACCGCATCTGAAATCCAAATATTATTTGCTTTGCATATAATTATCGGGTGTCTTAACAAATTCCAGAAAATCAGAATATACGTACTGGGATCGGACACTTGGTATCGGAGTGTTTTTGGAAAAAAATGAGTAGAAACAATTTAGATAAACCACAGAATTGTGTAGACAAGCTTTACAAAGTCCGACCGCTAATAAATTCGATAATAAACAGGTGCCACCAACTAAATCTCGAAGAAAACCTCTGTATAGATGAGCAGATGATTCTATTTAGAAGAAAAGACCACGCACTTTTCTTATGCAAACGGGAGTACCGTCAAAATGTCTGAATTTTTGATATATTAAATAACTTGATGTCCTCATCAAAAGTGTCCATGGGCCCAATCGTATCCTATGACTGACTAGATTTTGAGATACAAGGTGTTGAAGTTAGAAATCCCTGTCTTTAAAATGGACACCATAAATCACCCTTAAATATTTTTGGAAGTTATTCGCCTATTCTGTGTAGTCAAAATACATACTTAACTACTATTATTAAAATATTGTCCCTTACAGGGTGATTAATGATTCGGTAGATCTTTTTTGATCAAAGTAGGTATTTCCACCGAACAAAAATAGCTGAAATTCCGAAAAAAAAGTATCACCGTCTCTCAATATTTGATATGTTATAGTATTCGATGTACTCGTTCAAAATTTTTAACTATAACAAGTAGATACCAAATAAATGAATTTTAAACAATAAATATATACTGACATAAGTAGATATTTTTAAGAGAAATATCTTATATTAAATATTTTGACACACTGTGTTAGATTAGGAATATACCCCTTGTACTATTTGGAAACAGACAATAGCTATTTGTATTACTAGGGAGGAAAGTGCCACTTTTCCTGCAGGATGAAGTTTACTGCCCGACGCGAAGCGGAGGGCAGTAAACATCCAAGGGAGGAAAAGGCACTTTACTCCCAAGTAATACATATGATTTTTCCGCCTCCCTCAAATAACAAGTCATTTTTAAATAATTTTCTTCGGCGCATTGCTTGAAATGTAAATACTGTTTTTCGTATTTTTCTTTAGATTTTTGTACTGTTGCATTAACCTGTTCCAAAATATCCGGTGGTGTATTAATTATATCTTCAAATTCGCTTAAATCACTCATTTTTCAAATATTATTTTATATTTTGTAGATATATTATAGCGTAACACACTTTGAAACTGATCTGTCAATCGACCATAGCATGCTATAATATTTCTGTCCTAAATTCGAAAATCGGATGAATCTATGAATTGAAGTCAAATTATTAATGTAAAAATCGTTAAATTAAAATAACAATTTACTGGTTTTTACTATTTTGCAAAATACAAGGTGTTCTATAAATAAACGGTAAAATTTATACTTATATAATAGAATATAGTTTAGGTCGTCAATGCCGTATAAGCTATTTCATTTATGATATACCATGACGTCACTTTTACTTTTCTCCCTAGGGAGTAAAAGTACTTTTCCTCCCTAGGGAGGAAAAGTACGACTTTGCTCCCTGCATTGAGGCCAGAAAATGTATACTTTGGATAGAGGTAGGCGGAAAAAATTTTGTACTTACAGAGTGAACGCAGTTGAATATGAAAGATAAAAAATCAACAAAATGTTAAAATTGTTCCCAAAGAATAGAAAATAATTACCTTGTGAGTGGTTCATCAAAAAATATAAGTCCATATACAGAGTCATACTTTATTCCGGTACAAAAAAGTTGATTATATGGTAGGTCTAAGTAGGATGTGGAAAAATGAATTATGATCGGATTACAGGTTTATTTGCCTCGAGTATTGTCATAAGTGCTTCTTTGTATTGTATATTTAAATAAGATTATAAGTGCCATTCCACGCCACCAATGAGGTAAAGCCCCCAATACATTTTGTTTTAAGTCGCATTCCCTATGGTTACAGTTGAACTTGCAAGGTGAAAAAATCAACAAGATATAAAATTCCTGTCAAATATTAGAAAATAAATTGCTTGTGAGTTCTTTATTGAAAAAAATTATAAATATACATAAATTAGTATTTTAAATAGGCAATAACAAACTTTGTCAGACTGACATAGTTTTTGGAATAACTAGAAACTAAAAACATTTAATGGATCCTCAGAATGAAGTAGTCAATGAGCAGAATAATCTGGGAAATAATCCACTTCTTAACTGTCTTCTTAATTTTATATTCATTGCAAATTTTCTTCTATGAAATCCATTAAGTAATAGTTAGGCACACAATGAAGTATAAATGTCATATCTACTTATTGGTACACATTCATATAAGAAATAGTATTTTCATGTTATTGGTCGTTCAAATATTTAATATAAGTCGAGCAGCTATATTATTGTAATTTTCACGAAACAATTGTTGATATTTTTATAGTTTACAGCTTATCTGTACCACTCTTGATTTTTCAAGGGCTTCTCAAAACAATATGATATG
Organism: Psylliodes chrysocephalus; assembly: GCA_927349885.1. Lineage (NCBI taxonomy): Eukaryota > Metazoa > Arthropoda > Insecta > Coleoptera > Chrysomelidae > Psylliodes > Psylliodes chrysocephalus. Next base: position 15,180,694 of record OV651818.1, on the reverse strand, counting down.
AATACAGGGTAACAAAGTATTCGTAATTTTCGAATCACTGGCCTGTTTTTATATTGTCATTATGCAAAGGCATGCAAGTCGTTTTGTTAAGTTGGTATTTAATGATTAAAACGCCATAAATATTTCAACTTAAATATAGATAATCATTAACATCCTGTAACTCCGTAAGACGTTAACATCTTGGTTCAGTTACGTCAGTTATTTGGTCGATTATCTTTAGTTCAGGCTGTTCCTTTAATTTAATATTTGACTTTTGTCTTCTCATATACCTATCCTTATATACCTTACAAAGTATCTGAATTCATATCTTTAGTGTTTGTAATAAATTCAGTTGTCCTTTGTAATTGCTATTATTATTATATTTTTACAAGTTATGAGAACATTAATAACAATGTTAAAAAAAAGAAAATCGGGTGTTGTGAAAACTCTACGTTCATTTGATGCCAAACTTGATATCAGAAAAAGACAAAAATGTAATGATTTCTTTATATAAATTAGTAAGATATATTGAGATAAATGGGTAAATGGGTGGGTGGAACTCGAGATGTGGCCACCTCCTCGTGGTGAGTTCTGAGTTGATTTAACATAAAAACCGGTTTTATTATCTTATAGCTGCCATAAATCCCTTCAGTTTTAAATCAAGCGAAGAGCTGCACAAAGCTGAATTTTTTTAATTTTTTAATTTCTCACCCCTAAGGGCCCAGCTAAATATTTTGTTTCTTCACTAATTTTTATATAGGGTATAAACAACATAAAACACAATTTTTCACACTAGCCAGAACTATTTTTTTTTGGTAATTTTTGACCTACCCTATTATAAATGTAGTGCAATAGTCCTACAGGAGCTAACACTTAAAACCAAATGTATTAGGGCTTTACCTCATTGGTGACGCGGAAAGGAGATCCCAATCTGATATAAATATACAATATAAAGAGGCAATGATCCAGTCTGATGAATAAACATGTAATCCGATGGTTATTCATTTCCCTAGATCCTACTTAGACCTCCCGTATAATGAACTTTTTTTGTAATGAAATAATGCACGACCCTGTATGTGACCTAATAAGATTTTTTTGATAAACAACTCGCAAGTTAAAAGGCAATTATTGTCTAGTTTTTGCCAACAATTTCAACATTTTGTTGATTTTTTCACCTTACATATTCAACCGCAATCACCCTGTAAGTACGAAATATTTTTGGCTGCCCTTAAATAGTAAAAGGGGTATATTTCTAAATCAACAGTGTGTCAAAATATTTAATATACAGTATTTCTCTGGAGCATATCTACTATGTCAGTATATTTATTGTTTAAAATTCATATATATGGTACATATTAAGTTATATTTGGAAAACTAGTCATAGGATCTAATTTTACCAATAAAAATTTTGAACAAGTACATTAAGAACTATACAATATAAAATATTGAGAGACTTTGACGGTGATGTTTTTTTTTTCGGTATTTCAGCTATTTGTTTTTGGTGAAAACACCTACTTTGACTAAAAAGGAACTACGGAATTATTAATCACCCTGTAAGTGACAATATTTTAATTATAGTAGTTAAGTATGTATATTGACTACACAAAATGAGCAAATAACTTCCAAAAATATTTAAGGGTGATTTATGGTGTCCATTTTAAAAAATAAAGGATTTCTAACTTCAACACCCTGTATCTCAAAAACTAGTCATAGGATACGATTGGGCCCATGGACACTTTTGATGGGGACATCAAGTAATTTAACCTATCAAAAATTCAGACATTTTGACTGTACTCCCGTTTGCATAAGAAAAGTGCGTGGTCCTTTATCTATCAAGCAATACATAAAAGGAAAACCTTGTCCGTGGGGAATTAAAGTGTTTGTTTTTGTAGAAAAATTGGAAAACCTTATGACCTGGTAGTGTATTAAGGTAAAACTACAGGTCTTAACGATGAAAACTTGAAAAAATATGGACTTGGTGCCAGGTGTAGTGCTTCATCTAACAGAGAGAATATCAAAAGGAGGACATAAATTGTACTATGACAACTATTTCTCTTTATATGAGCGGCTGAAGGTTCTGAAAGAAAAACAAACATATGCAGAGGGAACAATACGAATGAACCGATTTTTTAAGCCAGATTTACTGTCTGACAAAGAAATAAATAAGAAAGAAACAGGTTTTTTATATGAAACAGTTAGCGAAGATGAAATTGTAGCCGTGAAATGGTTGGACAACAAATCAGTATACCCTGCATCAAATTTTTTTGGAAAGGGCAAGGAAGATAAAGTTAAACGATGGGATAAAAAAGAGTCGAAATATATTGAAATAGATAGACCGGAAATAATTAAGAATTACAATTACAGTATGGGAGGAGTAGATTTATTGGATCAGCTGATTAGCCTCTATCGCATTTTTATCCGCTCCAGAAAATGGACGCTGAGAGCGATCATGCATTTTGTTGATTTTGCAGCAGTCGCGAGTTGGCTAGAATATAAAAATCTGATGTGTCCAACACATGACTTTCCTATCTAGTTATTACGTAAAAACAAAAAAAATCAGAATTTTGCACATTTTGTCAAATTTCTCGAATACGGACCATTTCAGGAAATTTTGACATAAAACAAAAATTATAGAAAATAATATTAGAAGTAACTGTTAATTGAACAATTTTCTTCTCCAAACATAAATAACAGATATATTCCATAAAATATAAAAACGGTCTCCCATAAAGTACCCCCCCAGATGTTCCGACTTTGTCCAAAATCTAATCATTGCACGCCAGGCCGAAATAAACCTTAAGTTTAAAATTTAATGTTTTTTTCTATATCCGTTTTTGAGTTTTCTTCAAAATTCGAAATTTACACATTTTCTCAAATATCTCGAATACGGTCCATTTTAGAGAAATTATGTATAGAATAAAAATTATAGAGAATTATATTACAAACAACTTTTATTTGAACAATTTTTATAAAAAATTATTTTTTTTTACATTTTGTCAAATTTCTCGAATACGGACCATTTTAGGAAAATTTTGCATATAACAAAAATTATAGATAATTATATTAGAAGTAACTTTTATTTGAAGAATTTTCTTCTCCAAACGTAAATAACAGATATATTCCATAAAATATAAAAATGACCACCTATAAAGTACCCCCCCAGATGTTCCGACTCTGCCCAAAATCTAATCAGCTCATTGGACGCTGAAACAAAGCTTAAGTTTAAAATTTGGTGTTTTTCTGTGTATCGGTTCATGAGTTATGCGTTATACAGACACACACACACACACAGACACACAGACACACAGACACACAGACACACACACAGACATCATCGCGAAAATAGTCAAAACGGATTCAGGGGACCTCAAAACGTAAAAATCCGTCGAAAACTCGAGGTCGAAAAAAATCATGATTCCTATACTTTCCTTATATCTGTATACAGATAGGAAAGTAATAAAAAGAACTGCGAAAAATGCGGCTATCCTAAAAAAGAAATTTTGGATTTGCTGTCGTTCAGAATGCGCGTGGCGGATGGCTTGATACTAGTTGGAAAGACTGTTTTAAGAATTTCCATAGGAAATAAAAGTTAATTTTGTATTGTATCCGTATGTTGTTTTATAAATAAAAGTTAATTTTGAATTGTATCTATATGTATATTGTTTTATGACACTCCAGCTTATTTGTTCACTCTAGTGGACATCCTGAAATAATGTAAAAATAAAAACAAAATTTTTTTTTCATGTTTGCTTATCCTAATAATACACTAAAACACTTAAATTACCAAATAAATTTTTTTTTGAAAAGTATCAAATTCGGTTCTGAAGGGGTTAACCAGTCAATAGATGCTGCCTCATGTATATTATTTTAATTAACTAATAGAGAGATATTGCAAATTTCTGTCACGTCAGCCACTAATAGTACCGACGTAATTAGGCATTCCAAACAAATGAAAGGCGGTGCTAAAGTTTGGTGTATCTAAAGACATACGATGTAGTCTATCTACAATACGTAAAATCACAATTAATGGATTAAATTTAAATATTTTATGTCGAACACAATGAAAATATTATTTATAAAAAAAGCTTGCACATTTCAATAAATTGGCAGGCTTGGCGACTACTATTTCAAATAAAAATAGCGTTCAAGATGGAAGGCTATATCGCAACCCCCTTAGATGTATTCTTCATAAAAAATTGTGCATGGTCTAAAATCCAAAACCTAAACAACAACCATCAGATTACAAATTTTATGAGTCATATACGAGGTTTATCAAAAATAAAAGAACTTTACTCTTCAACAAAATTCATATTATTTGACATACCTCGTATACTATTGCAAAAATTTGATTGTATTTAAGGTTTCAAATCTAGCAAAACTTTTTATGAAAAATAACTTTTTTTCGTAAAGTTAATAATAAAAAAAGTTTTCCATATGCTGCGAACTTAAGTGGACACACTGTATAAATTGGGTCCAATCAATTTATTTTAACCTCTATAATACGTAGTAACTCTATGTCCCAGGACAGTAACATATTATGTAGTTATCAGCATTATAAAAAATTTGACAGATCTGTCAAAGTTGATAATTTCAGGAAGAAGTGTCAATTTTTCGTTGGGATAGCAAAGTAGATTTTGTGTGAAGTTTTGTATATTATATAGAAGAAATGACCTTTTGCGTAAACACGAAAAATAAACAAAATACGAATCAATTCAATTTTTTTTTTGATTGATCTCATTTAAAATATTTGGTAAACCAACAATTAAATTGATTATTTTGTTTAAAAATTTCTTCAACATATAGTACTAGAATTGATTAATATATATCTGAAAAGTTGTGTCAAATTAGTAGAATTTGCAATAAATATAACGACATAATTTTTTAAATAATTGAAATCCAATTAGTCCAATCGTATTGGGGATTCATCTCGAAATAAGATAATAAGTTATTAAAGGTCACAAAAATTGGTTTTTCGCGATTACCTAGATTTTATATAGCGCCAATGATGTTAAAATCTTTTATAAAAATTGTAGAGCATAAAATTTGCAATAAATTTTGTTCCAAACATTTTTTCAGGCACTCTACCGTTTTTGGAATAGAGGGTGGAAGGTTGTTTATTTCTTAGAATTTAAATTAACGTGAAGTGTAAATTTAAAAATCTTTATAATTTAAGAAACAAAAGTATTAATTTTCTTCTTCTTTGTCTTTCCCAATTTTCTGCACCCGCAGAGGACCACATCCATACAATTACAAAATATAGTATTAAATAATTCATCTAGAGTGGTAATATTGTTGTCATTGGCTCCAGGAATTCATTTTGCAGCACCCAACCCCATTCCTGGGGTTCTAAATCATGCCCTAACCATGTTTAAACTTAGTAATAGACACGGTTTATATGTTGATGGGCTGCTGCACTTGTCGGTGGAAGATTAGATAACTGGAAAGGTTTATGAAACTTTGTAGATTTAAGAAACTAAGTATATCGAAGATGATCAATATTGTCCTCAGATTTAGGAGCTTTGTATATCGTATATTGTTCGGTCACTCTCCACCATATTCCAGCAGTTTGCATGGCCTTGAAGGTAAGCGCCAATAATTCCCGGCCTGATATTTGCAGATATTTTATCAGGATAAAAGTTTAACATTTTATAACTACAAACCTTAGTAGGCTGTGGTAACAAAATAAGCGACTTACGTCGATTAGTTTTTAATTATCAGAATTTTGAACTAAAGTATCTCCGAAAATGTCTCAGGTGACGAAAATTGACTACAGAGCGGTTATTAAATTTTTAACAAAAGAAGGGCGTACACCTAAAATTATAAAAAAAAGACTCGATGGCGTATATGGCCAAAGTTCTACTTCCTATTCGGTAGTGAAGAAATAAGCAAAACGTTTTCGCATGGGTCAGGAATCCCTTGAAGATGACGCGAAAGACCTGGACGGCCAGTGGAGGTGATAACGGAGGACAAAGTGGCCCTTGTGGAAAACCTGATGCTAAGTGACCGACGTTTGAAGGTCAAGGAAATGGCAGAAATGACCAAGCTTTTTGATACCACTGTTCGCCGAATCCTCCATGATCATTTGGGTATGCATAAGGTTAGTGCAAGATGGGTGCCCAAACACCTTTCGGCGATTCAGAAGCAACGTCGTGTCGAGTGTGCTCGATCGTTTTTGGAACTGTGTGGAGATGATCCGAACCCCGTGTTGGCAACAATAGTCACTGGAGATGAAACTATGGTTCTTTATTATGATCCTCTGTTGAAAAAGGAATCAATGGAGTGGCGCCGTAAGGGTGAAGCTCCCCCACGAAAATTTAGAGTCTGCCAATCAACGAAAAAGGTGATGGCTACGATCTTTTGGGATTGTGAAGGAATCCTTCTGATTGATTTTAAAGAGACAAATACCACCGTTAATGGCACATATTATGCCGCATTACTTTATAAGTTGCGGGAATGTATTCGGGAAAAACGTCGAGGAAAATTAACCAGAGGCGTGCGGTTGTTGCACGACAATGCGCCCGTTCATACTGCTGGCGTTATACAAGCTGCCATCCTAGATTGCGGGTTTCAAAATATAGATCACCCTCCTTATAGTCCAGATATGGCTCCCAGCGATTATTATTTGTTTAGTTATTTAAAAAAGGACCTTCGCGGGCGACGTTTTCGGGACGATTTTGAGTTACAAGAAGCTGTTTTGGTCCATTTTGAGGATAAACCGAAAGAATATTTTTTTAAAGGGATTGAATTGTTAATTAAACGTTGTAAGAATTGCATTGAGGTTAAGGGAGATTACATTGAAAAATAATAAAAACTTGTTGTTGTACTTTGTCTCCTTCATTGTCAGGCCGGGAATTATTGGCGCTTACAATAAGTATAAATAAAGGTCTTATTATATGCGGGTCCGCATTTTCAGGTATAGACTTCAAAGGAAAAGGTCGAATTATAAGAGTTCGCCTTCCCAGTTATAGAAAAATAGGTATTTATGAGTATATATATTTAAAAAAAAGTAATTAATAAAATTTCGTTCCAACGTAACTTTTTGTCTTATTATTTGTTTACCATTTAAAATTTTATTTCCGATAGCCTGTTTCATTCTTAACAAAAAATGTCTCTTGAATTTTTTACCCAAAATAAACAAGTTCGCAGCAAAAAATTATTTTACGAACAACTACAGAGATACCTCATCATAAATGCGAACTGGATTTATTGTTATTTTTTAGGGGTTGCGTTTTCCACCCCTTACAACCATGAGGTAAACCAAATAAATTGTATTTTTGGTAGTAGAAAATGTCAGGTTAATTTCAATATTGTAACTTGTTAAACAAATTTTATGTACCGCCTAGGAATCGATGAGGAATCACCCCGTTAAATGTTTTACACTTATTTAGTTACACCCTGTATGTAAATTGTTATTACATACAATGTATTAACTAACAAATAATACACATTATTAATTATTAATGATATTTTAATGATTTAATAACTTTATACAGAGGTATTCACGGGATTTATCGTTGGCCTTGCATTACAGTCAGTGTTGCCAGTCTAGTACAATTGTACTAGATCTAGTACATTCTCTGAGAATCTTGTACTCTAGTACACTCGAAACAATATCTAGTACTTTTTCAGCGTATGTTTCCATTTGAAGTGTAAAATATATTGGTCAAAAATTGCAAGAGAAATTAAAATAGTTGTTAAAAATTACTTCAGAGATAAAATAATAGACATTTCTCGAGAGATAAAACATTGTTTAAAAATTACACGAGAGATTAAATATTGTTTAAAAATGGCTTGAGAGGTAAAAAAGGGTGTTAAAAAATGGTCGAAGTATAAAATAGTATTAGAAATTGCTTGAGAGGTAAAATATTGTTCAAAAATTGCTCTAGGGATAAAAATACTGTTAGAAATTTAATGAGAGATAAAAATATTTAATAATTTTTCCAGAGAATAAATAGTATTATAAATTGTTAAAATCGTGTTCAAAAATTGCTCGAGGTAAAATAGTATTACAAAATGTTAAACCCTTGTTCAAAAATTGCTTGACGGATAAAATACTATTGAAAAATTTGTTGAGAAATAAAATATTGTTCAAAATTGATTCAAGACATACCTACTATTAGAAATTTCTCGAGAGATAAAACATTGTTTAACAATTCCTCGAACGATAAAGTACTATTAAAAAATGCTCGAGAGATAATTTTACAAACATTGCTCGAGATATAAAACATTGTCAAAAATTTATCGAGAGTTAAAATATTTTTATAAATTTATCGAGAGTTAAAAGAGATAAAAAAGTTGTTAAAACTTGCTCGAGAGATAGAATAATGTTAGAAATTTATCGAAAGATAAAATATTGTTTAAATATATCTCAAGAGATAAAAAAAGGTTTAAAAATTGTTCGAGAGGTAAAATAGTATCATAAGTTATTAAAATCTTATTGAAAATTAACTCGAGAATTAAAAAATACTGTTAAACATTTCTCGAGCGATAAAACATTGTTTAAAAATTCCTCGAACGATAAAATACTATTAGAAAATGCTCAAGAGATAATATATTGTACAAACATTGCTCGAGATATAAAACATTGTTAAACATTTATCGAGAGTTAATATATTTTTATAAATTTGTCAAGAGTTAAAATATTGTGCAGTTTGCTAAAGAGATAAAGATGAAGTTGTTAAAAATTGCTCGAGAGATAGAATAAATGTTAGAAATTTATCGAAAGATAAAATATTGTTTAAATATAGCTCAAGAGATAAAAAAAGGTTTAAAAACTGTTCGAGAGGTAAAATAGTATCATAAGTTATTAAAATCTTATTCAAAAATTACTCGAGAATTAAAAAATACTGTTAAACATTTCTCGAGCGATAAAACATTGTTTAAAAATTGTTAGAAAGATAAAAAATGTTAATAAATATTGCTCGAGAGATTAAATAGTGTTAGAAATTATTAAAATTTTGCTCAAAAATTGCACAAGAGATCAAATATTAATAATAATAGCTTGAAAGGTAAAAAAATTGTTCGAGTGATTAAATTGTGTAAAAAATTGTACAAACATTGCTCGAGGCATAAAAAAAAGTTGTTAAAGATTGCTCGAGAGATAGAATACTGTTGGAAATTTATCGAGAGATATCAAGAGATAAAAAAAGATTTAAAAACTGTTCGAGAGATAAAAGAGTATCAAAAGGTATTAAAATCTTATTCAAAAACTGCTCGAGAGATAAAATAGTGTCAGAAATTTGTCGAGAGATAAAATATTGTTTAAAATTGTTGTGTTCGTGTTCTCTATAAACCTTTTTTTGCTCTTTAATGACCATACTTCATAATTAGAAAAATCTGGTAATTTTATAGAATCTAGTACATTTTTATGAAATCTGGTACATTTTTTAAATAAATCTGGTACATTACAAAAATATATTCTGGCAACACTGATTACAGTATGTATGGCTGAGCGCAGCACGCTCTCCGCCTTTTGTCTCAAAAACGGTTGAGCGCCTAAAAAAAAATTGTCGCAAATTTTATTTGCTACAATGTTTATATTAAATATTGACCTCATTGGAGCTTTAGAAACCTAGATAACCGCAAAAATAGATTTTGGCGCAGATACAAGATTTTATGACACTTTTGAGACAGCTTTTAAAACGCCAAAATGAAGGTTTATACTAGTTTCCTGCTTATTATCTTCATTCCGAGGTTGGCCACTTTTTATGTTTAAGGGACTGTATTAAATGTATTGACCCTATTTAGGGGCCATCAGATTTCTGTTTATTATCAAATCTTGGTTCTATATATTTTTTTTAAACTTAATTTTCAAATATTTATCTTACAAACCTCGTACTATGTAGTAACTTTACGTAGCAAAAACATGAAAATAAAATACAGATAAATCGGGAAAACGTTTTTTTAATACTTTTTTGGGTGTTCAGGTTACATCTATGTTACATCTACGTAAGTAGGAGTTATATCACTAATAATTACTAGTAAATATTCGTAATGCAATCATTTTTTCTTTATTAAATCTTTGAGAAAATATTTTTGTCTTGGTCGTTGTTTATGTGAATCGAAATAAAAAAAAATTAACTGTTTGATTGTATCTACGAGTTCAAAGGATATTTCACACTTTTAATGTGTTTTCTACACCGACCAAATTTCTTGAAATGTTCAAAGTAAGCATTTTGTTCCATTACGCAATTGTTGTAAGTATACAGGGAGATACCGAAAATTCACTTTAAAATCATACAGGCCAATAAATTTAATTGTTAATAAATATCACTTTTTAAACTGAATCAGCTTTGAAGACAAAACATGTAAGGTCAATTCGGGGAAGTGCGTATTCGGGGGAAGTGCATTTTTCTGCTCTGATAATAATAACGGTTCATTTTATGCAGCAGTGGGTATTTTTGTGTGTTCCTTGGATACCTTCTTTTAGTGTGATAATTAGTTTGGCTACACTGCGTCTCACGTAACCAAACTTTGTAAATCTGTCAAAACAGTCTCAATTTAGATCTCATTCTACTCATGTGGTGCTCCGTTTATTGTACTTTTTTTCCATTCTAAATTTAATTTTTGTTTTTCAAAATATGGTAAGCATCTTAATTTTAAATCGTATTTTTGATATTTTTTTCACAATGTTTAATCATATTAGGCATACAATTAGCAAATATGCTCTTTCCCCTCCAAAATAGGTTAAGAGGCAAGTGCGTTTTTACACCATGGGGAAAGTGCAGATGCGTATGCCCCTTTGTCTAATTTTGGCGCTTTTTTTGTATTATTTTATGAAAATGCTTTAGTTTTGATTTTTAGAGCCAAAGTGGTGCCCAATTACAAAAGAAAAACGAATAAAGGCCAAAGATATACCGCTCAAGACCTCCAAAATGCAGCTGATGGCGTAAAATCTAAAAGATTGACATTGCAAGAGGCTTCAGAAAGATATTCTATTCCAAAAACTACCATATTAAAAACAGATGGGGTGTGAAGTCAAAAACATTTGGGAGACCAACAGCTTTATCTTCAGAAACTAAAGATCAATTGGGTAGACTCATTAAACTAATAAAAAAATACGGCTGGTGCTTGTCAAAGAAAAACGTTTTACAACTGGTGAGCGATTTCATAATTAAAGAAAAGATCCCAAACCCGTTCAAAAATAACTTTCCTGGAGAAGAGTGGTAGTCAGGTTTTAAAAAGAGACAACGCTTAAGAATTAAAAAAACGCAAAATGTGGAAGTTGCCCGAAAAAAAGCTTAAGATCCTTTTGTCATATTCAATTATTTTGACCAACTAAAACGCACTTTGGAAGAACTCAATATTGAATCAAAAAATGTTTGGAACCTTGATGAATCGGCATTTAGTCACGATCCGTCTAAAACTAAAATAGTAGGAGGAAAAGAACTGCCTGCTACTTGTAGTTCAACTGGAGATAAGTGTTCTTCATTGTTTATTTTCAGAGGAAAAAACATTTGGAACCAATGGGTTCCTAACGAAGATGAAGGATTTCCCGATTCAACATTTGTCGCTACTCAAAATGGCTGGATGGAGTCTTCTGTATTCCTGAATTATTTTGAACATTCCTTTGTAAAAGCAGCAAAGCCATACCCTAGTAATCCCGTTCTTCTTATCTACGACGGTTTAAAATTAGTAGAATTGGCTGTGAAAAACCACGTGACAATTATTTTACTGCCTCCTCATTTAAGCTATTTACTTCAGCCCCTTGATCTGGCAGTTTTCAAGTCCATTAAATCATCGTGGAATGAGTATCTCTGCAAAAAGTTGAGACAACAAGGCTGTCAGAAAATTGATAAACGATCAATGACGATAAAAATATGAGAACTATGGAAAAACTTCGATACGGACATTATTAAAAATGGATTCAGGAAAGCTGAATTTAATAAATATATCTTGCCAGAAAATTTTGACCAACTATCTTTGGAACGATGAAAATCATTGTAGCTCGAAACTGATCAAATGGCAGCACCCGAAGTGGACCAAGTTGCAGCATCCAAAATGGACAAAGTTGAAGCATCCGAAATTGATCATCTCTTACAACCTAAAACTAATATGGTTGCAGGTTTTGAAAAAGACAAAAATGACCAGGTTAAAGCCGTCGAAATTCATGACGCTACCTCATCGGGAAGCAACCTAGAGCAGGTGCAGAACTCTCTCAATACTTTCGAAAAATTGCTACTATCAACTATTTCGTCCCATAATCAGAGAGGTCCGCCAGCTGAGAAAACCAAATTTTATTTAGGGTCAAAAGTCATCACATCTCAGGAGTGTATGAAAATTTTGAAAGACAAGGAGGACGCCGAATAGCAAAAGAAAGCTATGAAAGAAATCAAAGAAAACCAACAAAAAACAAAAAAGGAACAGAAAGCCAAGAATAAAAAACCAAAGAAGACAAAAGAGAATCAAAAGAAAAAATCGAAGTTTGAATTGTCATCATCCTCGAATGAGGAAGAACTGCCATTTAATACGTGCATTGATGAAGATTTTGGAGAAGAAATACCCACTTAAACAGAGTTTGAAATAGACGACCTACCAATCCATCTCGAGACAGAATTGGAAATTAGTGATCCCGAAAACAATCTGGTTCCATTCTTAAAACCAAACGAATCAATAACTTTGGAAGTTGCAGAAACTGGTATTTGTTCGTTTGAAAGAGTTGATTAAGTTCCTAACTCCAATAATAAAGAAGATCCTTCTGAAGCTTCGGTTGTGCCAAGAAAACCAGGGGATTTCGTTCTAGTCAAGTATGAATCTACCAAAAAAACTGTGAAAATTTATCTAGGAGTAATCAAAGAAATATATGATTCAGAAGAGTGTTTTGTTAAATATTTACGCTCTGTAGATAAAGAAAAGAAGACTTTCAAGTTCCATAAGACTGATCAAGACACCGTGCCGATGCATGAGATTATGAATACAGATGTTCCGGACTTTGAGATGGACTCTAAAGGCCGCTATGTATTTAAGGACCCTGTGCTAGTCGTAGAATAAATATTTGTTATGTTAAAAGTATCTACCAAAGTTTGTATAACAGTTATTTTGTATTCTAAATGTTTTCTGAACGTTTATGTTTAATAATTTTTCTAATAAAATCTTAAGATTTAAAATCAAAATATTAATTTGACTAAGTATATCTTTCTTAATATTACAGATAAGTAAGTTCTGCAAAAACTGACCGATTCTAAATTTTACATATTTTTTGCTCTTTCCGCGGATAATCATCATAAGCATCTAAATAGAAAGAACGAGGTCTGAAATGCACTTGCCCCATAAACTGAGGTAAGTGCATTTCTGTGAGATTGCGACCAATTTTTTTTTTATAAATCCAAATTTTCAGGTAAAAATACTTTCGGATTATCATTACTTAATACGATAATCTCTAGTTTTTATCTTGATATTAAAGTCAACTTTGAAATTGAAGGTATGCACTTCCCCGAGTTGACCTTACTTATGGGTGCACTTTGTTCTATAGCACTAACCTTGTAACTATACAAGGTGATACCAAAAACTCCGTTCGGTCATGATCAAACTAATTAAATTGTTAAAAACATCACATTTTAAACTGAATCTGAACATGTCTTCAAAGGTTAATTTTTTCTGGGGTCAATATTCTTCCACTAAGTTCTTCACTGACATTACTCATTTGAATAGCCTTCTGGCAATTTTTAAAAGGACGGTCAAATAAAAACAATGATGCATCGGTGTTATGCCTCTCTATCAGAATATCATTGAAAATATGTATTGTTTTTAAAGTTCAGTCAGACATTTTTTAAACAATTTAATTAATTTGCTCGTATGGTTCTGAACTGAATTTTTAGCATTACCCTGTACAGTTAGAAGATGGCCAACGAAAAAAATTAACCGTTAAAGATATGTTTTGTTTTTAAAGTAAAGCTGATTCAGTTTAAAATGTAATATTTACTCGTCTTATTTTGAACGGAATTTTCGGAATCACCTTGTATAGTTACAAGGTCGGTGCAATGGAACAAAATGCTTACCTTGACTCCCTCAAGCGCATAAAGTAAAATTTGATGATATTATATCCGTGTGGAAAACCCATTGAAAGTTTACATGATAAAATTTCGATTTTTATAAATCTATGAAGAAACTATGTAAAATACAAAAATTATGAATGAAAATTTAAAACAAACTTAAATTGAGATCAGCCTCTTACTCCCTAATCACCCTGTACAAACTCTCCTCCGATCCGGTAAAATCTGTGAATGCTTTCGAGCGATAGCGACATCTCCCGTCATACGTCGTCGTTCTCCATCAGCGCTTCATCTTGAGGGGCCCAATGTCAATCAGCTATCAATACAGTCGTTTGTGTAAGTTCTTTATTGTTCCTGTTGGCCGGGTAGTAGACGCAAGGACCAGGACTGGACGTCCTGCCGTGACGACAACTGTTTCTCGTCGACGGTGCTCGGGTGGAGCCGTTGGTACGACCGAAGGTCGACGAACCGGTACCGTTTCTGCTGATGGTCGTACTGTGTCGGTGCAGTCTGGAAAAAATAACATATATTGATATACTTCTGCCTGATGGTGCCCTAATATTACGACTTATTACAGTGGAAAAAAGAGTTTACATATAGGTCGAAAATCAATGATGAAAGTTTAGAATGGAAACTAAATTTTAGGTTTTTGAGAAAATGTGTTGAGTTGGTTAATGTCATATTTATGACAGAACAATTACTATTGTTAAAGTGAATAAACTCATTAATATTTCTTATATTTTTAAATGATTTACTAACATACATAAACGCAGAGTTCACTGCTTCTTTTGCGATTTCTTTCAAGGAGCTTTCAAACAAATTTAATTTTCTCTACAACAAATTCAATGAGTTGTGTCTACGAAATCATTTAATAAAATAAATTGGTTGATAGTGGAGGAAAACAGAAGAATGAGCATTAGGTATTTAAAAAATGATGAAGGACAAAGGACAATTTAAATGTACCGTTTACAAGTAAATCCTTCTTAGTAGGTTCTCTGTTATCAGAAGGAGTTCTCTTAATGTGGGTATGTTTAATAAAAACATTTATCAATAATAGAAAAATTCTACAAAGGAAATTTAAAATATTGCATTTATTTTAATAGATATTACGCTAAATAAAGTATTATTTATTATTATTAGTATTATTATATAAACAAATTTACCTCAAACTCTGTCTATCCCCATTAGACATGAAACTATCCTCGTGGGTGACTCCATCTGGGGATTCCCTGCCGCTTCTGAACAAATTATTATTACAGAACAAAATCAGGAACAGTCTTTTGAATTTTTCTCCGAAGATAACGTAAATAATGAAATTAACACTAGAGTTTATCGTCACTAGCAGATTGCTGACTTGCAGCAAGTAGTCCAACTCGAAGGGTATGTTTACGTCGAAGCATTCAATGATGTTGATCACCAAAGGGAGCAAGTTGCAGATGAAGAAGACCACCACGACACCGAGAAGCATAGTGGCTAGGCCTATTTCGCGCTTCTGATGACGCGACAGTCTTTGACGTTCCTTGTTGGCCATTAGCACCTGAAAAAAATAATGCAGAATATTTAAAAAACATTATTTTTAGCATAGCGATGGGTGTTGTAAATATTGATAATGCTTATGCAAAAACCATTGAGATAGTAAGAAACCTGCCGAGAAAAAAGTACTTTTATGTAGACTAAACCAAAAAAACAATAAACAGAAGATTAACGATAGTGTACACTATGGTAATTTTTCTATGCTCTTTTTCCAGTAACTTTTTCTAATTTTTTATTAAGTTAGTTATTTAATGTTGAATTACTAAAACGTTATTATTTAAATATTTAAAATAATGCGACTACTTGGTGAATTTATATTCATGGCCAACCAATTATTTTATAAACTAGTGATAAATGAAGTCATTATTCAAGCATTATCGCAGTTTTAAACACAATGAAAATTGCGGCGACAGAAAATTGAAAATTGATGCAGACTCGTTGATGTCACGTTAAATTTACTACAGTTGACTAGGATTATTTTGTTTAAACAGTTATACCAACGCATAGGAATGGTTTCATAACAGAGTTGCACCTAAATGCAGGATAATAAAAGGAATAATACAATAATTTAATAGAATTAACTTAGACGCTTAATAATGTACATATATGAACTTAAAACTAAATATGAACTAAGAAAGGCATAAGTGTTAGGTTAAAAATAATAGTAAGAGTTGTGCAAAATACCTGTGTGCAGTCTGTCACCAGAAACGGCTTTAATGAAAATGTACATAAGATGTTAGTATACAGTGATCAATTATTGTTTTCAATGATTATCTCTCAAAGCTATTATTAAGCAAAACACGTAAATTGTTACTGGCCCCAAAGAAAAATTATTAAGAAACTTTGCCAACAAAGAATGATTGATTTATCAACTTGTTCATATCTTTCAAAATGCATATACAGTAATACTTCAAACTGTTATTAAAAAAAGTTTTAAATTCAAAACGGTCGTAATTGTAGGACAATATGTCGATCTTTTCATCATAATTATTGCCCATACTGATTCAGCCCTTCATCTAGTTGTTGGCTAAGGGTGTTTTCATAGATATAGAAGGTCCTTTTGACAAAACTACCTTCTATACTCACTAACTTATAGGAATGTTCCAGAAATGATCAGTGGGTGGATACATAACGCTCTCAAAGCGAGCAGTACAGATAAGTGTAAAAGATGTCCACAGGTTGGCGTGTTATCAACTATACTGTGCTTTAATAATGAGAGTCACTACACAACAGCATATGCAGATAACCTAGTCATTCTGCAAACAGGAAATTTTGAGAACATACTTTGAGAAAGGATGCAAGTAGCTCTCAAAATTATAGAACAGTGGTGCAAGGACCGTCCATTGTCTGTCAATACCAAAAAGACAGAAATAGTCCTTTTCACAAGGAAAAGGATGAAAATGGAATTAAAACCTCCAGAGCCAGAGCTCCTAAACACAAAACTAAACTTTGCAAAAGAGGTAAAGTACCTGGCTCTCACCTATGACAGCAAGTTAATATGAAACTCACACTTATAAAGTATAGTCAACAGAACATTGAGGTGAACCTGAGGTTTCTCCCCCAGAATCGTCTCATGGACTTACACGGCCATGATAAGACCTATGCTAACATACGGTGAAGTTGTCTGGGTACCGAAAACTCAAAAACTGACAGCTATCCGAAAACTAGAACGCATTCAAAGAACAGCATGTCTCAACATAACAGGATCCATAAAAACCATACCAACCAGAAAACCATGGAAGTCATTCTTAGTCTAACTCCCCTTGCTATTTACATCAATAACACGCCTCCGCACGATTGTAATAGAACCTGATGTGGGATATAGTGAGGCTAAATGTCGTAGATATCTTCCATAAGCCATATAAAATTATAAGAGACCAACTAGAAGAGCTGGAAGTGGCAGGTACGATTGATATCTACACCGACAGTTCTAAAACAAAACGAGGCTTAGGATGTGGAATATACTCCACATTCTTAAACTTCAACATAAAATGGACTGTGAGCAAAAGTGCCAGTGTAGTTAAAACCAAGCTCACAAGAATTATCATAGCAGCAAAAGAAATCACCAGAAACAATATCACCGGAAGGAACATGCTCATCTATACAGATAGCAGACAAGCACTACTCACCCTGAATAAACCACGAATTTACTAAGGGTTAGTACTAGAATGTCACTAAGCTTTGGCTAAAGTACCTAACGATCGACAATGTGGTCACGTTAATATGGATCAAAGGTCACGCCATATCAAAAGATAACCGTCTTGCTGATTCACTAGCCAAGAAAACAGCCAATTAAATACTTTTTGACCTGTCCCTTCTATTGGACTGACAACATCCATAGTGACCGACCTAATTAAAAAATATTACCTTCTTGAATTCAAGGAAAGATGGGATGAAACAGGAAACTGCAGAGAGCTAAGATATCCTAACATTTCAGCAAACAAATACTTGATTATGACTAGACAGAATGTATGCTTGATCATAGGCATTCTGACTGGTCATTGCCAAGTTTGGAAGCATCTCCATATCATGGGGTTGTCAGAATTCGCACTCTGCAGGGTGTGCTAACAAGAAGATGAGACCATCGAGCATATCTCTTTACGATTGCTCGACGCTCTCTATTAGAATATTTGTGGTCGGCGAGTTTTGGCTAATACCGTCCGATATAAGAGACGCACATCTTGGCAACGTTATCAACTACATTAAATTTGTAAGCTGGCTCACGAGCTAGGAAGTATCTACCATTCTAGGAGGATACACAATGGGCCTAATGAGGCTCAAGTGCCATGAGATAATCCACCTTCAACACGTTACAGGTACAGGGATAGACTATTAAGGGAGGCTCCGAGTAGAAGCAAAAATTTATAGCTCTAAAGATTTACAGTTGTCTAATGTCTTTAGGAACTCAAGAGAAACAGTTCGTTTTGCTTACGCATTTATTGATAGTCACAATATCTGATTTTTTAAGAAAAGGCAACCTCCAAACTACAAATTTATTAAATTCGAATACAAATATAAAAGAGGAGGATACGAAACAGGAGAAATATTTATTCTTGCGCTATATAAAGCAGAAAAAATGAAACGTCAATAAATCATCAGAGTTGGGTTCTGTTTAACACCTATCACGATAAACAGATCCCAGATACCACATATGAACATACGGCAAAGTATCTAGGAATAAATATGCAAAGCTTAGATGGAAAGAGTACATTAAGAAGAAAAGACAAATTTTAAATATGAAATTTTAAAAAATGTACTCGCTAATTGGCAAAAGTTCAAAATTATCAATAAATACCAAATTGCTCATATACGTGCAAGTCTTAAAACCTGTATGGACCTATGGTATACAGCTTTGGGGTTGTGCTAAACCAACTAATGTAGATATCATTCAGAAAGTTCAGAATAAAGTACTCCAGAATATTGTGTATATTCAGAATGCAGATTTACATAGAGATTTCTAGATAGACAAAAAAATCAACGATATGCCAAAAAACAGTAAGATAGGCTTCATTCACATTTGAACATCGAGATGCTTCAGATCCTGAACCAACATGAAATAGAAGATTGAAGGAGACAAAACCTTTAGTACTGTGAAATATCTGAAAAGCAGAGCATAGTAAAATAGTATAAGTTTTAGCACAAATAAAGAAAAAAATAGATGAAGAAAACAGTAGCTGATGATTTTCTAGTTTTAAGTTTTAGTTGATTTAGGTTAAAATAAATTTGCTGATAGATCTATGTTGATTAGGTGTAATATAACGATCTTTAAAAAAATTTAGATGTTAATTTCTTACCTGTCTATATATACAAGCATTCAGTACTGCCAGCGAGACGAACGGTACCAAGTACATGCATATCAAGTACAACCAATGTATATAAACGTGCATATACGTCTCGTTACCCCTAAGGGCAGACTCCCGCACACAGTACACCGTGGAATTGTCCTCCTCGCTCCATTCCTTCTGCACGGTGGTCTCCCACAGCTTCGGCAGGTTGTACATGGCCGAAAAGATGATGATGCCCACCACGTAGATTCTGGCTCTGCCATAGGTGCAAAGGGATCTGGCCCTTAAAGGATGGCACACGGCCACGAAGCGTTCTAATGATACAGTCACGGTGAGGTACACTGAGGCAGTTTGGACCACCGTGGCTAAAGGGTAAACTACTGGAGCTATGTGGGGAAGGACGACGTAGAAGTAAGTGAACAGCATACCGCTATAAGGGTAAATGCCTGAAAATAATTTTATTAGAGACGTACTAAGTTTACCAATTTTGGATTAAAATATTACAACCATACATTATTTGACTAATTGCAGTTAATTGTTCAGCGACCCATACTGGGACAACTCAAAGTTGACAATAAATAACAGACTTTATGAATTTTGTTCGAAAATTTTTGTTAGAATCTTTTTGTTCGAAGTAATTTTATTCGAAAACATTTTGTTTGAAAGTTATTTAGTTCGAAAACATTTTGTTCTAAAGTTATTTAGTTTGAAAACATTTTGTTTGAAAGTTATTTAGTTTGAAAACATTTTGTTCGAAAGTTATTTTCGAATATCTAATTTGAAAAAATATCCTTCCTAGACAATTGTGGTGAATTTCGAACATGTCTTTGTAAAGCCGAAAGTGCTCGCTTATTTTTAGGACTATAAGTCAAATTTGTAAGAAAATAGGGCTTTTGATTTAATGTACTTAAAAATTGCTGCGTTTGATCTGTTAAATGTTTATTGAAATAAAACTAATTGAAAAAAGATGAATATAATTTTTTTTTGAAATTTAATTTTTGTCAAAGTTCGTTTAAAAAATGTTTAATAGTTCCAGGCCGCACAATAATGTTTTATACTTTTAGATTTAATCATTTGAGATCATGAAATGTTTTAAATCATGTTTTTCATAAAAAAAAATGTTCAATCATTGCATTGCATTTTTTGAAACAATTAGATAATCGATAATCGAAGGATTAAAAAAAATCGAAGAAAATTACTTTTGAGCGAAATGTTTTAGAGGTTCGAACAAAATAACTTTTAAACAAAATAACTTTGTAACAAAATAACTTTGGAACAAAATGTGTTACTAAATGACTTTCGAACAAAATTCCTTCGAACAAAAAGAATCGAACAAAACTCGCCGATCCAATTTTCACTTCATATATTTCATTGTGGGGTTGTTGTTAGTGTAAAAGATTAAATTATACAAGTTCCTTTATTTTAAAACAATAGTATTAAAAAGTTCTAGAAAGTTAATATTTTAATTTTGGAAACTAATCATTTTACCAACTGACAGACTATACAGTTGGAAATTTTAACAAATCTATTGCTCCTACAAGAAGGTTTTGTAGTTTTTCTATCTAAACTAATTAAAAAATAATTGAATTTAATCTATGGATTAGTCTTTTCACGACTACATTATGATAGCGACCTTCTAAAATCTCTTACACGGAGGGAGCTCCTAATTGCAATAAAATGTTCTATTTACAAGAATTACACTATTTATATTGTAAAAATAGGTGTGCGTAAAAATTTTGACCTGTAAATCCTTAATTATCTATATGTATAAGAGGTCTATTTACGTTTGATTCTCAAAAGTCCCCTCCCCCTCCTTTTTTTTAAACGGTGATACTTAGACTGAAAATGAGCTATTGTAAGCTTCTCTGCTAGTGGTAACAGGTAACGTAATAGTCATCAATAAGGTACCAATAATATTAAATGGGACCTTATGCTAAGTGACACTTCGTTCGAAAGGTATTTAGAATAAAAATTTGGATTTACGGTGATTTTAAGCTTTGCAATTAATTAACACTCTCACCGCCACGGTAAATTCGGATGCCCTCCAAATTTTATTTTTTCAATTTTTTTTATTTAATAAGTTATGTCTGGTTATTTTAAATTATTAATTTTTTTTTTTAATTTTTAGCTATTTTTTCTAGGGTGTACAAAAATGTTACACTGGCCACAAAGAAATTGCTATCCTGCGACAGGTGTAACAATTTTGTACACCATATGGAAAATGTAAAATTTGCTTTCAGATTTGAATAGTTAGTTTAATTATCATGGCTAGACCACCGACACAAAAGGAGATGAAGGAAGAAATGAATAAGATTCTAGATGGTGTAGATGGCGCAGACGTTTATATGAGTGATGAAAACTTTGTCGATTCTGACAAGGACCCAAACTATAGTGATGAATTGTCAGCTGAGGATTCAGAAAATGATGAATTGTCAGCTGAGGATTCAGAAAGTGATGAAAACGCTCCTGGACCTTCTAAACGTCATAAAATAAAAACATTTCCAACATTAATACTAAGTGGGATTCATCTAGATATTCTTAACCCCAAATACCACCAACGCCAACGCTTGGGAGTAGATTCGTCTAGATCCACATCTCCTCAATTAGCGCATCCAGCTAATCCTACTGTGGCAGCTGGCCTGAATTTTTCTAAACTTAAGTGGTCGGATCCAGTAGGATTGCACCACCAGTTAGCTTTCACTGGATTAAGTGGAATGGATGTGAATATAAGTGCTCTCTAAGCCATGGCAGACCCAGTCGAATATTTTAGCTTATTTTTGACCGAAGATGTGATAAATTTGATGGTTGATCAGACCAATTTATACGCTGTCCAACAGGTATTGAAAGGAGATGCTCGTCCACAATCGCGACTTCATAAATGGTATCCCACTTGTTCCGGTGAAATAAAGAGATTTATTGGATTACTAGGTTGGATGGGCCTGGTAAAATTACACAAATTGAACTATTTTCCATACCATTGCCAAAAAAAGTTATGTCTCGAAATAAATTCGAACTCTTGCTGCGTTTTTGGCATTTTGCTGATAACGAAGAGGCTGATGCCCATAATCGTTTATGTAAAATTAAAAATATTATAAATAAATTCATCTGCAATTTTCAGAGCAATTACACCCCTGCAGACAAAATATGTATTGACGAGTCTGTTGTTCCTTGGAGAGGACGTATCTTGTTTCGTTAATACCTCCCCAAAAAGAGACACCGCTACGGCATTAAACTTTACAAGTTATGCACCGAAAAAGGTTACACTTACAAGATGTCAGTTTACATTGGCAAAGATTCTGATGGTGAAGCTTCTGCAACCGAGTTAGTTGTCATGAAATTAGCTCAAAGTCTTCTGAATGAGGGAAGAACTTTATAAGTAGACAACTATTATACCGGTATACTATTAGCTTTCAAACTTCTTGACAAGATGACCCCTTTAGTAGGAACTCTCCGATCAAACCGTAAATACCTTCCTGAAGAGGTTAAACGCACACAACTGAAAACGGGCAAATTAATTGCAAAGGTAACAGTGCTTAAATGGAGAGACCAACGTGACGTTCTGATGCTGACTACTCGCCATCGTGGGGATGAAACCAGGACAGTAAAAGTCAGACAGAAAGAGATAGAAAAACCAGTTTGCATTCTTGATTATGATCAAGGAAAATTCTCAGTGGATGTAAGCGATCAACTCGCTTCATACAATACGGCGCTTCGCAGGTGCACAAAGTGGTACAGAAAACTTATTGAAATTATTTGGGGTATGAGTTTTGTAAATGCATATCATCTGTATCAAGAAAATTCTGTGGGCCAAAGAAGTATGACGACCACAGACTTCAAAATGTCTATAATAAAATCGCTCATAGAAGGCCCAGTAGAAAATCCCCGTGACGCTAATGCTACTACCGACGTAGGAAGAAGGCGAACTAATGCCACAAATATTCACCACCTCATTCAACACCCTGCGAAGAAAAGAGCTAGTTGTACCGAATGCTATAAAAAATATGGAAAGAAGGGAGTTGTTATAAGTGGCAAAAGAAAATGGGCGTCTTTGGTGTGGAACATTTGTGACAGTTGTGAAGGCAATACACATTACTGCAAACCGTGTTTTAATGAAAAACATTAGTTGTGCAATTTTTTTTTTTTCATAAAAACAGTTTCTGCAGAGTTTAGATTTTTGTTTTTTGATATATATTTTGCTACGGTATTGTCAAGAAAACAAATTTATGGTTTTTTAAACAATTATAAACGATACATATAGGTGAACGTATGTAAACATTTTTTGAAATAAACACATATTAAAAAGTATCCTACAATACCTTTATTTTCATATCTCCATTTCTAACTTTAAAATCAGCACAAGCCACAGTTCTATGTCTTGATACAGCCCTACGTCATGATAATGATGACCCCATATGAAATTCACGGTTGGTGCAACAATAACGATAAATCTCAGTCTAATACAAAAAGCTGCTGGTGTACATTAATGTTACACCTTTGTCCCAACAGGGGTGTACATTTTTGTTACACTGGCGGTGAGAGTACTAAGTTTCAAATTCTTATAATAATTGTTCAACATATGCTCCATCTACTTTCTGGCAGTAAAACATTATATTATTAAACTTTTGTCGGCCCCTTTCAAATGTGTCAGGGTAAATAGCCCTATATTCTTCAACAATTCATTGTTTTTAAATGCCAATATTGTCCCTGCAGAAGAATCTAAAGGTTCGGAAACTGAGCTGGCCATTCTAGTGGACTGTGTCGTCTAATGCATCTACCAGGATATTCATCATCTAGTTACCGTCTTACTGCGAAGTAATAGTGTGAACAAAATTATTATTATTATTATTATTTGTATATTTTTACATACCACAGTTTTAGATCAGGTCCACTCTTCGACAATTATTAATCAGATAATTTAAATATTATATATAATAATAATACTCTCCCTAATTCACCCCCTTATGAGCGAATTTTAACACCTGAAGTTGACTGAACGACTTGTGTAGGGGAAGGGACAGATATTATTATTATTATTTGCCATGGCGCTCCAGGGCGACTTAAAGATGATCGATTGTGCCATTTGACTTACAGGTGAGGAAAACCGGGAAAACCTCACCCAATATCATTGAGACGGTAACGCATGGCGATTTTATTAATATGTTAACGATTCAACAATCAGTTAGATAGTCATATCTTGAAGTTGGATACATGTTGATGTTAAAACACAAAACGTTCTACCTCTTTAATTGTCAAAAGGATAGATACTAACGACTTACGGCGGATTTTTTAGAGCTATGATCATTTGTTTTTATATAGATTCCGAGCAAAAATGAAACACATATAATAACTGTCATGCTCCATGAACATAAGTCAATCGGGTCGGTGGTGTAGCGGTCTCACGCGCTTATATTCATTTATTCGCTGTGTGCATTTGGCTTGGAGGGGATAGATTGAGCTATCGCAGCGCCTATGGTGGCAGGAGTCGGCGATTGTCCACATCATCGTAGTAGCGCGGCAGCGTGTTGTGGGTCTCGTGTTGGGTATTAAAATGAGTCGTCGTTATTGTAGTGTTGTCGAGTGTAAAAACACTAGCAAAAATAGTGCGTGTAAGTTTTATACGTTTCCAACCGCATCACATAAATTGGAGCAAAGAAAGAAATGGATAGCAGCTGTGAAAAGAAAAAAGTGAGTAAAATAACCTCTGTCGTATATATATTATAAACATCGAAAGTAGGAGCGGTATTTGAATGCTCAAGTAATAGTGATAAATAAATTATTTATAACGCAATAGATTTAATGGTTTTTTAAATTACATTGATTTATGACATTCAAAACGCAGATACTTCGTATGCATAACCTCCAAATATTTTTATGTCATTTACTTACTGTTTGTGCGACAGAAACAATTTTTGTCTATCAACTAACAGCGAACACAAAACTTGTTGCAACACTTAATTGTTGAAAAAGAATTTTCAAGTTCAACTGTTGAGTGTGAGGTGTATAGCAAGTATGCGGGAATAAATGAGGAGAACTGTCGCTATCCCGTCACCAGAGAGCGCTACCAGTCTTGCACACAGCGAATAGGCAAGTTTATGGTCAGAGACAGACGGGCTTCGAATCTTAGACCAGAACATGTAGATTTTTAATTAAATTGCATGGTTCGGTATAGGATTTGATATGTGCCGTATTAATAGAAATTCAATTTTCTGTTAATATGACATGAAGATTATAAAATCGCCATGCATTACCGTCTCGATGATGGTGGGTGAGGTTTTCCGGGTTTTCCTTACCTGTAAGTCAAATGGCACCATCAATCATCTTTAAGTCGCCCCGGAGCGCCACGGCAAATAATAATAATAACCGTCCCTTTCCCTGCACAAGCTCAGCTTTTGGAGTTAAAATTCACTCGCAAGGGGGTGAATTAAGGAGAGTATTATTATTATTATTATTATATTATTATAAACTAGTCAACAATTAACCAATAATCTAATGACCAGATTTTGAAGTCTATATTGAAACGCGAAACATCCTATTCTCCATCTATCTACTAATGATGAAAGAGGTACATTATATACTGGCGCCCCTGGTGGATTTTTTAGAACTACTTACATTTTAGGACAAAATTTTCCTGTTTTTAAAATATGGGATTTGAGCGAAGTCGAAACACTTAACTGTCATCCACCGTGATCTCACCTTTTAAAATGTTTTAATAATTTGTTGTACGATTGTCGTTAACAAAAGATTTTAATTTTAGTGAAATATAATGCTTTTTTTGAGTTACGTATATTTTTAGATATTTTATAACAAATGGTCTCTGTTTGTAAATAAATAGTCTATAAAAGCAATTACTCTAATATTCTTTATTGACGATAAATTGTTGGTACAATAATCAATTAACCTTTTGAATAGGTGATTAAAAATACATTAGGTAAATAATTTGTTTATGGAACTTTTCAAAGTTAATCCTCGCACTTTTTAATACACATTGAGTTTGTAAGTGCAATTATTTTAATAAACCTATAATTGATGTTATCTATGAAAAATTCAAAATGTTTTAACTAATAAATATAATTTTAAACGATTATGCCTGCTGAGTAAAACTTTTTTAGCTCAAGTGAGTAAGCTGTAGTTTATTGAATATTTAATCGTTTATTTAAGGATGTTAAAGTTGAAGCTATGAGTCAAGTAAAAGAAAAACACTTAACTCCAGAGTAACGGTAATTGATACTTGACGAAAACTAATTTAATCGAGAGAAAGAAAATGGTGGATCCTTATGCCCAATTACAGCTTATAGCGAATTACATAAAAGAAACCGCTGACCTGTCGAGAAGTTCCGAGAATTCCACCAGCCGGCAGTTCAAGTTACTTGTTATCTCTGAACAAGTGCTTAACATTTTTTTATTTTACTTTCAGTCTGATGTTAGCTTGCAATTATAGTCTATTTTTATGTATGAGAGAGTAATAAAACAGCATTTCTAATGCAAAACTTAGTACGGTCATTTTAAATATTTTTAGAGAATAATCTAAATATTTCCTAAAATTGTAATAAATGTACCTGAGCTATTACAAGTTTTGAGTCTTTTATTGGTCCTTTATAAACATAAGCTGAACAGAACAATAGAAAAAGGTTTTAGACAGGCCAAAAGCCCTGTGTATTAAAGATTACATAGCCGTATCTTAAGATTATTTTCAATAAGTACCTATTTGCCAATTTTGTTTTATTTTAATTCCAAGAATTTCTTACAGTAATCGAATTATAAGTAGATTCATACCTTCCCAACATATTTCACCGAAAATGCGATTATAGGTTTTCCATTTAGTAAGGAGGTCCAAGTTGTGTATTCTTGACAGTTTACTAAATGTCGTTTAGTTGCAACTTGCAAGGTGCAGTGTCAATTCTAGTGCGATCATGGAAAATTTGGAAGGGCCGCGGCCGCGTAAACGACAAAAAATCGGTCCTTTAACAGTTATTGAAAAAACATTAATATTTAATTGTGTTAAATCATTTACAGACAAACATTTATGTAAAAGTGTTGATGACATAGTGGAATTAGTTAGTAGTACGCTTGGTGTTGGGAAATCTACGATTTACAGAGTTGTTAAAGAAGAGAAATGTGGCGAGTTTCAAACAGCACGTGAAGCTCCAGGAAAACCAAAATTTCAATTAAAAAATCTTTTGAAAAAAAGACTTCGAAGGAAAGTACATGCGTTCTTCTTTACAAAAGAATTTCCGACAGTAGACAAAGTTCTTGCCACGGTTCGAGATGATAAGGATTACCCTGAAATGAGTCGAAGCAAACTATGGAAACTTTTAAAAGAAATAGGTTTTCTATGGAAAAAGCATTCCAGAAAGTCTATTTTAATAGAAAGAAGCGATATTGTAGTATGGAGAAGAAATTACCTAAGGACTATAAAAGAAATGAGAAACCAAAGAAGAAATATATTTTATTTAGATGAAACATGGATCAACGAGGGACATAAACCAAATACATTTTGGCAAGATGAAACTGTTACAAGCCGAAGACAGGCTTTTTTAAATAATTTATCTACTGGTTTAAATCCACCATCAGGAAAAGGGCGCAGACTAATAATAGTACACATCGGTAGTTCAAACGGTGTTGTTAAAGGTGGTTTATTGACTTTTGAATCTACTCGTACCGGTGACTACCATGAGGACATGAATGCTGATGTCTTTAAAGAGTGGTTCCAACAAATTATAGATCTTCTTCCTCAGAACTGTATAATAGTAATGGATAATGCAAGTTATCACTTGAGACTTATAGAAAAAATGCCCACAACCAAGTGGTTAAAAAAAGATTTACAGAATTGGCTAAATTCAAAGAATATTAAGTTCCATCCCGGTTCTGTGAGAAAAGAACTGTTTCATTTGTGTTCCCTTCATAAAGAGAAATTGAAAAAATATGAAATTGATAATATTGCAAAAAATCGTGAGATGACGGTGGTTAGATCACCACCATATCATTGCGAAGTAAACCCGATTGAACTGATATGGCACAGATAAAGGGAGAAGTTTCAAAAAAAAAATAATTCTTTTAAAATGAGTGATGTTAAATAGTTGTTTTTGGAGGCCGTAAATAATGTGAAGCCTGAAAACTGGGAAAAGGCAGTAAATCATACGATTAAAGAAGAAGAGAAAATGTGGAAGTTGGACAATATTACTGATGAAATGATCGAGCCACTCATTGTAAATATTGGTTGCGACAATTCATCTTCTGATTTCGATTCTGATTTGGATTTGTAGGTAAGAAGTAGTTTTTATATTAAAATTATTATTTATGAACGTAACGTTGTTTAAAAGTCAAAGTTTAAACCCTTATACCTACATAACCCGTTTGACACAATGTTCTTAACATACCTTGTGGAAAAATAAAAATAAAAAAGAAGTGGTACGCCTATGGATTACGAACG
This sequence comes from Psylliodes chrysocephalus, assembly GCA_927349885.1. Classification (NCBI taxonomy): domain Eukaryota; kingdom Metazoa; phylum Arthropoda; class Insecta; order Coleoptera; family Chrysomelidae; genus Psylliodes; species Psylliodes chrysocephalus. The sequence goes on along the minus strand of OV651818.1, from coordinate 15,151,976 downwards.
CTTTATTATTTTAATACTCTCTCATACATAAAAATAGACTATAATAAAGTCATAAAAATATTGTACTTGTTGTTTAAATAAAAATATTTTTTTAAAAAAACGATGTTTCAAATCGTATTTTATTTTTAGCGGTACAGGTTCAAACTGTTGTTTTTTTGTGGATTTTTAAGGAAAACCCTACATATTGTGATTAAAATGAGTGATGAAAATGATATTTACAAATCAAACAAAAGGGGTACATTCAAAAAGTATAAATTAACCAGAAATATTCAAAAATTAAATCCAAAACTATAATATACTAAATAAGTTAATTTTTATATTTAATTGTTGCATAAATGTTTTTATTTTTAATTATGGACGAATTGATAATTATTGTATTGTAAATTACGTAATCAACTAGTTGGTCTGTTTAATTCCGTATACATTGACTTTCGATAGACACAATAATATATCTGCAAGTGAAATGTTACATCAATAATTTGGTTCCGACAACAGACGACCCCAAATATAAATTACTTGTTAATTGGAGTTTAGTGGAGTAACCGCCTGTCGTACAAGGTGATTTAGTTGACTCACTGCACGCAATATTGTACTAGTATAATATAGTTTACATATCTTTGTACTACTATCCAAAGTGGGCTTTCTCATTTCAAAATCTCAACGCAATTGACGGTTCAGAAAATCTAAGTTAAAATTTTAATTTGTTATAGCATTTAAAATCTGCGTTTCATTATAAAAACTGCTTGTAATTTTTTTCACACATTTCAAATTAGCTAAAATTAAATGTAAAATTTTAATTAGCTATACCCAGCTGTGTTTAAGCATACAGTGTGTTCGTAAAGTATGGAACAAATTCATTTTTAGCTAAACAGACCATTTTAAGAAATTATCCTGAAACATGTCGATTTTTGATTTTAATTTACCGTATTTTAAAATAATAATCTAATATACAGGGTGAATTACTTTCGAGTAATGACGTCACCGTCATTTTTTTTAAATGGAACACCCCCATTTTGTCTCAATTTTCGGATTACTCTAACTGAGCTGATTCCAAAAGTTTATCACAGGATGATTCCAATTGATACAGAGTGGGCAAAAATACAATAGTTTTATGTGTGCTCATAAAGTAACGCGTAACATTCTTTATTAGTTAAATTAATAATATTATCAAATATACTTATTGTCTAGCGGACAGAATATGATGAAATACATGACTTTATAAATGTTCGAACTGCAGCCCTTGCTGTATTTGACAGTAACCCAAACGGTGTACAAATTCTTGTTGAACCTTGTTTATTGTCTCTTGAGAAATATTGTTTATTGTTGTCCGAATTCTCTCTTTTAATTCTTGAATATTTGCTGGTTTTGTTTGATACACAACATTCTTCAGATGGCCCCACATAAAATAATCCAAAGGATTGAAATCTGGTGACCTCGCTGGCCATTCGATAGGTCCACGTCTACCAATCCACCTGTTCGGAAAAATTTCATCTAGGTACCTTCTAACATCTACAGCATAATGTGGAGGTGCACCATCCTGTTGAAACCATAAACTTTCATCACAACCTCCAGGATTACGTCTGCTGGGAAACAAATTAATTAAAGTAGGTACGAGATACCCCCTTAAAAACTCAAGGTACGTTGCCCCGTTTAAATTACCCGATAAAATAGGGTCCGATGATTTAATTTCTTACAATTCCAGCCCATACATTTACCTTTTGCGGGTATTGTGTATGATGCTCACGCATCCAGTGGGGGTTTTCTTTTGTCCAGTATCTACAATTCTGTCGGTTAACTTCGCCATTTAACGTGAAAGTGGCCTCATCAGAAAAAATAATGTTTTGTATCAAGAGAGGGTCTCGGTGACATTTATCCATCACTTTTTCGCAAAATTGGATTCTTCTATCGGGATCATCTTCGTTTAATTCCTGCACAAGTTTGATTTTATAAGGATGCCATTTTTCAAGCTTTAATAGTTTGTATACCGTTGTTTTGCTAACACCGATATCGCAACTAACTTTACGCACAAAAGTGTGCGAGTTTTCTTCAAAACTTAGTAAAACATCTAATGCCGTATCAGCATTTGCAGTGGGACGACCTGATTTGCGTACATTTTCAACCGTACCAGTTTCTCAAAATTTCTTTTCAATCTTACTGACTGTTGAACGCGTTATAGGTCTTTCTGGTTATTTATCATTAAACAAATTGCATACTTCCATCTGAGTTCGCAATCTGTCTCCATACCTTATCATCATAAGTATTTCAATTTTTTGTTTTACACTTAACTCTATTTCTAATTCAAATTAAATCTAAGCAATAATTAAAACATTCACGAATACCAAAAATATTGTAGTACTAAACTGTCACTGAACATCAATAAATTACTAAACAAATAATGACATTTCACAAAAAACTAGACGACTATGTTTTTTCAAAATTGATAAGAAATAAGTTCTTTTATATTCTGCCTGCTAGACCACAAGTCCACCCTGTACCAATTAGAATCAACATGTGATACATTTTTGGAATCAGCTCAGCTAGAGTAATCCGAAAATTAAGACAAAATGGGGGTGTTCCATTTAAAAAAAATTACGGTGACGTCATTACTCGAAAGTAATTCACCCTTTATATTAGATTATTATTTTAAAATCCGGTAAATTAAAATCAAACTCGAGAGACGCTAAAATGGTGGTTCTTACCTTATCGAGACTGATGCCCACAAGGGTAAACTCGTAGCGTAACAAAAACGAGAAATAATTTAACTTGGAACGAAATACCGAAAGCCGATAGTAGTATTAGCACGTTGAATTTTTTTGTTTGTGAAGCATTGGCATTACTTAGGTTAAACCATGTGATGATTATTACAAGCCTTGATTTTTAAAACCATTCTATATCGCCTTTTGATTAGGGTTTAAAATCTTGTTCGAGCAATTTATCCAATAATAATATAATTACTAAGAACTTCTTTTGTACTTACAACTCATTTGCTCATGGCATGATTTCCCTAATCAAAATTGACAGAGCCATGCACATCTACTGTGAGGGACTAAATTTACAGTATTTTAAAGTATTGATTGATATCATGAACAACAATGACATTAACGAGAAAAATTAAATTTGGATTCAATATTTCTATAAAACTGTTCCACACAAATTTGAATAAATAAATATGGCATGGAATATTATTCACATGATTGAAACAATTTTGCCAGAGTTAGTTTCACACACACGAACCAAAATATGTACAAATTGCTCAAATAATATTAAGGATTTCATTAAAGTTTTATATGCTACAGTATCAACAAATAATCTCCAGACACTTCATACCGAAGTTGCCAACATTTTTGAACCATCTATTAACAAAATGTGCTGTACAAAAAATTGTAATATCGTAAATACTCCAGGAGACTTACTTTTTATTCACGTTTACCGTACTGGACTTCAACAATATTTTACTAATCTAACATTAGAAGAAATATCCAAAGAACTGATTATAAATGAAACTTCATATTACTTTAAGTTTTTAATAGAATTTGTACCTCCTTTAATAGGTACAATTGGACATTTTATTTGTCACGTACCAACTAAGGAAGGCTTTTGCGTCATTGATGATCTTTCGTACACCGAAAAAATCACGAAACCAAGTCACAAAATAAAAAATCCTAACGTTATTGTCTACTCGAAAATTGGAACATACAACGGCCTTAAAGATTACAAAGTTATTCAAACAAACTAGCAAACAACAGATCTCATTCCCAAAATCAAACAAACTGAACCAAAAACATACAAAATAGAGCAACTCAAACATCAGAAGAAAGAACATTCTGTTTTAATGAAAAAGATGAAACAGTTACCTTGATTAACCCTTCTCCTGACCTTGATCCCAAGTTTAAATTTCTCCATGAATGAATTTTGCACCGTTCTGTAAGTAGGATTTTTACTTTCACTGGCTAAAATCAATACCTTATACTCATCAAATTCATAAACTTTCTTTGCTTCTGTTATTGTCATACTCAAGATCATACTATCATTTATTCATTTTCTGGATAAGTTGAACAATTATACAGAAGGTAGAATGTTATATGTAAATATCAATTCTGAGCAAGGTGCCAAACTAAAACTGTCCGATACCATACAAAAAATTAGTGTAGCAATAAGTAATAGCAAAAATGTCTGTTAAAATTTAAAATTTATTAACACTGTGAAATCTAAAAATACAAACTTAATATGTCTACTAACTTGGGCTCTATAGATTTGACAGGTTTAAATAATTTTACTGTTTTTCCTATTAATAATAGTAACGTGGGCTCTATAGATTTAACAGATTTAAATAATTTAACTCTTCTTTCTTTTGATAATAGTAACTTGGGTTCCATAGATTTGACAGGTTTAAATAATTTAACCACAGGATAAAGAACAACTGTTCCTCCTTTTGATTACGTATCTATCACACCCACAGTTAATAAGGATTTTCCCACAAAATCTCAAACTCAAGATCCAAATTAAAAATTACAATAAATATATTGTATTTAAATGATGAGAGCTTGGTGGTCCACATTGATGAAATCTCTAATTATGTGTTGTCAAAAAAACCAAATTTAGTATGTGTTTCTGAAACTTGCTTGACTGAGGATATTTTTGATTCAGAAATAGACATTGACGGATACAAAAATTATAGAGTTGACAGTGAAAGTAGACACAGTGCTTTAATTTATGTACAAAGTGAACTGAAGATTTTAAAATATTTTAAATTTTGTATTCCAACAATTTGTTGGATTGTTTCTGTGATGGTAATATTGGGAAACAAAATTTTTTTAATTGTATCTTTATATAGGTCACCTAGCAGTAGCTGTATAATTTTTTTAGATTGTTTTAGCACTTGGACTGAAGAAAATTTATGTGATAATTCTCAAATAGTTATTGTTTCTGGAGATTTTAATATTGACCTGTTAACTAAAAACACAGTGCAAAATTAAGTGATATTTTGATTGATACTGAATTAAAAAATATTGTTACAGAATGCACAAGACCAAATAGAAGTGACTCAGCTGAGGTTATCAAAACACCAAGAATTTCAGATTACTTTATGCTTTTAACAAATGTGCCATTAAATAGTGATGGGCGATCTGTTTATGAAATTGAAAGCAGAAGTAAGGACTTAAATTTTAATTTAATTAATAACAAACTTTCAACATTAGCATGGAACTATCATATTTATGACATTAATGCAAAATATGATAATTTTGTAACAAATATTTTAAACGTATTAGATTCTGTAACGCCAAAAAAATAAATAAAAATATTTGCTAAATACAAAAAATGGTGGAATGAAAATGTGAAAGCTGCCACAAAGTACACAGAAAATAATTGGAATGAATACAAAATGCATAGAAATAGGGCCATTAACGTAATTAGAACAGAAAAAAGTAAACACATAGAGAAAAATATTTACGAAAGTAGGGGAAATTCAAAGGAAATATGGAAATATCTTGAGAGTCTGAATCCAAAAAATAATAAGTCAAATAACTTAATTGAACTTCAACTAGAAAATAATGTTATTATAAAAAACATTTTACATAGACAGTATCCAATCGATTGCTAGTATGATTGATCATACAATACCAGAATATCAAATTTTAGATAGACACAATGGACATTTTCTTGGAAAATATCAACTATGTATGGTGGATTCTTTAAGAGACATTCTTTTTGCAATGAAAAATAAAAGTAGCACAGATGACATTAACATTAATATTTAAAAAAAAAACTGTTTTCCCAACCTCTCAGAACCACTTTTAAATTTGATAAATTCGTCATTAGAAATTTTAAAAATACCTAATGCTCTAAAAATTGCTATGGTAGTGCCTGTTTCAAAGACAAAAAACGCAAATAAAGCTACATATTTAAGACCTATTAGTTTGTTAAGTTGTATCGAACAAATCATTGAGAAGATCGTTTATGAACAAATTGTTCATTTTTTAGAACAAAATAAACTTATTACTAGAATACAATTGGGCTTCAGAAGCAAACATAACTGTGAATCAGCTATCCAGTGTGTTTTATATGATTGGAAATATAAATTTGATAAAAACTATCATTGGCAGTTTTTATAGATCTTCAAAGGGCATTCGAGACTGTTGATCAAAACCGTTTGATAAAAAAATTGAAAAGTATGGCTGTAGTAGAGCAAGCATTGGAGTGGTGTAAGAGGAAACAAAAGCTAAAAGTAAATACATTTTGTCAGAGGAAATTGACTATATCAGAGGTGTTCCGCAGGGAAGTATATTGGGTCCCCTGTTGTTTTTAGTATATATCAATGACATTGTTGATTTCAAGGGTTAATGTTGAAAATTAACGCAAATAAAACAAAATGTAGGCTGATAAGTAGCAACTATAACTGTACACAGCTTGTTGATAAACAATATAACATAACAATTGAAGGAAATTCTATACAGTTAGTAGAAAAATCCAAATACTTAGGGGTAATGATTGACAAGCAGATGAGATTCATAGATCATGCCAACACTGTTATCAAAACTATTGCATTTAAGTTAAATTTCCTATTTAGAAGTTCATTTGGCTTATCACAGTGGACTAAATGTATTATATATAATACTATAATTCTACCTCACTTTAATTATTGCTCTACAATACTCTTTTTACTAAATCAAAATGAGTTGAACCGACTACAGAAGCTGCAGAATAGGGCTATGCGAATAATATTATCCTGTTCAAAATATACTTCCATTAATCTAATGCTTAAAACTTTGAGGTGGATGCTAATCAAAAGTCTCTTATTATAGAATGCGTTAATTTTTATTTATAAAATCAAACACGGGTTACTTCCAATGTATCTGAAAGAGGAGCTTCATTATCACTCTAATGTGCACAATTATCCAACGCAGAATAGAAATAACTTTTATATTGAAGCAGTTGTTAAGAGTACAACACAAAATTCACTATTTTTTAAAGGTCTAAATCAATATAACGCACTTCCAGAGAAAATTAAATCAGTAACGTCTGTAACTACATTTACAGCCTTATTCTGCAACTCTTAACGACATCGTTATGAAACGATTATCGTTAGCCAACGACTTTTCCGATTTTGTAAATCGTAACGATGTCCTTTTGTAACGACTATAAGGTTAGGTTAGCGTCGTTGTCAACGATACAGGTAAATGCTGTCGTTGTGATCGTTAAGCAAGCGGTCGTTCCAGAAAATATATGGTGCTAATTGTTTATTTACTAATATCTTCGAGGTGTTTGTCCGTTTTAGGTAAAATAGAAATTTATAAATATAATGGAAGAACTGCAAAGAAGGTACGTATATGATAACCCTATATGTTAATGAAGTTTAAACTACAATTTGCTCATTTTTTTTATAGGCGTGCATACAATGTAAGATCCAGACAATTAAGAGATGCCAGTAATCCGTTCACAATAGCAGATGAATCATTTAGAAGACTGTATCGCTTCCCACGAGAATCAGTTATTTTTGGAAATCTACCCCTTTCTCGAAGATGGAACTAGAGCAAATAGGATACCAAAGGCCCTCAGATTATTGGTTTATTTACACTTTTATGCACAAGGGAGTTATCAAAGATCAGTGGGAACTGATAGACACTGTTACATGTCTCAACCAGTAGTAAGTAGGTGCATGAAAGAAGTGACCAATTTAATTATTGTACATTTTTCCGGACGACTCATTAATTTTTCGAGAACCTTGGATGAAATCACAATCGTGAAAAATGTTTTTTTTTTTTAAATTCAACTTTCCGGGGGTAATTGGCATTGTAGATGGAACTCACATTTCCATAGTAGCACCTAAGTTTGGGGAAAATCCACCGAGAGCTGTTTTTTTTTAAATAGAAAAAATTATTACAGCATACATTTTCAAATAATTTGTGACTCAAATTTAAAAATACTTGCAATTTGTGCCAGACATCCTGGAAGTATCCATGATTCTGCCATTTGGTTAATGAGTAACATTTTCATGGAACTAAAGAATCGTTATCGCAATGGTGAAAGAAATTCATGGTTACTTGGGGATTCTGGTTACCCAGTACAGCCTTTCTTGTTAACACCCATTCTAAATGCAGAAGAAGGTACACCAGAAGGTAGGTACACACAAGCCCTATGCTAAGCAAGAAATTGTATCGAGAGATGCATCGGAGTGTTAAAAGGAATATTCAGATGTCTTTTAAAGGAAGGAACACTTCACTACACACCAGACAATGCTGCAAGAATAGTTATTGCTTGTGCTAAATTGTATAATGTTCTAAGAAATGCCAATGTAGACATGGATTACTATGCTTTTGATGAAGATGGTGAAGAGGAGAATAGACATATCGATGGCCAAGAACTGCATCAAATTGTTTTGAATATACGAAATAATTTAATAGGAAATCATTTTATGTAATGCTATTATTCCTAGAGTTTTTATGTAATACTTGCTTACAGTTGGAATTTTCAATAAACTTTGGAAACTTTTAATTTCTATTTATTTAAAATCGGAAACATAAAACAACCAATAATTATTTTTATAACCTAAACTTAAAAACACAGTTAAGTTCTTCTGCCTATATGTTACAGATTAAATAATCAGTCTTCCTCAGATCCCTCATTTTCAGAGGCCAGCTCAATGTTATATTTTAAACGAATACATTGGTATTAGCTCTTGTTGTAATTTTCTTTCTTGCTCTTTCTTCTTTTTTTTCTTTCTCTACAGCTTAGCTTTCTCTACTGCATTATCTATATTTTCCATATTATTTATTCCAATTTCCGGAATACCCTTTATACCCTCCACTGCTATATCTCCAGTTAGAAACAACAATTTTTTTTCTATTTCTGTTAAATCTTTTTCTGGATCTCCCACATTGCCAGTTTCCTGCATGGAATTCCTGATGAGGCGAGCTCTTTTACGCACTTGGCTTTTCCAATCAGTAAATACCTATAACAATGAATATTATGTACATATTCAATGAACAATTTTACCACATTTAAAGTCTGTAATGAAAATACTTTCTGAAATTAGGCTTTATTGAACAGAATTTTAGTGACGGTAAATAATATAACAACAAATAAATAAACCATACAGGATGTACAAAACTAATGTAAAACATGAACACAGTTTTTCATTACATTCTTCCCGGTATTATTTTGAAATCTAAATATTTTGGAGGTCTTCTTTCTCTTGGATGTCGAATTTGTTGGATGATAGAAGGTCGCTGAACAAAATCGATTTGTTTGTCGTCATGTACAAGGGTGAACGGATTATCAGGAATACGAGTATCTGAGATAGAACTATCGGAGGCATCATTTGGAGGTTCGTAAATATCTGGAATCCTGAAGCAACTAGAAGATGGGATATTTGTATTATTTTCTGTAATATCTTGATTACTTTGTTGATTTTCGTTATTGTTATAGGTTAATAGATTTAAGTCACCTCTTGGGGCCAAATTTTTGAGGGAAACAATAGATTCTTTTCCATCCTGGCGTCTTACTGTGGCATAATCAGGGTTTGCTTCTACAAGTTCAGCTTCTTCTACTAAAGGATCAAACTTACTATTTCGGACTTGATCTTTTATAAATACTGGACCTGGAATTGAGAGCCACGAAGGAATAGCAGTTCCAAAAGTAGATTTTCTTGGAAAAGGGAACATTCTTTCATGAGGAGTGCAATTTATAGAGGTACAAAGTTTGGAGCGAATAGAATGCAGAGCGTCATCTAAGACTAGCTCCCATGGTACAGTTTTTAATGAATTTGACTTTAAAGCTAAATTTATAGTTTTCCAAATAATCCCGTTGTATCTATCAACTTGGCTATTTCCTTCTGGATTATAAGGTGTACTTTGACTTGTTGCTACTCCTCTAGAATGCACACAATGTTTTAATTCAGTTGACATGAAAGAAGCACCCTGGTCTGAATGGATGTACGATGGCATTCCGAAAAGTCAAAAAAATCTTGGAAAGACATTTTATAACACTACTAGAAGTCATGTCGGAACAGAGAAAGGCAAATGGAAACCGGGAATACTCATCGATGATAGTTAAAAGATATCTGTTTCTTGATATAGATGGTAAAGGTCCTTTGAAGTCGATATTAAGTAGTTCAAAAGGAGCAGTCGCTCTTATTAATTTAGATTTGTGAAACCTAAGAAACTTGGATTTTACTTGAGCACAAATCGGACAAGCATTAGTAGTTTTTCGAATTTCATCAATAGAGAATGGTAAATTGCGTGATCTTACCCAGTGAGTTGTTCTTGTGGTACCAAGGTGACACATAGCATTGTGGAGGTCTAATAAAGTATTTCCAGTAGTTGAACTGCATATTCTAGTAAATGTATCGTTGACAGTATTCTCGGTGCCCGGACGATATACTATATCATAGCTAAAGCAAGCTAGCTCTGGTCGCCATCTTAAGATATTTTCATTTTTTATTTTACTTGCATGTTTGTTATTAAACATAAAGGAAACAGATTTTTGGTTTGTTATTAGTTTGAAGTGCTTCCCAATAAGAAAATGACGCCATTTCTTTAACGCCTCAACTATAGCATAGGCCTCCTTCTCTACTGAAGAACGCCTTTGTTTACTAGCTGATAGAGTTCGGGAGAAAAATGCAACAGGTTTGCTTGATTGGCTTAAAGTTGCTGCTATAGCGTAATCAGACGCGTCAGTTTCCACTACAAAGGGTATGCGCTCGTCAATGGCAGTTACAGCGGATTGAATTATATCCTTTTCTAATTCTTTAAAGTCTGACATTCTACCGTTGGAAGGGGAAATGTTTTACATGTATTTAACCGATGAATTTTGTTTGAAAACCCTGATATCCATTTAGAGTAATAAGCGAATAACCTCATAATTCTTTTAAGAGATGCCAGGTTTCTAGGTGGAGGTAAATTTTTTAGAGGTTCTAGTCTATCTGGGTCAGGCTTATTAATATGATCTTCAATAAGGTAGCCCAGAATTCTGATCGAACGTTTTGAAAAGTGACATTTTTCATAGTTAAGGGTAAGGTTGTATTTTTCTGCAGAAGCCAAAATTTTTTGAAAGTTCTCGTCGTGATCGGCTTGACTGGTTCCACCTACTGTGACATCATCTAAGTATGCATAGACCCCAGGTAGTTCTTCTCGTTTGATAATACTGTCAATAACTCTCTGAAAGCATGCTACATCATTGGTTACACCAAATGGGATTCTTCGTAATTGATAGATGGTCCCATTAGCTTCGAAAGCAGTATAGAGTTTTTCTTCTTCCCGGATCGGAACTTGATGGTAAGCACTTCTAAGATCGATTGTACTAAAGAAATTGTATTTTGAAATGAGAGCGATAGGTAAGGGATATGCATCCAAAAATGTAAAGCGACTAATTGTCTTTTTATGATGTTCATTTTTAGTAATTAGAACTTGAGCTCTCCAAGGCGAGGTACTTTCCTCTATTATTCCTTCACCAAGAAGTTTTTGTATTTCTTCATGTATAAATTTTTTATCGTCACAAGAATGTTTTCGGGATCTTGTAGGTATTGGCGTACAGTTAGGAGCAAGACTATTAAATAGATTTTGTAGTTCGACTTTGGCTAAAACCAAACCACAGATTGGTAATGCTGATCTAAGACCACCAAAGTCTAGTTTGACCTTAGAATAGTTTTTAAGGATATCATGTCCAATTATCACGTCAGCACAGAGATTTGTAAGTACAGATAGCTTTTTATTTTTATCGTGATATTCCATTAAATCCAAGTTAACGAAACCGTGACCAGACATGTCTAAGCTTAGGGCAGTAGAAGCTATTGATATTTTACCATTACTTTGTAGTATTTGCAATTTAATATTTCTAACAAAATGTTCGTCAATGTAGAACTCGGAACTGCCAATCTATGAGGGCGTGAGCTGGAATATTATTGATCTTAACTTTTATCAATGATTTTGAAAGACATTGTGGAGCAGCCGCGATTAAACCAGTCGTGTGTAAAAGTGAAGCTGACGTGGCCCTATTTTTAAGTTTTCTGCTCATACATACGTTTGAGAAATGACCTCATTTGTCACAATCTTTACATGTTTGGTCTTTAGCAGGACAAGTGAAACGAGGATGTTTGTTGTTTCCACAAAAATAACATCTATACCTTTCTAAGGCCGCAACTGTTTGTGGAATGGGATCAGTAGATGATGTCTGTGAAGTGGTTGGATCGATGATTTCGTTTGAAACAGTAGAGGCACGACTTAATGGAGATACATAAGTACTGGAATGTTTTTGGGCAGCTTCTAGAGATTGAGCTTTACTCACAGCGTCGGCAAGACTTAAGTTATTATTTTCTAAGAGGCGTTGTCGAATTTGGGCACAAATAATTCCGTTAATAAAGGCATCTCGAATGTACTCACTTCTATTTTCTTCAGCAGTCACTGCTTTAAAATTACATTCTTTGCTTAATTGTTCGAGACTTCTTACATACTGATCAATAGACTCTCCAGGAAGTTGCTTTCTAGTTGACAACTTATGCCTAGAGTATATTTCGTTTTTAGGTTTAACGTAGATTTCAGTTAAAACTTTGATTGCAGCAGGATAATTGGAACACTCGGAGATATATTCGTATGTTGAATTGCTTAGATGATTGATAAGAACTTTAAATTTATCTTCTTTCTTTAAGCTAGTAATTGATTAAATAAATTATTTATTGTTTCGGCCTTTACTTGATGAAAATCCATTTTATCTTGAATGAGTAAAACCAAATTTGGTAGATTTTCACAAAACTTTTATTTTAAAAAATAGAAATTAAAAAATTAAAAACACTATACATGACATGTTTAGAAGTACAACTTCTTTTTCAAATGTAACTAATTTGCAATTCGGTATCCAATGTATATGCGAAATAATTTAACAAAACAAAGTACTTAAGAAAACATTAATAACATAACAAAATAAACTAACTATTTAAAGTTAATAAGGGTACTTAGGTAATTATGATATCAATCAGATAACAATAAGATAGTAACATTACCGGGATTATCTCACAGAAAACTAGAAAAGAGACTTAATAAGGGTGAGTTATTAATATTTAATTGATTATTGAGTGAGTTATCTGAATTTTTAAATCTATTTATTTCAAGTGTTTCTAAATGGTTTAGTTTAATGCCCTTATTTTCTATATGTAAAATTTCAAAGTTGTCTGTAAAAGAATGATTTTCAGCTAAAATATGATTTGAGTAAGTAGAATTATTTTTGTTTTTTGTATAGCTATTATTAATGTTCGGAATAGCGCTTTTTGAAAGTACGGCCTGTTTGACCAATATACAATTTTGGACAACTACCACAATTTAATTTATATACCCCCGATTTATTATTAGAATTAATTTTACCCTTATTGTTTTTAATATACTTCCCAAGCGTATTATTGGTTTTAAAAGCTACGTTAATATTTTGGTTTTTTAAATATGATGATACCTTTTCACTAGGAGCTCCTATATATGTAAGACTCTTATATCTGCAATTTTGATCTTTAATTATGGGATAAACTTGTTGAATAGCATGTTTAAAAAGTTTTTTCTCTAAAATGTTGTCTACTAACTTTGAATTAAAATTATTGTTTACTGCGATTTGTTTAATGATATTTAATTCTTTTGTGAAGTTCTCTTTGGTAAGGGGGATATTAACTAATCTATGGATCATACTGTTGTATAATATAATAATATAACACCTAAACAAAAATCAGAACAGAACACAAATAAAATATCGGATCATACATTTTTTAAAAGATTTGTTAACAAATTTCTCTGATCCAGAACAATCTCTAATAGAAAAAGGGTTTAAACACAACATCGCACCTAAGATAAATACTTCGAACTTAGAAATTTTGGGAATAAAAACAGAAATCGCTTTAAAAGATTCATATAATACTTTGTCTCACAAATATCATACTGCGAATATAATTAAAACATAATTTTTACGTAATAACAATTCAAATCAAGACAGTAAGTTAATTAAAACTATAAAGGATAAAGCAAAACAGGATGATATCATTTTCACTCATGCTGATAAGGGAACTACAGTAATTGCTATTAATAATATAGATTATATTGACAAAACTCTTTCATTTTTACAAGCAAGCAATAATTATAGCATACTCAAATTTGATCCAACAGATAAATATCAAAAAGAACTAAAACGTAATATTCAGGATTCAACAGCAATTTTTGATTCTAGAGAAAAATTCAAACTAATACAAATGAACCCTCAACCACTACAACTTTATTCTTTAATAAAATTACACAAAGAGAACTATCCTATTAGACCAGTTGTATCATTTGTCACGGCTCCATCAGTTAAACTTTCACATACATTAATTAAACTTATACAAGAAAACTGCAAATTCCATTCAAAGTATAGTATAAAAAATTCTTATGAATTAACAGAAAAATTAAAAAACAATAAATTACCTAGTAACACAAAATTAGTATCGTTCGATGTAACAAACTTATTTCCTAGTATACCTCCTAAAGAAACAGTTAAGCTAGTAGAAAACTTATTAGATCGTAATGAAGTCAATATTATAATCAAAGAAGAAATCCTAAATTTGTTAAACATTTGCCTAAAACAAAATTATTTTCAATTTTAAAATAACATCTACTCAGCAAATGAAGGTCTTATTATGGGGAACCCATTAAGCCCGTTGCTTGCTGAAATATTTATGGATAATATAGAACATAAAATTCATAGCAATAATTTAAGTAAACATTGTCTTTATGGGCGATATATGTTGACGATATACTGACGGCTTTTACTGGTACTAGTAGACAGTTAAATTCTTTATTAGTTTTTATCAATACTATAGACCCTAATATTAAATTTACTATGGAAACAGAGAAGGATAATTCAATTATTTTTTTAGACTTAAATATTATCAAAATTAATAAAGGCCATAGTTTTGGGATATTTCATAAGCCATCACATGCTGATATTACAATAAATAATAGTTCATCTCATACATACAAACAAAAGCTGGCAGGATACAACAGTATGATCCATAGATTAGTTAATATCCCCCTTACCAAACAGAACTTCACAAAAGAATTAAATATCATTAAACAAATCGCAGTAAACAATAATTTTAATTCAAAGTTAGTAGACAACATTTTAGAGAAAAAACGTTTTAAACATGCTATTCAACAAGTTTATCCCATAATTAAAGATCAAAATTGCAGATATAAG
This sequence comes from Psylliodes chrysocephalus, assembly GCA_927349885.1. Lineage (NCBI taxonomy): Eukaryota > Metazoa > Arthropoda > Insecta > Coleoptera > Chrysomelidae > Psylliodes > Psylliodes chrysocephalus. The sequence continues at coordinate 15,136,775 of OV651818.1, read as the reverse complement.
AGTCTTACATATATAGGAGCTCCTAGTGAAAAGGTATCATCATATTTAAAAAACCAAAATATTAACGTAGCTTTTAAAACCAATAATACGCTTGGTATATTGGTCAAACAGGCCGTACTTTCAAAAAGCGCTATTCCGAACATTATAATAGCTATACAAAAAACAAAAATAATTCTACTTACTCAAGTCATATTTTAGCTGAAAATCATTCTTTTACAGACAACTTTGAAATTTTACATATAGAAAATAAGGGCATTAAACTAAACCATTTAGAAACACTTGAAATAAATAGATTTAAAAATTCAGATAACTCACTCAATAATCAATTAGATATTAATAACTCACCCTTATTAAATCTCTTTCCTAGTTTTCTGTGAGATAATCCCGGTAATGTTACTATCTATCTTGTTATATATATATTGTTATCTGATTGATATCATAATTACCTAAGTACCCTTATTTACTTTAAATAGTTAGTTTATTTTGTTATGTTATGTCACATTTGAAAAAGAAGTTGTACTTCGAAACATGTCATGTATAGTGTTTTTAATTTTTATTTTTTAAAATAAAAGTTTTGTGAAAATCTACCAAATTTGGTTTTACTCATTCATGATGAAATAAAGTTTTCGAAAGTTTTAAACCATCGTTTCCATTCCTAAGTTGCGCGTGGTGAATTGGGATCTGTTTCAAATCTCTCGGGTTTTAGAAACTTATCCATTATGTTCAATAAATTGTAATGAAAATACCTTCTGAAATTAGGCTTTATTGAACAGAATTTTAGTGACGGTAAATAATATGACAACGAATAAATAAATCATACAGGATGTACAAAACTAATATAAAATATGAACACAGTTTTTTATTACATTAAAGTGGCAGATTTCTTAATTAATGAATATTTCTCCAGAAACAGTAACAACCTATAGAATTTTAGTTAGTTTTAATGGTATCTAAATTATCTATGTTTTGACATATGTATATTTTTACTAAATTTGTATATTGTGATATTAGCAAAGTAGCTAAATAAAGTAAATAATAATTTTAAATAATGAAAACTTATAATTATTGTTACTATTATTATTATTATTTCTCAGCAGGCTTATTTATTAATAATTTTCTTATTAGGTAAAACAGTAAATTAACCCCATTTTAATCATCTCATAGATTAAAAAGTACATTATAATTCATAATAGGATCATAAAAACAATTTCAAAAATATAATCATTAGAATCCAAACCGTTTCAGGTTCACCGTCAGCGACAATCGTACAGCAAATTATTATATGAAATTCTTAGGCCTTGTTCATAAAAACAGGGACGGCGTCGCGGTGCGACAGCGTTGCCTCAAGCGACGACAAGGCGTCATTAGACGCTACGCTATCGCATGGCGACGCGCGACGTTCCTACTTAAAACGAGGCTTTAAGGTATTTTAAAGAGGCGCTAAACAGCTGTTAGTAGTAAAATAATTTATGGCTGTAATCATTTGATCCAAAACTGGTAAACCTAGATTGATAAAAAAGTATCACACTAGTGCAAGGGTTATCAAAACATGTATATTATAAGGGTAGTAAGCACTCTACTCTAATTTTTAAGGTAAAAGCGAAATAAAATATTCTGTTACAAGGTTGGAATGAAAATTCGATACGAGCGGAAGATTCCAAACACGAGCGTATGCGAGTATATACAACCAGGAGTGTGATATTTGCATTCCAATAGAGTAACAGACTGTATTTTCTCCACAGCCACATGCCTAGTAGAAAATAAATATAGCAAAATAAATCTTTGAACTAAATGAAATAGTTAATCAAATTTATGTAAGGCAAGTGTTTACTTAAGTCATTTGTATAATTTGTTAGTTCAGGAGGAGTATTATCAAATTCCATATCAAAATCAATATATTCACCCATTTTTGAATTTAAGTTTAACTCAACAAACACCGCATATCTTTATTCAGGCAAATTCAAACTAAATAATAATATGAGAAAATTAAAAAAAAAACTTCAAATGAATCTCACATAAAAATAATTATTATGCAAGGCGACTGGTTTCGACTAAAGAGCCATTTTCAAGCATATAACAAGTTTAACTATAGTTGACAAAGTTAGTAAAAATTAAACCTAGACATACACACCTAGGATCTTAAGTGGTTTATAAAGACGAATTACAAATAAAATTTAATGAAACAATCGTAGATGTACTTATATCTACTTTATATAACATACGAGGTGCATGAGTTATCATTGAAATTAAAGAGTAATGATTAAAGTGGGATTAGAAATTAAAATAAACGATCAAATTATAATTAATATAGACGTGGAGAGGAGAAAACAAATCCCCAAGAGTATAGTATTGTTACGCAGCACCCTGCAGTAGCCTGCGGCTATTAAAAGAAACGTACAAATAGAAAAAGAAGTGGAATGTTACTTTTCGCCCTACAGTGTGCTGCGGTAGTCATAAATAAAAGTACAAGTCAAGAAAGATAGAATATTCCAGAAATGTCGGGAAACGCCATTACTTGTCAAGAAAATTCAAGGCATTTCGAGAAGGTTCGCAAAAGGTCAAGCAAGCTATATAAGCTGATGATCCTCATGTCAGTTTTCAGTTTTATGATAGACGTTACACGTTAATGTTATCAGTTGCATTGTTATTGTTAAAGTTCAGTTGAAATAAATTGTGATACCAAAAATCTGCGTAACATTGGTGACAGCTGTGGGATACAAAGTAAAAGTTCATGGTAAAATACGTGTTAAATAGAAGAGACAAGTGTTTTACAATATTCTGTCAATCTCAAGAGCAAGAATGTATTCTTTCTGTTATTATATGTGGTTTCGGAAGAACTATATTCAGTAGTGGCCGTAGAGAAAATATATTATACGCTGATTTTCTATTAATAACATTAAACATACCCGGTAATCCGAACAGTAGTATACTAGTTATAATCAGTACTGTATCGACTCTGGCTAATCCGATCAACAAATAATTAATACTGCTTCTCATTTGGGGTCTTGACAAAATAATCATGGAAATTATGTTGCCCAACACTCCCAGAACGCCAATTATGTTCATTAACAAGCCATTTATAACGAATCTGAAAAAAAGAGCGAAATGAATCAAAACGTTATAAATATTTCGAAGTAATTATGCACAATGTTGCCAAGCGATTTGGTTTTAACAAAATTATGGATTTCTTAAAATTACCTGAAGAAAGTGGTGATTTCAGCGTCTTTTAAACACGATTGGAAGTCAGAAGCGTTGGGATTGGCTATTATAATCGGCCATACCGGAAAAGTGCCAGACTCGTTGGGGGAGAGCGGCGTTCCTCCAGTGGCGTCGTTCATTATTTTGTTCTTCACGAATGGTTCATTTTTAAAAGACTCGACACGTTCTTCTTTTTCTTGAGAGGTTGTGGAAGGTCTTCTGGAGCGCTTTGATAAATAGTGCTGACTTGGTTTTCATGGTAAACGAATCTGAAATAAAAAAAATATTTAGATTATTAAAGAAATTAGACGCGAAAACAAAAATTGTTAAAATGGAGTTCGTTGGTTGTGCCCTTCATATTTGCTAATAAATATAGATTCCAAATACGTTTTTCAAGTGGCATGATTATGTATTTGTGAAAATAAGGGTACTTTACTGTTGAATGAAAATGAAATTTTGTATTCTCACTCTTATACTGTTCTCCTAAGCCAAATAGCGGTATCTTAAAAAAAAGATTTTTCTAATTTTTAACGCACCAGATAGTTTAAAAAATTCCGCATCAAATATAGTAAAAAAAATATCAAAATCTCACTTGGAACATTAAAAAACTTTAAACAAATTTACATATCTCAACTTCACTTATAAAATTGCACTAGTGCAATAAAGAATCAGTTTTTTTTCACTAAATATAGTTCAATAAAGTTTTGTTTTTTGCTTGAACTTAGAAAAAAATATATAAATCCACCATCGTACAAGATTTAATACCGTGTAGTTACTTTTTAAATACTTTATTCAGAACGAACAAAAAAGCCAAAAAAACACATTTCTAGTAGTGGAACATAAAAACACATTCGATTAAAATTTCAATTGAATACCTATTACTTATTATGAGATACAGCTCGCTAACGGATAGACGGACGGACAGCCGAGGTATAGTAATAGGGTCCCGTTGGTTACCTTTCGATTACGAAACCCCAAAAAGGTAAGAAAAGGCAAGTAGCACATAAGCAGTAATAAACAGGAGGCATGTGAACTAGAGACATTGGAAAGACAGGAGAACAGGAGGCAAAGAAAAGGTAGCACAGCGAAAAGAGTGAGAAAAGCTAGCAGACTGAAGAAAGAATAAGTAAAAAAAAATCAAAACTATAAATTTGTTCTTCGATTGAAGGAGATTTCACCAGATTGGAAAACACCACTAGGCTTTTCCATGAATAAGTACCTAGATACAAAGCATTGGCTTAGGAGGGCAGTATATAGTACAAACATTTTAATAGTTACAACATTTATATTGGATTTTAAGTCATGCACAAACTTTTATCAGGAATATTATTTTCTGAGAAATTACAATAAAAAAGTTTTTTAAAGGTTGTAAACTTTTAGAATCACTCTGTATGTTTTTATGCTCCAGACCGCTCGTTTCTACCTTTGGCAGTTTAAAAGTTATTGAAGTTTAAAATTGTTTAACTAAAAAAATTGTTGATTACCAAAAATAGAATTACTCGAAAAGAACTGATTTCGTTTATGGAATCTAGAAAATTTTTTTCATCTGTATCCATATTTTGAACTAAATAAAAACTTAAAATACTTCCTGATATCTATAATAATAAAGATAGACTTTTTTAAAAGATATTTTTGGTTTTCGATTAAAAAAAAAATTCTAGAGACGCAAAAATGGTGGATTCCACCTTATCGAGATTGAGGCCTAAAAGGGTAAACTCGTAGCATTAAAAAAACGAGAAATGATTTAACTTATAACAAAAGACCGAAAGCCCATAGTAGTATTAAGACGTTGAATTTTCTGGTTTGTGAAGCATTGGCATTACTTACGTCAAACCATGTGATGATTTTGACAAACCTTAATTTTTAAAACCATTCTATATCGCCTTTTGATTAGGGTTTACAAACTTTTTTGAGCAATTTATCCAATAATAATTGGCCCCTTTACCTCTTAAGCCTGCTCATGTAAAATATTTGGGCTGCTTACTTCGTCTATTTATCTAAAAATATTTGGTCTCTTTTAAATATGTCCGTGTAAAATTATAAAAAAAAAGTTGATCCAAGGTCTTGTGTATTACTAATTTTCATGAAATAAATCTCATTAACTCAACAAACACCCGTTATTCCTAATATGAATGCAACTTAAATTTTATATAAGTATATTAGCATGCTGAAGCACTGATGTAACATGTATAATTTACAATTTTACTGCCATTACTTTCTTTACAGTGCTTGTACCTAGGTGAATAACTTAATTTATAATTTTTCAAAACATTTATGAACATCCATTGTTATTAAATTTAATTTAAATAAATAAATATAATAAATTATATTTGAAAGTACTTTAGAACAGTATCGATACCTTACTTGTCTTTGATTATATTGAGTCACAGAATAAACTAGGTTAATTTGGGATTCAGTATTAAACGTTTCCTAAAAGATGAAAGCCTTAGATATTTATACCTTAATTAACCCTTTCCCTACCTTAGTCCCAAGTGTAAATATTTCCATAAATGATACCAATTTTGCACCGTTATGTAAGTAGCATTTTCGTAAATACAATTTTTTTTACAAAACTTACATTTTAAACTTTAGGAAAGAGAGTATTTTTTCAAATATATAACCGGATACCCCATAAATTAACGTTTTAAAAAAAAAATAAATATTAAAGGCATATGAAGATCATTAATTGATCAATTATGTATTTATTCATTAGAATCATTGATCTGGCAACCTAGGGATACGACATGCGTAATCGAAAAGTGGGACCGGTCCGTAATTACTGTGAGTACAGAAGGTTATATTTTTAAAATAATTTGTGTAACTAAATTTGAATTTAATTTGTGTTTGAGCAAATTTTGAGTGTTACAAACTTATAAAGTATATAATGCCTTGCTGTGTTATACGTTCCTGCTCAAGCTATAGACGTTTTTGTGAAAAATCGACTGGAATAACGTTTCATAGGTTAGTATCAAAATTATAAATATTATACAGGACAGTATTATGACAGGTTTGTATGAAATGTGTAAAAGTATGCTTTTAAAAATGCAAAAAAATCATCTATCAACTTTTTGGCCTACCTATATTGGAATAATACTTTTTCATACGAAATAATATTTATAGATTTCAAAAAATCCTGAAACTGTAGCGCGTGGATACAGTTTGTCATTAAGCATAATTGGGAACCTTCTAAATTCAGCTGTATATGGTCCAAGCATTTTCTTGAGAAGTACATTAATCGTACGCCATTTCGTTTATTAAATTTATAGGCGTTTTATTTTCTTATTTCTATTTAAATATAACCTACATTTGCTGTCCTTCCACCAATTTTATTTATTAGTTCTACATCTGATTGAAAAGAAGAGCTTCATGTTTTGTGTATGCATGTGTATTGTTTGTTTTATTATAGTTAATTTAAAACAATATAAATATACCTTTTTAATTACCTATAATTTGTTTCAGATTAGTGCGTTTAAAGGAATTAGTGAAAATGAAGCGATTCGCCAGCTTTGGGGATGTGCCAGTAAAAGTGATATCGAAGTTATTCAACGTTTTCAGAATAAGGAACTGATCTTCATAGGGACCTTAAAGTGGAGACTGTTGAAAATACAATACAAAAATTTGCCAGTAGTCACCAACAACGACTGCTCCAACATGGAAACCTCGAGATTATCCAGCTCCTCAACAACGCCAATCTAATAAGAAGACTCAAGAGAACCAAGCCTTTTGAGTTAGTTCAGTGACATTAATGCAGAGTATAGTGCAGTTAAGTGATTTAGACTCTAAGGTATACCAGAAAGTAGAATATCAGTTTGTGAAGTTTTTCAATCTTAATGATTAGATTGTAATAATCGTAAATGCTTTTTTACTTGGGGCATTTATTAAAAAAACTATTTGTTTCAGATTAGTGCATTTAAAGGACTTTGTGAAAATGAAATGATTGCCTTTATATTTTATGAAATAATGTTTAAAAATTATTTGTTTTAAGAATCAATATTTGAGTTTTGTGTATTTTAAGTAGACATGTATATTTATAACTGTCTTTTTTTAGTCTAATAATATTTTAGAAAAAAGCTAGAATACATTTATATTACTATTTAATATCTCTAATAGATTTCAAATTTTTATTTTAGAAATATTACTGTGAAATATTATATTTACAGGACATTTTTACGTTTCAGGCACATTTCAGAAACGTTTCTGGGATGTTTCGTAGTATTTATACATTACAATGTAATATTTTTGAAATATTTCCGAAATATGTTTGTACTGTATGGGAAAGTCCTCAAAAATAAATTAATATCGAACAATGCATTAAAATGATGCTTCTCAGTCTTTTATTCCTAGAGTGATAATATCTGCTAATCGACTTAACATATCTCTCCCACAGAATCTAGTAGTTATGTTTAGATTTTTCATTAATTATTATTAATAATTAATATGTACATATTTTTAATTAATTTACCTATTATTATTTAGGATTTTATTATTATTTAATAACTGTAATATGTATTATTGTATTGTTTTAATGGGCTCTGGACCATACATAAATAATATACCTCCATTCAAAAATAAAAAATTATTTTCTGTTGTACGAATTTTGAACACTAATAAATACTTTCAAGTCAGTAAATAAATATTTTTTAAAACACTTTAACATTTAAACATTATAAATTCATAATTATATTTAATTTTGTTGATATCAAAATATTATTAATCTGTTTATTTAGTAATAATACCACGAGAGCTATCAATATAAGCAAAAGACACAAAATTATATAAAGAATAAATATCAAACAAAAACTCAATTTCTTCAACAATTTTCGCTTAACTATTTTATCTAAAAAAATTTCATCACACTAATTTTTGATCAATTTAAATTAATCTGACATTTGTTGTCACTGTCAAAAACCTACCAACTATTGCTGCGTTAGAATATCCACATCTGATGCATTTTTTACGTCTCAAGCATTTGTTTATCCACATTGGACACATCTACTACATCTGCGTTTGTTTATCCGAGATGTAGCTTCCAGATTACATTTTTATCATCTCTAAAATGATTAGTTACATATACAGGATGTTGCAAGACGTACTATACAAACTTAAATATCACATTTTCAAAACTTTTGGTTGTTTATCAACAATAATTATAAACGTCAGTTGGCTACTCAGTACTACACTTGTCAACTACGTTTCCTTTTTATGATAAATTTAAATTTGCAACATGCCTTTGCTGTTTTTGAATTAATAATATGCCAACATAGTGTACCTTTAATGATTTTGTCATGAATATTCGCGAGCTGCTTGTATGGATTATCAGCGGATTATTTCCATACCGACAAGTTCCAAGGCACCAAACATTCAGTGTTGTGTTTCGACATATTCGACTACATGGCATACTATATTAACTCTTGTAGCTTGTTAACCATGTAGAATTGGATATTTGTTCATAAGACATTTTATGCTTGAAATGAATTCGGGAATGATATTTAGGTTTGTACAGTGCTTATTATGAACACACAGTATATAAGTTCTTATAATAATAAATATTTAACATCAATACTCACTTGGTCTTTTTTAATGAGACAAGCAACACAATCATAACCGTCTGTATAGTATTAAAAATAAATATCACTCATAGATATGGATAAGAAAATATTAAAACTTTATTCCTTGTACACTTTTATTTAATCACAGCACACATTATTTGCATTTACAATATTTGCATTATTTGCTTGACTTTCATATGCAACCAGTCTGTTTTGTTCACCTTTTCTAGTGGCTTTTTCTGCTAAACTTTGGTCCCTATTCTACCTCCACCTAGGTAATGAATTATTCAATCATTTAGTCGACAACGGGGTTTTACTTGTTTTACAGTAAGATACTTATCTTTAATGTTTAAGTTTTAGAATTTGAACTTGGATTAGCCCATTTTCGTTAATTTTGTTCTTAGAGCTTTTGAAAAAACACTTGGGAAGTACTCTCACAAATTTATTTCTTATTTTGCCTAGCGAAGAAATTGTGTATTAGGAAATATTCTGGTTTTTACCTTAGTGATTAAGAAAAGCGCTTACAGCGGATACTTTTCCTAACTCGATAAACATTTATTACCTAGATGTTGGCCTCCCTTTATCACCAGTCTACAATTTCAACTCTTTTACTGTTAACTTTACCTTCATCTGTGACTTTAACTATGATTGAGACTTCAACTTTATCTTCACAATCATACATGCATGATTATTGTGCATAGACCAATTAAATTATACCGGCATGCTTGTGGTGCATGTTGTGTTACTACGGTAGGCCTTTACATAAGTAGTCATAATCTCTGTAGATGGTGAGAAGCCCAGCTCAAACCAACAACCATAATATCATTAGATCTATAGGTCTCAAGTATGATCACTTCATATTTTACATTTGTTAGAAGTGCACCTGCACACCGCTGGTTGTGGCTTCGCTGATTTACTAAATGTCTTGCATGAAGATATACACCTTTCAGTGTGAATCTACAAAAGTACCAAGGCCAAGTAAGATTAATCCACATTTTGATTTCCTGAATAGTGCATCTACCTACACAGAGATTGCTTATTAACCATTTTCCGCGAGCTTTGCATTAAGTTTCGTATCTGATCATCGAGCTTTTAGTGTACGAACATTTGTTCTTAATTTCGAGAAAGCTGTTAATTAAAGTAAGGTTAGATTACTTGACATTTGCGACCTTGTACTTTTCGATTTAAAGATAGAAAGCATTGGGCTATTTATGTGCCCTGGTGCAAACACTTTTTATTTTTCTAGGTGCAAACGTGTGACGACTGATCCAATAAATCGAACTCGTTTTACTTTTGTCGCTTATGTGAACCAAAAATGTATTATTTTTTTTTTTGTGAATGATTTCAACGCTTTAGGATTAATTCCACCATTGTGTTAAAGTTTAAACTACTAATCGAAGATTAAAATAACATTTTATGTAAAAATGTCATTTTAAACTTCGTTTAACACAATGGTGGAATCGGCCCCAAGTTAGTTATATCGTGGTCATTGATTAGTTGCAATTTTGCAAATAATATATTTTCCAGCGCTTAATAGCCACTTGAATGATAATTAAATAAGTTATATTTTATTTTTTTCATTTACTTTATTCAGCACCTCTCACCTGAAAACCGGGCATATTTAAGCTTTTAAACCCCTTTCTTTTATAACCTCGGCCTTCCACCACCTTTTAGGTCAATGTGTAGGTTTTTATCTATAAAAAGGAAATTCATTTTTTGTAGTTCAAATAGATACCGGAAATAGTAGGTACAATAAAAACTTTTAAATCCTGTTCTGCTTTTCCGCCATTTTAGTGAGAGCAAAAGCCACGCCTACCGATTCTAATTTTGTATATCAAAAGTAATTACATATGACTATCCTCACGTTGCCTTATCAATGATTAGAATTTGGAATTATATATGTCATGCTCTGTCAATTCAAATATGCGCGGTGTCGCCAAGTGTCTAATTAAAATCAACGAAAAAGTAATAAAAAAAATACCATATTTATGACATAACATTTCCATACACTTTAAAAAGCACTTCTATAATTTATTTCCAGTCGTTCCAGTCGCATCTGACGATTTATTTATTCATTTTGATTGAATTGTTGTAGTACGTAATAATTAAATAATAATATTACATAATCTATAAAGTAATAAACAAAGTACTTTTCGAAAACTTTTTAATATAATTTTATTATTCCTTTGTATTATCAAGAAGTGAATTTGTTTGGTTGACAAAATGATGCCAGCTAGCCAAATTTAAAGACTACTATCAACAAAAGCATAGCTAAATTAGTTCAATTTGTATTCGGTTAACTGTGACGTCACTTGTTGAATACTTTAAAAGTCATCCCATTTAAAACGTACATCTATAGACCCCTTTTTAAATTACGAAGTTCAAACATTTTTAAATTCAAAAGATCATTCTGACCCAGAGAGATAATTAAACATATTTAAAAATTATAGTAGTAAATAATTAGGCAAGTAGGTAGTAGGTAATAAATTTAAATACTATGGCCATGTTATTTAAACATTTTTTTAATAAGGAAATATCAAAAAATTTAAATGTTATGGTATAATTTATATACAGAGTATACAAAAAGTAACGTAACATACTATTATTTAGATTCCTGTTAGGTTTGCAAAACAATTTTGAATAAAATTTTATGAAATGAAATTAATCAAATTCGCGCCAATGTTCAAACGTCGGCCGGAATTGCTCACTTCGCTCGCTCTTCTCTGTACTGGTTAGGAGGTGGCTGGGAGGACCGTGTCGTGATCTAATAATTTGGGTGGAAAAAAAGGGCACGTCGGCCAGGCGCGCTCGATTCACTCGCTTTCCTCTGTAGTGGTTTGTAGGTGAGTAGGAGGAGCGTAGCGTGATCTTATGGAAAAATTGTTACCATGGAAATGCTTGTCATGTTAACGACTAAACAAATCCCGTAGTGAGAAAATGCCTTGTAACTGATTTTTGCTAAACGAAATTTAACCTCAAATTCTGTTTAGAAATCTCCTAACCTAAATTTGTCATATGACATTATATAAAAGGGTACCACGAAATATGTGACGTTACCACAGTAACCACAATATTATAACCAAGTATGTTGTGGTAAGCTTATAAATAAATGCCTTAAAAGCATCCACCGAGTGTCGTCACAGTTAACCCAGCACAAATTGAACTATTTCAGCTATCCTCTTGTTGATAGTACTTTTTTAACTTGGCTGGCTAGCGTCATTTATCAAACAAATAAATTCACTTGATTCAAAAAAGTTTTAAAAACTTTTGTATAACACAAAGTAATTATGTTTAAAAGTTTTCGAAAAGTACATTGTTTATTACTTTAGAGATGACGAATATTAATATTTAAAAATTATGTACTACAACAATTCAATCAAAATGGATAAATAAATCATCGAATGTGACCGGAAATAAATTAATAGAACTGCTTTTTAAAGGGTATGAAAATGAAAATGTTAGGTCAAAAATGAGGTTTTTTATATTTTCTTTTTGTTTATTTTAATTAGACACTTGGCAACACCGCGCTAATTTGTATTGACAAAGCATGAAAGATATAATTCTAAATTCTAATTAATGTTTGGAGCTTATAGAATGTTAGGAATGTTAGACGTTAGGAATGACTAGAATGCGTAAAATAATTCACATAAGAAATGCATGGGAGTATTTTAAAAACTTTGATAAAAAAAGAAAAAAGTAGTAAGGAGGGCCCGAAAATTCTGAAAATCAATAGGGTTCTAAGTTAGAAGTAATTATTCAAGAATATCTAAATCGCAAGTCAATCAGAACTTTCGTTCTAGAGTTATCGTGCCGGTATACATAGACATAGACGACCAGACGATTTTTTTTTTTGCATTTTCGGACTCAGAATGACCGGAAACGTGAAAAAAGTATAAGAAAAATGGCGGTAAGAAATTTTTTTCGTCTGTAATAATGCAATACTGAGGCCCCATAGGAAGAAAGAACAATAGCCTGTTGTTTTGTATTTATAATCGTTTAAATTTATTTTAGTTCTCTTTAGTTAGTAATTTTTGAATCGCCCTGTTTATTTCTGTAAATTTAAAACAAATCTGGTAGATTTGAATGCTTCAGACAGTTCGTCTCTATCTTTAGATGTTTAAAAGTTATTCAAGTTTAAATTTATTTTACGATAAAAAATATCTTTTTGCCACTTGACTAAAGACGCGCCCACCAAATAATAAAATTTTACCTTTTAGCCAATAACTCGTAAACGGCTTGAGACATCAAAGAACTGATTTCATTCTTTATCCATATGAATGTATCGAACCAAATCGATAACCCAAAATCCTTCCAGGGACCTTTAAATTAAGTTTTTGTCGAATTGAAGTCAAAAGCTTTATCACATTTAAAATAACTATAAAAACAAATATAAGTTTTTAATGATGCTCTTCTCTCAAAATTGCCGTCTCTTTTTTCCTTTTTAAAATCCAAAGAACATCTAACGAAAATGAAATAAAAATCTTTTATGTACGTTTTATAAAACTATTTAATTTTGACGCTTTTAAGCAAACTCTCGAGCTTTGTTTTCGCATAAACAGGAATTGGTTCAAAAGGTTCTCTTAGATGGTTGTCCTTTTATTGCACCAAGAAAGGATCGGATGCATCTACATTAATTAAAAATTTGAAAGGCGTCTAATTAAGATGATCCTAACTGAGCAACGAATAAAAAAAAGTCGGTAGAAAAATTTTAAATTAGGACAAGGAGTATCTTAGTATAAAAAAACTAAGTGCATTTCAGATGCAGCGATTTTCCATTAAATATCTTTTAAGGAAAATGCTTGTTTTTATTCAAAATATTTGTTTAGCTTATTTGTTTGATTTGGATAAAATATATCCGCAGAAACTAATTGCAATATTCGCGAATGAATTTACTGAGAATAGATATAAAATGAAAAAGGGGTTACACTTAATTCCTTTGATATAATTGTATCATCAATATCATTATACTCACTAGTATTTAAAAAATTATTACAATGGTCAACATTGCTGACACGAAGTTGGTCATAATGACATTTAATTTTATATCCATCATCTAGTTCCACTAGATAATGTAGTCGACCTAAACGTTGAATTACTATGCCATACTTCCACTTAATGGGTGTTGAATAGTTTCTAGATTGTACCCGGTCCCCTACATTGAAGGATTTCTTAAAATCTATAGGTATTCTGTTGTTTTCCTTTGATTCATGCCGTAGCAAATCTAATTTTGTCCAAATAAATTTTCAGATGGTGACTAAACAATATTCTGCATAATTTTTCATGAAGATCTCCTGGTTCGTGCATCATTCGTTTAAGTTTTGCCTTAAGTATCTGACAGTATCTTTCTGCTTGCCCGTTTGTAGATGGATGGCCTGGTGTAATGAATCTCTGACTTATCCCATTTCTTATACAAGACGTGACCGGAGACATCACGGCTCAAGGTAAACCTTACTTTGTAGCCTGTACTATTAGGATTAAATCTCAAACTACAAATTCATATTTTTTTTTTTTCATATTATTACGGAATTTTTTTTTTAGAGGAATAGTAGCTTGTAAATATTAAGAAAAATGCATATTCATATGAATATGTGCCCTCTTCAAATAAGTTCCTATTAAGATACTAAAAACTAATTTTATTTTATATCAAATAGACATAAGGTCCCAAGCAGCAAGGTGCGTCATTATGACGTAAGTTTTTAGTATTAATTTATCCGAAATACAATATCCTAATCAGTGACGTGTATTTGACGTCGCATTGCTGACATAGAATAGACATCACTTAGAATTCGTCATAATTACGTTATTTTTTCGTATATTTCTGGCAATGTCATATTGTCAATTGTCATTGGTGTTCCCTGTTTCCTCCATCTTCATGATTCTCGTGAGTGACAGTAATGACATTGTGAACGTGGTGCATTTTTAAATAGTACTTTATTTAATAAAGTATATTAAACCGAATTTGGCATTTTACAGATGTGTTGCATTGTTGAGTTTGAAAAACCGGATGATGACGGTCTGACAGTTGTGAGGTGAGCAGAAAATGGCTGAAGCTGCGTAAAAAACAAGTCTTTTGGCTACCTTTTTAAAGAAATATACTATAATGTAAGACTGGTGAGTAATGTTATACTTTTATTTTTTGATTATGAGTTCTTTCAGGGTATTTTTTAATAGTTTATTTAAAAATAATAGATTTGTAAAAGTGACCCATGATTTAGATACCTTTTATCATCTTACAGAATATATGATCTTTTTTTTTATTAACTTTTATTAAAAACCTCAGACTATATGTATATCTCTGAGAAGGTAGTTTTTACAACTAGATACACAATGTACTTTCTATCTTTAAAAATTTTCAGTGGTCCGTATTTTAATAGTTCTTTTATTTTAGATGATAATGATAAGTGATGTACCATATTAAAAAAAGTCGAAGTTACCTCAGATCTACATTCCAAGGCTGATAAAGTAGCTACTAAAATAAAACAGGTGCCAACTAGAAAGCTGTCATTCGATGATACTGAAGATAATGAAATCGTAAAGCATGCTCGCCCACCCACAATTAAAATCAAATCTTTTGTCATTTTATTCCTTTTGGTTTCTTGCTCATGACTTTTTTATTTACCAGTATAATTTATTTTTTATAATATATTTTTCATGTGGTTTTTGGAATAAATAAATAACTTTCATCTGCTTAGTATTTTTAATAATTCCATCCAACCTTGGGACACCCAATATAGACGTCACTTTGATGTTAGGTAGATTCGTGATAATGACATCAATTTGCCTAGCCTAGGACACCCGATATACACGTTACTTTAACGTGATATTGATTCGTCAAATTGACGATATGGAATGACGTCATTTCACTGTGACATTCTCACGTTACCATAACGTTATTTTCACGTAATCAAATGACGTAACGCACACCAAAAAATCTCGTCATAATGACGGCTTGATGTTGCATGGGGTATATTTAAAAAGCATCAAATAAAAATATCATGTTATTTGTAGAGTTTTAAATAGAGGATCTAATAACGTATTTGAACTATATCTAGCTTAATTATACACATAACACATCCGCAAAAATTAAACAATAATATCTTAAATAGAAATAAAATTATAAGTTTACAGCGTTGCCTTATTCTGGGTCTAATCAAAGATATCGGATAATAGATACGCCTTGTACACATTACACTTGTCCGCAACTTTTTTTGACGGTACGCTCTTCCTATGTTGTCAGATCTCTTTCATCAAATATCAATCATTAACTTTTTATTAAAAAAGTTACTATTACCTTTAATACAATCTAATAAAAAAAGGAAATTAAGAATTGAAAACATCTATATGAGTTTTTTATTAATTGCGATCACTTGAGACGTTTAATTAGCTATTTTTACATGTGTATCATATGGGAATATTAAACATTTTGGTATAAATCCTTTAACTTTGGCAACCTAAGACATTTTACAGATGTTGTCAAAGTGACAGATCAAGTTTTATTGTGATTTTTGTGGTTTTTTGTGGTTTTCAAGAATAATTTAAACCCTGAACTTTTTAATAAGGACTTTTACGATGGGGAGGAAATGTATAGTGTGTCGAAATACGCAGAATAAGAATGTTATTCGGTCATTTCGTAAATAAGATTGTTAGCATAGACGTAGGCATATACAGGGCACAAGGCTTAATTTATTTAACAGTGTAAAGGCATTTAGCACTAGCATTGTTTATTTAAAATAATAATGTTCTATATTTTCTGATCAGGTTTCCTAAAGAAATTATTCTACGTAGAATTTGGCTGCAAAATCTATGCTTGGTGATAGAGGAAGACATTATGAAAATGAAAGAAGCCTTAGTATGTTCTGACCATTTTTGTATGGCAGATATTTATGAAAATTTAAGTGGTAGACACATAGAAACATAATGCTATACCTATCAAATAAGTACAGTATTTATTATGGGTATTTTTATAATATGTAAGCTCTAAAATTATACAGTAATCATCACATTTTACAGAATTTTGGGAGAGGTAGTTGAAGAGGCGAAAAATGAAGAAGAAAAAAATACTTTTTTTAGTGCAGTTCGTAACAGATGTGGCTTCAATAACTATCTCACATGCAGATTGTTTCAAAATTGTTATAAAAAAATTATTAATTCATAATGAAGTAAAGTCAAATAAAGCTACCAATGCAATTGCTTTAGATGGCACCAGCATCTTGGATTGTAGCAACACTAGTAGCAAAATTGCGTTAAATTTAAAATGTTACGAATCAGATACTGAAGAAAATTTGGGATTTACAAAAGAGCTTCGTGACCATGATTACCTATCTATATATTTTCTGATCGAACACATTCAGGATGTAGTTGCTTATGTTTCTGGTTTTATAGTAAAATCCTTAAAGAAAGAGAGAGTCACTGCAAACAGTGTTCTGCAATTGGACCAGTGAGTTCGAAAAACCGTTCTTGTCTCAAATTTTACATTTCAAAATAAGATAGCCATTTCGTTTACAATTTGTCTCCTCATCGATTGAACTTAAAAACCGTACTAGATACCTAGCTGTTAACGTACCCGTGAAATTAGGTAAAAAAACCGTACATATTTGCGACTCGTACGGTTTTTCATCTCAATAACAAAATGAAGGTCAGTTGCTATGGTCAGTTGGAAAAACACAAATACTGAAAATAATGATTACATAACTGAGGTAATAGTTTTGATATTGTATTTTTCCTCGTTTTTGAATAATTATAAAATAAATCAAAAAATGTTCACCTTCTTCTTTTTATATACAGGGTTGAGTTCAAAAGCCGTACAAGTTCATACTTCATTTGTATCTGTCATTGCTAGTCCATTAAAAATACATTGCAAACCAAGAGATCTAAAATTTGTCTATGCATGAAGAAAGTCTATGTCAAGTAGTTTCGACGTTGGAAGGTTTTTATTGTTTTTCTCGAAAGGCAGATTTTGGACATGTACCGTTTTCGAACACACCGATTCAATTTTAGAAGGAGATTAGTTTATCAAAACTGCAAAATCGAAAAAACTTACGGAAAATTACAAAAAGCTTCTAGATTTGTAGTTACTGTTTGTAGTGAAGCTGAAAAATGTATAAAAAAACAGTTTCAATGAACATACACAGTAATAATATTATTAACATTGCCAATATAAAATGTAAATTAGTAAATAGTTCTATGAGATATTTGCCTTCAAATATTTTTGATGTTTTTTGTAACCATATTTTTGATTTTGAACCACTTAATGACTATTGCATTACTGTCACGAAGCTCATTTTAGATAAATATATAGACATTCGACTTCATCATGAATTAAATAAATTAAAAACTGTTAATAAATCCAGGGTGAGAAGTTTACTTACAAAAAGTAGGTATTTTATTTCAGAATCAGTAATTTTTAATTTTAATTATTTGTTTTTATAATTTTTTGTCTATTTTTAAGTTCCCATAACATGCTCTTATTCTTATTCTTTATGTAAAATATTTTAATATACGTCCATCTACATCTGCTTATTGTGTCCAGACGATACTAATTTTATCATTGAAGACATAATAGTTTATAGTAACTGCATTGAACAAAAGTAAAGAGATAGTCAAAAGATTCACAGGTTATTGTTCGGACAATGGCCTAGTTATAAGTCCCTCAAACAAATTTTTTCTATGATCACTATCCAAAGTAGGCTTTTGCACATTTAAATCTAATTAGGAAGTTGACGTTTTTCGCGAATTGTCATAATTTTATACTATTAGGCATTCCAACGACCTGTCAAACAATAGGTGCCAGTGGGAAATTCTTGTATATTTAAGGGGGGGGGTAGCGACATAGTCTTGCAACTTGGACGCTATTTTTATTCGAAGTAGTACTCGCCAAGCCTGCCAATTTATGAAGAAATGTATAGGTGGGTTTTTTAAATATTATTTTTATTGTGTTTGACATAAAATATTTATTTGGAATGCCTAATTGGTGCACACCTACGCCAAAGTAACTTTGGCACACGCTTGCCTGTTTTCATTTGAATGAAATAAATGAAAGCTAATCGGTATTTTAAAACAAAATGTAAGCTAATCTAAAATATTAAATTGACTTCTTAATATTTTAAATCATTTAACAGTATTTTCTGGAAATAATTAAATCAATAAATCATAAATAATTACCGACACATAAGTACTAAAACCTTTTCTTTCGACAGACTTTCTGTCTCAACTGTCAAAGGTGCTACTTTCTGTTCTTAATATATAAATAGCTATTTTGTCTTTTATCCCAAAATATGCTTTACAAAATATCAGTTATCTTATAACACTAAATAGATCTGTTGAGCAGATTCTTCACCAAGAGTGTTTGTAGGAGTAACCATTGATAGTAAAATAACATTCGAAATGTCACAAAAGAAGCTTCCTTCACTGTTTTTTTCTATTCGGACAAATTAGAAATAAAGTATCTCTTGATAATCTTAAGCTAATATGTTTTAGCCTTCTCCAGATATTATAAAAAAATCTTTGCTGATTACTGTCCTAAATGAGTTATTATATCATTACACAAATAATGCTAAAAATAGGTGTCGTGACATGTAACCCAAATGGTATGTAATGGAAAGATCATATTTGTATATTTTTGTATCTATAATAAAATTGTTCTTTTTATTTCATAAAAAAAGGTAGTCCGGCAATATAATTATTCTTTTTTCGACCTGTAGAAAAGGTTTTCGGACAGTACCCATGTAAAAATAATAATAAATGGCTTTATATTTTTACTTGCTCTTTGCTCTTCATGTATTTAAAAAAAATATATATAATAAAATACTAACAAACATGTTTTTCCACTTTGAGCTACCTACTATTTTAATCAATAAGAAAATATATAAAATGACTTTTTGAATGCCCTGTATAAATTAAATATGTTTTCTTTAAATTTACCTCTGATTCCGAAGACCCATAGGTTATTGATTTGGTCATTAAATAATTTTTACTAAAAATATATGTAAACCCTCCCGAAACACTACGTTTATGTGCGACGTACGATTCCCCTTTCCCCGTCTGGTAAAACATGCGGACAGAAGGTGTATTGGGTATACAGTGTGAAGGCCGAGTCTATCTTAGATAATATGATGTCTATGGGTCTAATACAATTGGCAGTATATAGTCGCGTCAAATTAGCACGAAAAGAGTGAAACTGGACAAATTTTTGCGGAGAGGTCCGACTAAGATGCGGTTTTCTGCAAAATGTTCAGGAAACCGTCTATAACATAAGGTATATCTATGAAGACAAGAGATAAGGAGACCAATCAGTATACTCACAATACGGTCCAAAAAATGCACGGCAATTGAGCTTTTATAGTTAACCGCATGGGCGCTGGTAGTGCTTACGGTGTTTAAAATACATGGCTTCTTATAGGAATTATACATAATTTTGTCAAAATAATAAAAATATACTTGTTTGTAGCTAAATAAAGCACAGAACATACTGCTATATTTATTTCTAAATAAGTCATGCATGTTTTAATTAATAAATTATTTAGTTTTTTTCTATATAAAATACAAATTAGGTAGGTATGACCAAATTCGAAAAGGTTCGTTAAATGCTGAAATTTGATAAGTACAATTTTGTGGTAAAATTTTTTTTAGTGAATCCATTTTAATAGCAAAATAAAACACAGTTAACAGATTTTTTTATTGTCATGAAGGGAGATTTGTTGAGAATGTATATGGTAAAACCTTATCCTTTTTTTTCAGCTTTTATCTTTTTATTTTGCTAACAGTACCATCAGTCACATAATATTTGACAATATCTTCTAAAAAGTATAGAACAACATTATCTCTAGAAAGTGCTTTATCGGCACTAAGAACGATATATATGCTGCCACTGTTCTAATAAAAAACATTTACAATTACACAATTAGGGTTCAAAAAAATAACAATAGCAACTCTTTACCTAAGATTAAAACACTATAAAAAATAAATTTTCTTTTCTAGTAAGTTTAAATTTAATGTATAATTATTGTTGTTTGTAAGTCAGGATCTATGAGTGTAAAATTTTATATTATAGAAACTTGTAATAAAATAAATTATACTCCGTAAGATACATATTGCGACTAGTTTATAATAAATATTATATATAGACAAATTCATTATTTTACTTACATTAGAAGCTTTAAAAAGACATTGAATTGATTTATTTTTGGGTTCTCTTTAGTTTTACATTTGATTTGTATCCTGTTTTACAATCTGGAACGACGTAAATCTTGATGATGTTTTTTGTCACTCATGTTACTTGTACTCAGGCACTTTTTTTCACAATATTTTGATTCTTTTCACCAATTTTTTAAAAAATCACTTCACTTTACACTTTACAACTTTACACCGCTGTTATTCGACATGCCAACTACAGTTAATTTTGCGAACTTTATGAAAAGAAGGACGGAAATTTGAAATTTGACCATTGCCGATTCGCCTCCTTCTCTCTAGTCTTCATAAGTATATCTAACCTCTGTACGCTCGCAAATTCCTAATTGTTTATTTAACAAACGAGGCATTCTTGTTAGAGTTTTGATGAATATGTGGCACATGTCACACACGGTTCAACGAAAATGTTCTCTCGGGAGGTTTTGGTGTCAGATTTATTATTTATTGCTAAATTGTTGTAACTTGGCTAACAAATGAAAAACTTAACCCCCGAAATCACTAGAAAACCGGCATTTTTTTCCAGCATTTTTGGCTTGTTTGGGCGAACCATCGGCACCTTCTGGCAATGGTTCTCCTCATGATGCCAGAGTTATTGCAAAAAAAATCTGGGTTTTCTAACGATTCCGGGAGTCGAGTTATTAATTTGTTAATTAACGAGGTCGCAGCAATCGAACAATAAACAATTATGTTTGCACAGATCTTATGCTGATGGTTCGCCTTAACAAGCCAGAAATGCTAGAAAAAATTATGGTTCTCTAGTGATTTCGGAGGTTGAGATATTAATTTGTTAATTAGCCAGGTTGCAACAATTAAAACATAAATATTTACGTACAACAACCTTGTGGCCGATGGTTCTCCTCATAATCCCAGAGTTATTGCAAAAAAAATCTGGTTTTCTAACGATTCCGGGAGTCGAGTTATTAATTTGTTAATTAGCGAGGTGGCAACAATCGAACAATAAACAATGCAAATTTGTAATTTGTAATTTACACTGCTCAACTCTAAATATGTTTTTAGTAAGGGAGTACATTTTTTATTTTTCATTTAAAATTATATGCCTTTGACTGCAAACAGACTCATTCGGCTGCCTTTTGTGAAATCACATCCATGAACTACACAATAAGATCCAACCAGTTTGTTACGAAATTATCCAGAAAACACAATAAAAATCAGACAGTAATAACCAGAGATAACAGAGATATAAGAAGTCATTCATAAAATATAATATTCATGGTGCCAAGAACAGTTCGCATTCAAAACATTCTATTTCTAGACGCGGGCCAAGGCGACGAAAGGTGAGAAGTAAAAGAAGGGATACAGTGAAGAATTTTACATAGTTTTATCAATGAATTACTGCCCGAGCTTTTATTACTTAACGTAACTTTTCTTGCCGGTGTAAGCCCTGTTGCCACTTCCAATCTAACATCACTAGGTTTTGGAATTTGTTGAAAATTATTACATCTAATTTAATGAAATTACATCTAATTTGGTTAAAAATGCCTATTTCTTGTTCTAATGCTCAATTAAGTCTTTGTAGGAAGTATTTTTTTATAATTATTTAAAAAAAAATCATTTACATTAGCCCTTATGATCGAAAAAAAAATTTAAATGTCTCAGTTTCAACCGTCTACAAATTTGTATAAAAAAATCTTCTTTTAGAAATATACCTCTCATTTGACGAAAAACGAAGGCCTAAATAAAAAAAAAACTATTCTTTATAAAAGTTTCGCCTATGTATTGACAAGGTAAAAGTACTTTCCTCATATTTGTTGCTTTTAAATTAACAAAAATATAGCAATAAACCATTAGTGATGTCATGGTTTTACTAGAAAGCAAACATTAAAGGCAGAGCCTACGACTCTTTATGCATCTATCTCAGTATTGAAATGTATGCAATCAGTTTGACCCCTCTTTTATTATTTTATACAGGGATTATTGATTTATCCACCATGTTTAATAGGGTGTACTAATTACTTCAAGATTTCTTTTTTATTTTTAATGTAAAATGAAAATAAGAAAATATGAACTATTTATTAAAGGTATTTATTGAAGTATCAATTATAAACAGTAAGGCTATTGCTTTGCAAAATACAATAAATCCCCAATATAAATAAATTATAATAATAATAATAATTGGAAGGAAGTATATAAAGCATAAATTAATAATATTAAAATTTATAATTACAAGACTTTCAAACTAATCAGAATCAGATTCACCACACGAATCAACATTTTCCAAAACATTAGCGGCTGTGGTCAAACTATTTCTGCAGTTTTTCTGTGCCATACAGGTGCAGGAACCAATACAGTAAATATTTTTTTTCCTGCATTTGCAAATTTTGCTTCCACAGTCTAGAACAGAATATTATTGTTAGAATATTGTATAGTATGTTTTTTGCATTTGCATGATGTAAGTTCTGTTATGTCTGGTGGCAGGTCGGGCAGAGTCTTAAAAGTGGGTATCAGACTTCCATCTTGATCTACTTTCCATCCATACTCTTCAACATTAGGAAGCTGCATCTGGGTTTAAAGAGGTTAGCCAAATATTTAGCTGGTAAAAACATCTTAAACAATGTAGTCTTAGGGCGTCTTCAGTCGGTGGTAATTTCGCGATGGTTTTTGAAGAGGTCAATAATCCCGTCAAAATGTTAATGAAAGTAACATTGGCAGTTTTGAATACATTTTTAGGAAAATTCTTTCAAGATTAGAGAATATGTTTTCAGAGTACTGATCACTGCCAAATCCATCCAAAAAGTAATGGTTTTCAAGGTAGGTTTTCCAACAGGTTTTGTTCCCAATGCCGGACAATTAAATGGTTGTATCACAACCGGTCAGAATAAAAAGCAGGCATATTTTTTAGAAGGTTTTCATCCAAATTTAAATAATGTACTGCTAGAAATCGTCTTGAGTCTCCTCGCCTTGTTCTGAACCATATATCTTTAGTCAAAAACTTCTTAAAATAAATTAATAAGACATCTGTATCGTTGCAATAAATAATGCAGCGTGAATGCACCGAATTTTTGGCTGACAATATGTGCAATGAGATACGATTATTAGCGTCTTCGTGATTTGAATTTAAAAAAATCGTCTTTTGATGGTTCAAAATTCTTTCCATATTTATTGATTTTCGCGAATCCACCACTAGTTAGAAATTGAATATGCTTTTGCTGAATGGAGTTTTGAAGAAGTTGCTCTGGCAGAAAATGTGTTAAACGTCTTTTGTTAAATATCTAATGAATAAACAAGTTCTATTGTTGCGGAAGTGGAATATTGGGTCGGTCAATTTCTATATCAATTTATTTCTGAAATCCTCTCTTTTGACGTGTTGTATTTTTGATAGAATGTCCTTTATAATGATCAAATACCACATCTATAATTTGAGCATTAAATTTATTTCTAAAAATAATGTTTACAAATATATGAGCATATTCTTTAAATGATATGCAACTTTTGGGCTTTCCTGTTTTGATATAATTTTTGTCTCTGCTACTTGCAGCAACAAATCCGTAATTAAAATTTTAAACGAAAACTTATAACTTACCCAAATATATTTAGCTGCAACAGGATGAATGTAGATAAAATAAAGATGCAAAAATGTCTATATTTTTTCCCAATTTATTAGGTAATTTAATATATAACACATACACTTATTAATTCTTTAGTAAAAACAGATAACAATATGACACATTGCCCTATGGAACATAACAAGAAGTTTTATAATAAAAAAAAATGAAAAATCCTACCATATCAATAATGTGATACATCAGCCCGCACGTAGAGAGAAACAGAGCTATGCTACGTTTGAAGGTGAAGAGAAAGATACACTGAGAGTCGATAAATTTGACGGTGAGAATTAATAACAGCATAAACCTATGACATCTCTCATCGTTTATTGTTATATCTTTGTTAATTAAAAAGCAAAAAATATAGTGTTTACTCTGTTACCTTCTCAACACATAAGCAAAAAATTTATAAAGAATGTTTTTTTTTTCATTTAGGCATTCGTTTTTTGTTAAATGAGTGGTATATTTAAAAAAGACGACTTTTTAACTAAATTTTTGAAGGGCTAAAACCAAGATATTTACGTTTATATTTTTTTTTTCGGCCGTAAGTGCTAATGCAAATGATTTTTTTTAAATAAGTATAAACAATTACTCCCTACAAAGATTTTATTGTGCATTTGACCAAAAAATTAGTATTTTTTTCTCTATTCGGTGGTATCAATATCTGGATTTTTGATGATAGTGCCCTTCTGCACAGTCTAATTTTGTATTAACTCCGGAAAAAGGGTTACCTTATCATGACTTTCAACTGTGAAAAATTCAGCTATGTGACAAACGAGTGGGAGGTGAATCGTTTTCTTGAGCGAATATTTTAATACATACACTTTACTAACAATGACAACAGCGGATATTATACCCACAATATATTGTGATTATACCCTACTGTGTCCCTTAGAATATGTCTTATTCACGGCCGCACGATATTTGTTAATAGTTACATCTCCTGGTTATCTCTGGTAATAACTGAAAGAAATAATTTAAAATAGTCGAAACTACAGCTGTTGCGCTCGGATTAAAACACAGGACACCTTCGTATACGGTGTCGCGCTGATCTAGTTGGCCACATGCAAATGGAAACCGACCCGGCGGGAAAGGGTCTTTGTCGCTTCTCGGCGTTTGATTATTCTCAACTAGAAATATTAATCCACTTCCTCAACAATCTTCTGCAGATATAATGAATAAGTCGTTTTCAATGCTTCCAACTCCTACCGATGGAAAGAATAATGAAGCGAAAAGAATTAGGCAAAAAGCTTTGAATTACAAAGCTCAAAAAGTTACAAAATACCTTTTCTCTGAGATACATCACCTATCAGCTATGTAGTCTTCAGCTCCGAAACTTTTAGTTCCATCAACTTCCAAACAGAAAAGTACTATCCCACAGTCGACGTCTAAACAAACTAAACAGGAGTGCAGCCTGTGAAAAAGACGACCAACTTGATATGCGAATGTGCGCTAAATGTCATACTTGGTACCATGAGGCATGTATTGGCCTCGAGTCTCACGATGAAGATTTTGAGCGCTGTTGACTTCTTGTTTCCATAATTTTATATTTTTGGGCATAAAAATATTAATTTGGTTTATTTTTTTAAATTTTTGTAATTAAATGTTGCTTTAATTTTGTATTTTTTAGTGTGTTCATTAAATGTTTTAGTTTTTGTTATCTTTGTTTATGTTTCTGACTAGTTTAATAATTTTGTTCTTAATTTTGTTAAAACCAGATCAATCTTCCTCAGGACAAAGAATTTTTATAATATAACATCTATTACGAATCATTTCTGACCAGGCTAAATTATATAAATATATCGGCCACATACTTACTTATTATGTTGTGGAAAAAATGTTCCTTCAAAAATTCAGATTCCATAAAAAAAAAAAATAAAAACATTAATGTGGGCCATATTTGCCTTCAGTACCTTATGAATAAAAGCAGTCAAATGTCATGTCATCTAAATCCGTATTAATTATTACTAGAAACATTACAATCTTCTAAGAAATTCATAGGTTTTAAATTCAAATATTTTTGGAAAACTACAACGAATTGTAATAGGTAGATAATTGCTTATAATTTTACGAACTTTTCCCAATTGGGAATAACTTTTTCTATTTTAGTATTTTGTCTGTCCATATCAAATAAGTTATTGATTAAATAAATTAGGGCAGAAATATTGATTTTAAGAATACTTTTTGAAAGAAAAGAATGAACTCCGTATGCCCCAGCAGATATTTTATTTTTCAACTTTTATGGGCCCGATGATGGCTTTAAAGCTGAATCTTTCACTCTCTGATCTAATAAATATTGTTCATGCTGTATTGATTTAGAGTTTCTTCATTCCTTTGAATATTAATTTAGTCAAGAAGTGTTCCATAATAATGACACATACCATATTCCTTTCTATACAGTCTTTCATATAATATTTCATTACCAGAGTCGAGTCAGGCATAAATATAATTCGCTTTTGATATGTATTCCGCGACGAATATCTTTCAGATTTATATTGGCAATAAATGCCGATAGGTTCAGAATATAATAAGCAAAATTGGAGAAAATACGTTATATAGCTAGGAGAATAACGAACCTATTCATAATTCTATATCCTTAATAAATAGATCCAATTTGGCAAAGTGTCATCCACAGATTACCCAAATCTAGTTAAAATCTCGTCAAATAAAGCCTCTCTGTTTTCCATCATCCTATTGTGAGAGACCCAAACAAGCAATTATATCGGTTTCCGGTCAGTTATTTAGGGAGACAGGGTCTTTAGCCAGTGGCTTATCTAATAGGTTCCGCAGTAGTTGAAACTTTCCCATTTATAAGAAAAAATTATCCCTTTGCATAAAAACCGTATATATGTAAACTCATTTTCGAATACGTAGTTTATAAAATTCAAATTTTTAGCCATTTTAAAGTTAAAGGTCTTCTTCTTCTTCTTCTTCTTCTTCTTCTTCTTCTTCTTCTTCTTCTTCTTCTTCTTCTTCTTCTTCTTCTTCTTCTTCTTCTTCTTCTTCTTCTTCTTCTTCTTCCTCTTCTTTTTCTTCCTTCTTCTTCTTCTTCTTCTTCTTCTTCTTCTTCTTCTTCTTCCTCTTCTTCTTCTTCTTCTCTCTTCCTCTTCTTCTTCTTCTTCTTCTTCTTCTTCTTCTTCTCTTCTTCTTCTTCTTCTTCTTCTTCTTCTTTCTTCTTCTTCTTCTTCTTCTTCTTCTTCTTCTCTTCTTCTTTCTTCTTCTTCTTCTTCCTTCTTTCTTCTTCTTCTTCTTCTTCTTCTTCTTCTTCTTCTTCTTCTTCTTCTTCTTCTTCTTCTTCTTCGGCCTTTTTTTTTGGGCTAAAGTTAACGGTCAAACTAGTATTACTATTGAAAATAATAAAGGATCTCGCACCAATCCATATATTTGCAACCAATATATGTTGCCAATATCATAATCAACTTTTAACAAAAACATGCTCCTTGTTGCGGCAATATTAAGCATGCGCATTAAGTCGTTTTTTTAGACGATGCTATGTCATTAAACAGGGTCGAATTTATTTTCAATGTTGAAATAATTTTTTTGCATAAATATTCGGAGTTTTGAGTTTAACAAACCTATGTTGAATCGATGAGTTTAAAATTGGTCTCTTCATCGATTGAACTTAAAAACTGTACTAGATACCTAGCACAGCTGATTGCACCCGTGAAATCAGTAGAAAAAACCGTACATATCCGTGACTCGTACGGTTTTGCATCTCAACTAAAAAATAATAGTCAGTTGCTATAGTCATTTGGAAAACCACAAATGATGATTAGATGACTGAGAAAAACAGTTTAGAAATTGTATTTTTTCCTTCTTTTTGCATAAATAATTCACTTGGTTTTTTGTTATATACAGGGTTTAGTTAAAAAAATGCCCATACTCCATTTCTATCTTTTACTAGAAGTCCATTTTATTGTCTGAAAAACTACCAATAAAATTAGTCAAAAAGTTTTAACGTTAAAAGGTTTTTATTGTTTTTCTTGGAAAGCCGATTTTGGACATGTACGATTTTTGAACTCACTGACTCAATTTTAATCAGTAAAATATAGACGTAGGTTTATAAAAAAATGTAATAATTATTTAACGACCTAGTTTATCAATCAGCGTTTAATATAAGAATTCGTTACAAGATTTTTTAGCGACCAAATTTTTAATAAAATGAAAAATCAAGCTTTTAATATTTGATTTCAAAGTGTCAATTTGCTGAGCTGAGCATATATTAGACTTTCAAGTGAAATGAGGTTGGGATAATTTGTGTTATAATTAAAATTATAAAATTTTGTCGAAATTTTCTTCTGAAATGATATGGAAAAGGAGCATTCCGTACTCTATCAAGTGAAAAGCAGAAGTTGCAAAGATAATATAGTTGAAAATATTGCTTTATTTTGGTTATTACTACTTAAAAATTAACAATTCGTCTTTGTCCTCTTCTTCCATTAAAATAATCGCTACTAACACGTTATTTTATTTCACAAGAAGTCATTTTTAGCTATACAAGTTGAACTGATTTATATTCTAACCACTTTTATTAAAACTGACGTCGAACGCGACAGATTCTGCCGTACGCAAACGTCGTGCGCCGCGCACTGTCCTAACAAACCGTAGCTCAAGGAGTTTTAGAATAGAAAACATATTCATTTGTTAAGTACATAAAACTTTTTAGTTTTCTGATGTCTACTATTTTCAATATATAAGATACTGTTATACTGTTATACTGTTATAAAAATAAAAGTTTGCAATTTCTTTTCCTTTCTTACTGCAGTAACAGATACGTTTATTTCTTTATTTTAATTTCCATTTTGCTACTGAACATTTATAAAATTTACACTGTTTTTTGCTGGTACTTTTAAAAATTAAAACACAGCAACTCCGGTATGTATATTGTTACGCAGCACCCTGCAGTAGCCTGCGGCTCTTATAGGAAACGTACAGATAGAAAAAGAAGTGGAATGTTACTCATTACCCTACAGTGTGCTGGGGTCGCCATAAGTAAAAGTATAAGTAAAAGAAGATAGAATAGTCCAGAATTGTATGGAAATGTCATTACCCGTCAAGAATATTCTAGATGACAGTTCGAGAAGGGTCAAGCAAGCTATATAAGGATGATCCTGACGTCAGTTTTCAGTTTTATGATAGACGTTATCCGTTAAAAATATAAATTGTATAATTATTGTTAAAGTTGAGTTAACATAAATTGAGATACCAAAAACCTGTGTAATATTAAGTATTGTTTTGGTTTGTTTATTTTATATTTATTTTTATTTAATTTGTTTTTTTATTTTATCGAAAGGAAAACCAAAACTTCCCTTTATAAAACTATGCTCAGTCGTTTTTATATAGATTTAACAAAATAATTTAAATTTAATATTTATGGTAAGTTTCCCACTTACCTTTTGGGCTCTTATCTCAGGTTGGGTTCTATTGGCGCTCTAAACACTTCAAATACTCTGATAATAATGATAATTATCATTCAAGATTCAAATAACAGATTTTTTTTTTATTTCATAAATTGAAAATATAGCACAATTTGACATAAATAACAATGAACATTCATGTAAGTAAACTTCCTTAAACTAATATGTACACCTTACTGTATATTCGTGAAAATTATTAAAAATGTTGATCAAAATTTATAATTTGTATTCCTTTTTTTTTTATCCAGATTATTTTAAATTTTAATTTCTCTGCGTGACCTACTATACACGCAAAACGCGAGATCGTGCTACCATCTACAAATAAACCTCGTAAGTATCAGATAGATTACTATTCATATCCTCTGTTGAGTAGAAATTTAAGTAAGAACATTTATTTGCGTTGCAAATATCGAAAATTGAAATGACTATATTGCTCTGGATAAAAATCACGAAAATACTTTCTATTTTCTATCCTATTTCACAACATAACCTGTATTTCTATTGAAATAATAGAATGTGTATTTGGAATAAAGAAAAGTTTTTAAAACTATCTACACTGTTTTCGCTTATCTTCACAAGCTTTAGGTAACTATATGAAACTTTTAAAGAATGAAATATCCTTTCTTTAGTGTTTATATTTTCTTTTAACTTATAATGTGCACTGGGTTTATTTGTTTGTAGCACACATGACTCAATACTGTGAAATATGGGAATTGATCTGCTTGCACTTACGTTATATCGGATTCTTTATTTGGATGAGACACTCCAAATCCTTTGAAGATACTTTGTGGCCGGTAAGTTGAATTTTTCTTTATAAATTCATTCATACAATGCAATATTATTTATAAATTGTATGTCATTGACTTACTTAATATTTTTTATACTGTTTAAATTATCCAAATCAATATTTATTGATTTTTTTAAACTAATTTTCTTTCAGGTGACACCTTTTTTTCGTCTCCATCTTAGATTTTTTCTAGAAGTCCTTATTTATTCCGTAACTAGGGGTTGCTATGGACCAAACCTCCCTTTACGCTTACTGAGGTTTTAGAAACCAATAGAAATTACTTCAAATTATGACATTATCAAAACTCTACTTAAAAAGGTTTGTATTTTAATAATAAACTATAATTGATTCACAAAATGACTTTATAATAATTGAATTCAATCTTTAATGATAAAATTTGCTTAAATTTAACTCCTCTTCAGATATCAAAATATTTGTTGCTTGTTAAATAAACCAATGACACAGCTTTATACAATTTTACCTTATATCTGTCAAATTCTGCTTTTTTTTCTTACATTGCATTAAAAAAAATAACTATACAGGGTGTTATATATATATATATTTTTTTTTTTAGGAAGAAACGTATGGCGTTTGGATTTAATTTTTTTTTTATTTTATGGATTATTTTTGTTGCCTGTAATTATAGAAACAAACCTAAATAAGATATTGTTGTTCAAAAGTAAGTATTTTTTTTTATTCTGTATTTATAATACTACTTCAGTATATTTCATACGCCAAAATTTTCAAAATGTCCCCCTGAAGTGCACGAATTAAGCCTCAGCTAGGTAATATCGCTTTTGCTTCTCTTACCACGACTTCGCACTGAGCTAATATCATTTGACAGCTTCTCTTCGTATAACATATATAACTGCATAAACTGAAATGCTTTAGAAGTCTAAAGAAGCAAATGAATTGCTTTTAATTATGAACATGCGTTTTTTATCTCTTTCTTCATCAGTTATAGGCAGTTAGGGTTAGATTTAGCCCAGAACAATGCAGTCTCTTAAGTCTATTGCTTGTTTATTGTATTCCCCTGTTTTTCCCGTATTCCGATACTATCTTTGTTTTGTTTTACTAAGTCGCCTACAAAGTGTGTGTATGGCATTATTATCGGTTCTATGCCAAAAAGGTTGGGTCGCCGCCTAACAATAGCTTTGCATTCGAAGATAATATAATATGAGGTTTATTACTCTTCCATTCAGAGTCTACATGTAGTGGGGTAATTGTGTAATTTATTCACATAAAGGTGTTTCAGAAAGCAGTGGCCAGTTAGTAATCCCACAACGGTGGATATCTGAGGCCTTACAAGCTGTAGTAACTCAGCAGTCATGCGTGAGTTTGGTCCACTTAACAAGAGCTTACTGTTATGTGAAGAGGTTGAGTGGTGTGTACACACTGGGTAATAAGAAATGAATCGAAAGTATTTAAAGTGTGTACGTAGAGTTTTATTAATAATAAAACTCAGTAATATTAGTCTTAGCGCTTTCAGCCTGTTAGGCCATCATCAGAGACACTACAAAGAGAGAAAAAACGGAGCTATAACAATATAATCAAATCGTGATATTCCAGAACATTGAAAAAAATTAAAAATCTTGAAAACTTACTCGTCAATAAATGTAGAAGTAGCATGAAAATAAATATATCAATAGATTAAAAAAGGGTTGCCACAATACGGTCCCTGTTCTCCACAATGTTACTGTTACTGTTATGTGTCCTCTTATCTGTTGCCAGTATTTTGTGGTTGTCCATCTGTTCACGGCCTGACAAGCAAAGGTTTTGCTTATTCCAACTACAGGTTCTAGTGCTGTGAATGGTAGCTCTGATCCCTCTTTGGTGAGTTAATCAGTCTTTTCATTTTCTTGGATACATTTATGTCCTGCTACTAATGCTACTTTTTCCATATTGGGGGTTGCCAGATCATTAAGTATTACAAGGCAGTTTTAGACCAGCTTTGACTTGTTTATGTTTGAACTAAGGACTGTTTGGCTGTCTGAGAGAATTAGGATGTTCTGTTTTTTGTACTTTCTGTTTAAGTTCTCTCGTACACACAATTCGATTGCTTGTATTTAAGCCTAATTATTTGCTAGATAATTCAAGCCTATTTTGAGTCACCAAATCTAGCGCTAGGATTATGGGATAATGTGGCCATATTGCGACTTTTATTTGGTATTTAGGATACGATAGATACTGGGAAAATGTGAAATACTCGTCTTTATTGATTATAGAACTTGTCAGTGCTATAAACGAACATTTAATTATTCATTAGTTTTTTCTGATAAAGGTGTCCATTTTTTACTCGAATACTGATCATTTTCTCACATCTTGATAGTTCCTTTATATAATTTATATACCTTGAACTTCAGTATTACAGTTGTAAAAAGGTTAAAGTATTATTATGATGCTATTTAGACGGGAAAAAGCACAAACATTTATCAAGTTCAAAGTGCTGTAAAAAATTAGGGCGTTTTTTATTAAGCCGATTATTTATCAACATGGTCTATGAAAATTTCATCAAATTTGATCGAATAGCAAAATCATTAAGGATTGTAGCTGGGTCCTTTATTATTTAAAAAAAAAACCAATCAGAAGCCCATTTTCAAAGTTTTTAAATTATTGAACTGTTGGCAATTTCTTATGACAAAACTAAGCATTTTGTTACTAGTGGATATAATTTTGTGTACGTATTTGGAAAACGCTAATTTTGAATAAAGTCAGTAATATGATCGGTTACATTATTACCATGCATAAACCGTTGTCAAATACTATTGGGCTTATTTTTCTGCTAAAAATCATAGTGTTCAGTTATTTAAATCATACCACTCATTAAGTTTTTCTAAAAATTTCTGCAGGTCTCATAAACCATTAATTGAACGTATCTCCGTATATATTTTTAAGTAATAGGCATAGAATAGGTACTGAAAATGTTCTGATACTATATCATAAATGAAAATATTAAAAAGAAGTGGGCATAATATTGAACCTTGGTGTACATTGGATTTTTATAAAATAAAGCTGGTTTGAAACCCTGATTTTGAATAAATTGAAATCTCGAATTTAGATACGATTGAAAGAGAGAAATTAATTTTGAAAATAACCCACAAAATATAACTAGTAAACAAAGGTTAAGCTTATCAAAGATTTTTCAAAAAACAGTAAATATAACACTGGCAAATTAAAGAATTATCTTAGAATGTATTCTAGTAGAAGCCAAGCTTGGCGTCTTTCAACCAAGAATTGAGAGAATTGGGGAGATAGAACAATATTTGTACTACTGATAGTCAGAATTTGATGACATCAGATTTACAAATTTGATTATCGTATCTATGTGTTCCGGTGGTCTTATTGGTAAAAGCACTTTTTTCTCTATTTCCAAGCTTTTTAAATTTTTCTTTGGTTTGTTTTAACTTTAAAAATATGGGGATACATTTTTTGTAGGAGGAATGGGGGATTATATTTGCACATTTCCAAAATTGCATTATCTACTATTTGTTATTTAATGCAGCTGGTATCGAATAAGCTGTGGCCATAGGGTAGCTGACGAGTTTAAAATATTTTACCCTCTAGTCCCATGTCCGCCGCTGTTCTTAGCTGAGTTGCCGCTTGCAGCCCTTTATCGAACTCGAATTAAGTGTCGTCTGGGGTGCCGTACTCTGACCGGCCGTCCGCCAACACAAAATTCCGAGATTTACTTTTAACTTGGGGTTTGGGGTTCGGCGACATCATGAAGAGATACACATGTGGTGCAGAATTGAGGGCAAGAGGAAAATCTAGGTCAAAGATAAAAAAATGGGGACGGGGAAATTTTGTTCGGTGATTTCGTAGTTTAGATTTGACACTTCTTTTCTACAGAATTTAAAAAAACAATAGAGACGGATTTAATGAGTTAGGTATTTTATTAACAAAATAATAGTCTATTTGTCTAGTGTCTGACGGTTTTTCGCTCCGAATTCTTTCTGACTAAACCGATTGACGTGAAATTTGGAGATTATAAGTAAGGAATGGCTCAAAGAAGAAAAGTGAAAGAGTTTTAAAGTACGTATTCACCTTGGGGGTGGCTGCCAACCTTTTACAGGAGTAGAAATTGATAAATAAAAAAAACTGCAGAAATCGATACATTAAAGTATTCTAAAAAAAAAGTTATTAGAAGGGTTTTCGATAAATCAATATTTTTCGGTTATTCGTAATTGAAAATGTTGATTTTTCTAAAGTAATACCAAATTATATCGAATACATTTTTAAAAATACCACAATTTTATCTTTAATATGAAGTAAAAGCATTTGAGAACGGAAACTAAAAATTTCATAGATACAATTTAAAAGGGTGAGAGGTATTTGAAAAGATTATTTTTGAATTATTTTGTATGAAAAAGACACAAGAAACATATTTGGAAGTGTTTATTAAACTTTCAAATATTTGTTTATTTTGTAGTAATATAATGTCCTTTAGAGGCTAAAAAAATAATAAATACGACAACATCGTATTACTGTAAGAGACGAAATGGATAGTCAGATAAATTCATTTTAGTAAAAATTAATTTGGGTTTTCGTTACTTTTTGACAAAAAACAAGATGAAAGGACAACTTACGATGTTTAGAATAAAACATATTTTTTCTACAGCTACATGGATATTAGCTTATCTACGCACAGATTACAAAGCGAAAAAGTATGGTATTGCCTTCAACAGAACTGCAAAAAAATGAAATCAACCAATCACAGTTCATATTTTGATCAACCGACTGCTATTTTTTTTTTAAATTTTAAATAAGTGACAATTCTGTCAAACTAATTGTCAGTATATTTTTTAGTTATTAAGATTATACATACATTAAAATGAGTTATTCTTGGGTAGATTTATATTTTTATTTCGTCTATAATTATAATTTGTTAATTTAAATAAAACTATATGAAGTCAATTTAATTAAGAGTATTAAAGCAAAAAAAAATAAACACGTAGATGATCCTGTGGTATGAGTTCTTGCCTTCCATACGGAAGACTCGAGTTCAAATCTCAGATGGTGAAAAATGAAATAAATTTTTCTTCTTTTTTTTTTCTATTTATTTTATAA
This sequence comes from Psylliodes chrysocephalus, assembly GCA_927349885.1. NCBI lineage: Eukaryota > Metazoa > Arthropoda > Insecta > Coleoptera > Chrysomelidae > Psylliodes > Psylliodes chrysocephalus. The sequence continues at coordinate 15,101,008 of OV651818.1, read as the reverse complement.
ATTAGTAAAAGTCATAAATTATTTATAAATTATTTTATCTTAATAACCCAAAGTAATGTTTTTTATTTGCAGATTTTTGTTAGTGGGTCGTAGAACAAATATACTGTACAACTCGAGTGAATTGTCCATATCGCACTTTTATATAAGTGACAATTCTGTCAAACTAATTGTTAGTATATTTTTCAGTTATTGAAATTAAATATACGTAATAATTATTGTATAGAATCGACAAATAACAGTATTTCTATTTTTATTTAGTCCACATTTTCAAATAAATCTTAAATTTTAATCAAACTATATGAAACTGATTTAAATCCGAGTATTAAAACTAAAAAACGATAAAATTATGTTAAAATTTTATTTGCATCTAAATAATTTACAAGCCTATCTTTTAAGAAAGATTCAAATATTTTTGATAGTGAGGATATTAATGATATGAGCCGATAATTTGTCTAATTTTGTCCCGTTTTGAAGATTGGAATAATTACTGCATTTTTCAATTGTGAAGGAACTTGACCAGTAGAAAACATTTTGTTAAGATAGTGGAGACGATATTGTCTTTAGCGTTTCATTTTTAATGTTACCGCTACCTGGAGATTTTTTATGGTTTAGATTTAAAATTTTCTCTTTTACTTCTTTGGGAGTAGAATGATTTTTTTGTCTCTCCCTTCTGACTTTACTTTTTTCTGGCGTTACAATTCCTACATCATGTAAAACGGCAGATGCAAGTGCAGCTGCAAGTGCAGCTGCAGATCTATCTGATATATCGTGTCTGGCACATGTTTTTGAAAATGATGTAAGCTAAATTCGCATTTGATAATTTTTTAAACACATTTGGCAGTTGAAAATGTAGGAACTCTTCTTGAAGCTTAATTTCGTTGTCAGAACAATAATATAACTTCGAAGTGGAAGACGAGCTACAGTCAGATAGAGCTTCACAATCGGCTATTTTTTTATGGGATACATTGGGGACTTAAGATTTCGTGATGTTTCTTGACGTTATAGTTTTTCTTTCCGTATACATTTTTTTCACATCGACGCTGCTTATTGCCATTTTTTTCAGCTTTCTTCGATCTAATAAGAATTCGCTGTTTTCAGTTGGAACTTTGCGGGATTTGTTACAAATGCAGGATGTAGAAAGTAAACTACATTCGCACGATGCATTATCAAATAGGGTTCCTTTACCTTCATCTCTAAAACATTTAATCTTGTACTGGTAAGGTTCACTGCTTTGTCTGTCCTTAAAAGGCTTCAAAAATTGATTTTATTTAGCATAGTAGGCTTGCAAAAGCTGTAAAATTCGAGTGTGCGATACAGGAATGGACGCTTTATGCCAAATTTGTTTTATAAAACGTAGCCTGATGTTTGAGTAACCTTCCTATTGAACTTTACGCACAAAAGTTCATTACTTGTTCATTAGTTGGCCACACATTTTCGGGTAGTTGCGAGGGTTGTCCGAACACAAGGCATCTTAATGACATGATAATTACGTTTCCTACTATTGCCCATAACTAACGAATATAACGAAAAGTGCATACACAATAGTAACACAAAATTAATAGACGCACTAGACGGTATTAATATATGGCGTAATTTGAGACTGAAATATTAAACAACGCGATATACGGAAAGGTCGCAGACTGACACAGACAAGTCGAAACAAGTAAAAGAATAACGCGTGCGCATTATGCACAGACTCGTTTGGTCATTTGTTTACGTACATATGAATTTGTGATGACCTATGCTAACATTTAAAAATGTTAAATATACGTTTTTTCGGTAAATATAACGACCTGTGGAAGCAATTGGAATTAACAAAATTCAAAGATATTTTACATAGTTAATGAGTAATCTACCAAGTCAATTTTACGTGGTATTAGATTTAATTGCTGTAACTTTTGATGATGAAAAATATACATAATATATAATTAAATATCAGACTTTTTTTAAAAAATGAAGACCATTGGGGAGCAAAAAGTAAGTTCCGAAAAAACAAAATAAAAATATAAAAATACTAACAACAACATAGACATTTTTTTCTCAGTATTAGATTAAAAAATTCGTACTTTAATTTTTTCACTCCACCATACTGATCATATCATACATTTAAAATTCCAAAATTTGTCTATATCGCACCACCATTTAAAGACAAATAAATATTTTCAGTTGGAGTATTTACTAAAATATTTTTACATATTTTTATACAACTTCTACTAATTTAAGCTTTTTTTGAATAATTATTTTTAGTGTGACTAATTTTAAAAGGTGAGACAATGTAGCACACTATAAAATATAAACCCCCTCATTTAAAAAGAAATAAAGAAATTTAATTGCAATTTTCTGCAGAATAATATCACATCTATTTTGTACAACTTCTTAAAAGCGTTTTTGAATATTTATTTTTGACATGGCTAATTTTTAAATACGGTCGTATGAAACACCTAGAAATTCAAACTCTGATTTTATCACTATGCCATTTAAAATTAAGTTAATATATTGAGTCATAATATTCTCTAGAGAAATAGTCTCAGATTTAGGTCTTGATAATGAGAAAGTAAGCAAAAACTATTTCAACGTTTTTTTACTAGTATAAAATAAGAAAAAGCTATACTTAAATAGTTATTTTTACTTTTGTTTGAAACGCCTGACCTTAGCAAATTGTTATCTGACTGCTTGACAGTAGTTGTCAGCGTTATAGTCGTTTGAATTTCCTTAACTGCATATCAGAAAAATGGTTCATTTAACAGAAATGCACAAAATAACAATTCTACAGATAATTGGTTATGGGCATAAATTGAATTAGCTTGCTTAATTCATAAAAAATTTTCAAATTTGCCACGAATATCACAAGGGACAATTAGTTAAAAAGAGATGCAGTTTCGCGAGCTTGGATATGTAAGGTAGATACAAAAAAAAGAAACAGCTGCAAATGCAATATCTAATGATGCCCAATTGGATATTATGCTTGAGTTTCAGGAAAACCCACATACTTCTAGTGGACAAGCAGCCCTAATGTTCGATATTAGCCATTCATCGATTATTCAAACATTAAAAAGAAAATATAATACATCCCTATAAAATAATAGCAACTCATAAGCTAATGGAAGATGATTTTGATAGGAGAACAAAATAAATGATGGCAATGTTAGATAATATTGTGATTGTGATCCAATCAGAACATGTTTGTTTTCTGATGAGTGTAGCTTTACACTTCACGGTCATGCTAATCGTCAAAATTGCTGTTATTGGTCTAGGGAAAATCCTCACTGGATGAAAGAAAAACATACGCAATACCCTGAAAAGGTTAATGTTTCGACAGGAATTGTTGGTGATCATATCATAGGTCCCTTTTTCATTGATGGAAATTTGAATTGCGATAATTATTTAACACTGCTTCTAAATAATTGCATGCCAACTTTAACGAACTTTTATTCCGATCCAGCAAACCCACATGTTCCAACGAATATGATATGATTTCAGCAACATGGAGCACCGCCCCATTACCAAATCAATGTCTGGCAGTACCTCCAAATCGGTGGATAGAAAGGCGAGAATCGATGGAATGGTCAGCACGATCTCCTGATCTGACATAATTAGACTTTTTCTTATGGGGATATGTCAGAAGTATTGTATACAAAAATAAACCTCTCGATTTAGCTGACTTAAGAAGACAAATAACGTTTGCGATTAGATCGGTCACGAGCATTTTGAACATCTCCTACATTGAGAAGTGTTTTTTTGTTTTGGTTACATTATCAAGAAATAAACGATATTACGTTTTTAAGTGTGTTGTAACGAATTTCAAATAATTTTATTTTAATAATGTTAATTTTTTCAATAAATCGGAAAACATTTCATATTTCCGAAACAGTTAGGTATAGGATATAGTACATAAAATATGTCTAGACTTTTCTGAAGAATCAAACATTTAAAAATATACAGGATGTTGTATTTAAAATAAGAAAGTTGGTATTGGTCACTGTTACATGACACACCTTATATAAAAAGTTTTTGTTAAAAAAATGCGCAAATAAAAATACCAATCGACGTGTCCGAGCGTTTTTCCAAATATTTTTAGCGAATGTATGTTCCATTTGGCTGTTCCACGCTGTATAGGCTCCAATATTACATGGCAACATTGGCAACTACCCTTAAAGAACAGAAAATTGAAACTAATCTATTTTACAACTAGCCATTACCACTTTATCCATTTTTTCGCAGTAAAAACGCCCATCTACTACTCTCAAACTTCCGCTGACAGCCTTTTAAGTTGATAACATATTTCTCGGTCCACCATATCTATGAAGTTATTAATCACAAAAATGTCATAATGCTTATATCCTTCTAAAAAGACATAAAACCGTGTTCAAACCACTCTTGTCGGTATTTTGTATTACATTTTGAAACATTGTAGAGAAAATAATTTTTTGCTCAAAAGATCCTCATATTGAGAGCATCATCCAAAAACTAATTTGCGTAGCCCGCTTTGACAGTATGAAGATATTTATTGAGTAAAACTATTTTACTGATGTTATTCATTTATTTTATTCTATCCATATAATGTAAATTATAACTAAGTATTGATTTTTTTATCTATTTTAAGGTTCTACTAAAAATGATAAAAAAACATTCATTATTTCGTAACCAGTTGGAAAAATATCTGATTTCAAGATGTAGTTATGCTCAAAGTATTAAATATTATTACTAATAATGATACAATTGGAAACTCAAATTTCCGAAAGCAACTTAATAATAAAAACATAATATACCTGTATCGCGTTTCCTTCTATTCCAACCCCAAGAGATGGCGTGATTAAAGTTTGAAATTGAATTTCCAAAACTTTGATAGCCTCGTAGATTGACTTATTCAAGCTCTATTTTTAGTTTAATGATGCACATGCGAGCCAATATGGGCTCGAAGTTATACACGGTGATAAAATAAAAAGATCCAAGCAAGTATTTAAATGTTCCGTTAAAAGATGATAAAATGTAGCTTTCATATTATGTAGGAACTAGCAAATTAGTGACAGTTGATTTTATAAATATGACTTTGAAATTAGTAATGGATCTAGGATTAGGAGGTAGATATTAAATTGTGTCAGTAATTAGAAGTAAAAACATAATTACGTACCTGAGAAATAGCAAATTTGTTATTGTATAAAGCGAGTTTATACATTTTGGCCCTTGGTTGTTTTTGCTTAAATTTAGATTATCAAAAACAGGACTCTTATAGATTGTTAAACATTAAAATTTATCATGTTTACCTCAAAAATTAAAACTAAATAACATCTAAAAATGTATTTCGAAGAGTAGGGTGCAAGTATTTACTGCAATACTGATTTTATTTGGTTGAAAATTACTTACTTGCTACATATCGTTGTAAATAATATAATTTAAGTACATTTCTGTATATGCATAACTACTTTTTGTAATGGTATATACACTCTTTTACATTTATTGTACACATTCTAATGTTTACATGGATAAATCTATGATAATATTTCTAAATTGAGATAATAAAAACACAAATATGTTTACGTTTTATGAAATAATTTGTAACACAGAAAAATATTAAAAATTAGTAAAAATATCTGATAATTAGGCCAAATGTTTAGAGTAGGGCTCTTGAAAATACTAAAAAATTAATCACTTCATTAAATAATATTTTATTTTTATATCTGCCAAGCAAGAATATGTACAACTTAAGAGAGAAGGAGATACTTGCACAGTAAAGGGACAAATTACACCTGAACATAAAGTATGGCAAAAACCTTCTGATGTGGTCGTTGTAATTAACAAAAATGAAATTTTTAGTACACAATGCTTAGGATATGCTGCATCTCAAGGTTTGTAATATTTATTATACTTTTTTATTTTTATATCACATATAATAAACAGTGTATAAGGCCCTTTATTCCTATAATTTTTTTTTCTAATTTTGACATATAAAGAGACATTTTTTGTAATCGCAGCAAGTGTTAAAATGATCTAGAAATAGATTTTGTTAGTAAACCTAGTAATAATTATGATTCCAAAGAATGCTGCAGAGCACCTATGAAATTTTGAGTTAAAACATATGCCATATTTTTAGGTTATTTTTATACCCTTTTCAAAAATTTTAAGCTCCTCGTTTTCTGCAAAACTCAAAATGCTCTGATAGCTTCGAACGAAGTCAGCAGAGCACCTCTGTTTTATAAAGTTTTTTTCTATAAAAACAACAACACCATATTTTTATGCACTTGAATTATTATCAATTTTTTTCGAAAAAAAAAATGATATTTTTAAAAAATACATGGTGCTTCTTGCTAACCTTCGAAAGAAGCCAGCTGAGCAATTCGGTTTTTTAAAGCTTTTTTCTAAAAACCACACCCCATTTTTAGACTCTTGAAATATTGTAAAACTTTACTAAAAAAAATTGCTATTTTTAAATAATACAGGGTGCTTTATTGGAACAAAGTCAGCAGGACACTTCAGTTTTTTAATTTGTTTTCTTATATATAAAAACAACTACTTATGACACATGTTTAGGCTATTTTAAAATCCCAAAAATGTGGTAAATATATTTGTTTTCAGAAAAAATACTTTGAAATCGGCAAGGAATTGCGAATTTTCTTAAAAATGCCAAATTTCGAATATATTATAATATTTTAGGAGCCAAAAAACGTGGTATGGTTTAAAAAAAACTGGAGTGCTCTGCTGCTAACAAAGCATCCCGTAATTTTTTATTTTATAATACTGTTGTTTAAAAAAAAAGTTGTATTTTTAAAAATAGCAGTTTTTTTCGAAAAGCTCTATAATATTTCAAAAATGTGAAAATGTGGTGAGATTTTTTTTTAAGTTTTGAAAATCCGAGGTTCTTTACTGGATTCATTCAGAGCTAGTAAAGCCCTGCTCGTCTTGTTACATAAAATAAGACATTTTGTAGCTGGTTATATAGTTATTTTGTAACTGCATATCTAACCCTTTTATTTTTTTCAGGTGGTTGTAAACATGTAACTTTTTTGCTGTGGCTTCATAGAAGAAGTGAGGAACTATCTGTAACATCTACTCAGTGTTATTGGATGGAAAGGCTCTAATTTATCAAAATGCGTAAATATTGATGTAGACTTGGCTAGATTGTTAAAGAAACCTCTTCATCCACTACAGGAAAATAAATCAGTACTTTTATATTCTTTTATATTCTTAGGATTTGTATATAAATTTTTTATTTGTAAATAAATTGTTTTTTACTTAATTTTTCTCATTTTTTATTAAAAGGTTAAAAAATAAAATTTTCACAGATTTTTACATTTTTGTTTGTAAACAATAAGAGTTTTTATTAAAAATCACTAATATTAATAATAATAACTTAAGTCAATATTATTCTTTCTCCTTTTTTACAGCTATTATCAATAAAAGTATTACTTTAGCTTGACCTACGATCAATTTTTAATTTTGTGCTATATTTGGTTTGACAGAGAAACAAAATTATAACCCTTTGACATTGGTTGTTTTTTCTTAGATTTTCATTAAAAATAAACGGAACTGCAAACATGTTTTACTATCGTAATAACGAATAGCAATAATAATTTTTTTTTTCACATTTATCACTGTTGTCATTTTCGTCAAGGAATGAAAAGAAGGCACACTTGCTGGTTTTTTGAAAAAGGTGGCAAGAATTGTGATATTTTTAAATTTATCACCAGTGATACCCCATGTAGTTACCTGATTTATTGGAATATATAGACTTTGCTACCACATTCAACTGAACTTGGTTGTTTTTAATATTTACCACTGTGACATGGGCTGTTTTTGTTAAAATGTTTCATTTTAAACTGCTGTAAATGGGTGCCTTTGGTTTGGTAGTTTTAGTCCCAAAAAAAATCTATGCATATACAAGTACTCATTCCGCTTTGATTTGCTCTAAAAGTCAACATTTTATAAAAAATTACATTGGCTTATTAAAAACTCTTACTTATAATCCCTTATATGTGATAATTGGGTAAATTAAATTAAAAACAAATAAAAAAGTTTATTATTAAAATAGGTTCTTGTAAGTTAACAAGCAATTATGCAGATATTACTAAGTAAACGTACTTTTAAAATTCACACAGGAATGTGGTTTTAACAGAGATGCTTAATTGTACATCTTCTGGAGAACTTTTTTCATTCTGTGATACATTAGGTGGCCTTACTAAAGTGCATCCCATGTTTTTAAGTAATGGCTGAATATTCTTAAACCCCCCATCTGCCATTATATGGGATCCACGAACCAGTTTGTTTAAATACCCACATTTTTCTATTATTTCTTTATCACTAATTCTTCCAGAAAATGACGAATAAATTTGGTATCTTCAAAACTTTCAGGAGGTTCTGGATTTTCTTCCAGAAGGGTTTTTAGGTTATACACTTAAGAATTTATAGTAGCCTCATTTTGAATTTCGTGAAGGAGACAATTAGCAGAAATTGCTGCTACATCTTAAATATCCGGTGTATTTTTATTAAAAAGTTGACGAGAAACATCGCTAGTAGAAGGTTGATTTTCTTCTTTCCAAATTTCTAGGAACACTAATAAATATTTTTGAAGATAAACGTGAATCATTATCACACTCTGGAACAAAACACTTTTTCGTAGTCATAATATTTACAAAAAGTACAAAATTAAACACTCAAATTAAAAATAAATTATTGATTGAGACACTATGACAGATGACACATGCAGTGCTGTCGTTTTGTCATTTTCTGAATTATTAAGTGACTTTTAAAACATTGAAACTTTAATTATGGTAAAAGTTTAAACAGAAATAATACTTTCAAAAAACATTTGATATAATATATTAAAAAGATATTTGTTTAACGATGTTTTAGAAGTCTAAAAGTAAGAAGGAGTACACAAACGAACGTAAATCACTTCTCGTAAACCTTCTAACCGGCAACGTTGTGGCGCTAGCTCCTATTATTGGTCTATTCCCGGTGACGTCATACATTTTAAAAAATTCATAATTCTGGGAAATGAATATTTCTAATTTATTTATTACAATTTAACTTTTCAGTTCAATACTTTATACTAAACTAACTGTCCGCCGATAAGTCGGGCTATTTATACCAAGTCCAACTCTGCTACGAGGAGTCTCTAGACGCTCCCGAAAATTCCATCTCTGACTCAACGGCACGCATTGCCCGTCCTAGCAATTTCTCGAAGCGTCAGCGGCATACCTAGAAGATTTCGTCGTTTCGAGCATGAGTCGGGTGGCACAGACTTGAAGGTCGCTTGCTTGCACAGAGACGGCTTAGGAATTTCCATGGCAGTAGATTATTAAAGTAAATTGTTAAATTAAATTTATAAAGGTAAGTTAATTAAATCCTAAATGCCCTACTAAACCCATTTAATACAAAGAATACTAAAAGGGATTTACGTGGACGATCGCTTCACGTCTAGGGGTCTTTCAATACGACCTATACAGGTAACAAATATAAAGACCACGGTATGAAGGAAGTAAACAAATGGGAAGAAAATAACAAAGGAGTAAGATAACGAGAGCTAGCTAAAATAAAAAAGTATAAAATTATAGAGATATTCGGCATTGTTGTGTGGTTATAATGCGTAGTTTGTTTGTGGTTTATTGCCATGTCTATCCGTAATCCTGCCGATTGTGACGTGTTTGTCGTTATACGGTTTTTAAATAAAAAACGCAACTGGACAATTTTCACTGGGAAGTACTGGATCATCCGCCTTGCAGCCCAGACTTGGCACCATCGGACTTTCATCTCTTTCCAAACTTTAGGAATTTTTTGGTGAGAAGCGTTTGGACAATGATGACATGCTTAAAGAAACAGTTACGAACTGGTTTAATGGTAAGGCAGCAGAGTTATTTGATGAAGGGATCTAAAAGCTAGTGTCACGGCTAGACAAATGCTTACACATTGATGGCGACTATGTTAAAAAGTTTAGTTTTTGATATAATTTGTGTTTTTTAATAAAGTTTCTTTTACTCCATTACAAAACGGTTCTTACTTAACAAATGCCCTTCGTATAATGACCCTAAAACGTGTGAACATTAAAAAAATACATTTCTATTTGGAAATTATATTATTTTAATTTATTTCTATACCATTCAACAAAATAACCACAATATACAAATTAGTGTACAAAGAGAAATATTGTAAATAGCCACTTGAAGCTAACATATTATGAGAACAAAATACGAAATAAAGTTTCTACAGACATTTATTACAAATAGGTATGACAAAGTTCGTACCTAACAAATGTAATATAGATAACGTTGGTTAGTGAACTCGGTAGATAATAGAAATCAGTTGAAAGAGAAGTTAAGCGTGGAATTAGAGAGATCATATTTCCTAAAAGAGCTGGATTATGTATAATATTGTTTAATAACTTGTATGGAAAGATAAAAGCACTCCACGAGCACGGAGAATTTTCATTTTATGATTCACGAGTAATAATTGTTGTGCCAGTACCTCTGGGAGGATATATTTAGAGACGACACGAGACGGGCAACTCAATGTAAATATTTGGTTTGGCAAAATTTAATTTAGTCATTGTAATAAAAAGCAAGAGCAGAGCGCTCATAGAAAATGCTTGTTTAATATCTTTTAAACGAGACCATCTGACGGAGTGACTCGAATTAGTTTTTTGAGTATTTCAGTTGCATTTGGCGGTTGGCGATTAGCGTTGAGCGTAACTGTATCGGGGGCCAGTCCACATAAGTTGAATGTTTTATTAGATTATTGTATAATAATAAATTGTCAACAAATCTTCCGAGACAAATAAAACAAGCAATATATTAATGAGACCTTTTTCTATGTACTCGCTCGAGGACAAAATTCAAATCAAAGAATTTAGAAGGCCTATTCCCGATTTAGAAATCACAAAAACGTTTCAACCTCTAGTTCGTCAAGCTTCAACAGCTGCATGAGAAAGTTTATTCAGAATATGTATTTAAAAAATAACTGGATTTGTAGATGTGATCCAAAAAGTGCATTTGTTTGTTTTGCCTGTGTTTTGTTTGGGGCCAATCAACATTTGGGCACTAACCTGTGTGTTAAGGCACGAGGCGCTACTGGATAGGCTAGAAAGTAAGCAGTCTTTTAAAAAAAATGCTGGTATGTCATCAGAACCTATCGTCACTTTCGGTTTAAATTGTTTAAGAGCAGATAAAACCTCAGTTATTGAAAGACAAAATACGATTACTGTATTTGTATAGACCTTAGATAAAAAAGAGACCAGAGATATAACATACACCGGTGTATAACCTGCGCAAATGTTGCCAATTTCTAAAGAAAGGTTAACGGAGTGGGGGAACTGGGCAGAAACCCGAACTCTGTGACAAGGACCGGACTTTGTTTATTAGCATCATAATGAACTATTAGATTTATTTAAAATATATGTTTAATGGAATTTTGTATTATGAAATAAAATTAACGTGATTTTTTAATATCAAACAGATGCACGACATTTTATGTAAAAAGAAGACCTTTTATAAAATATTTTGTTAGCGTTTATTTACTATAAGGACTTTTCAGAAATAGAATATTGTTAATAGAGCAAGAAATGGTACTCATTGTCTACGAGTATTATAAAAAAGCATGTGCGCAGGCGAACACTGCAAATCAAACCTTTTGAGTCAAACATTATATTTTTTCTACGGCTATTACATAATATTAAAAATTAGTCAAAATGAGAAAATGCTGTTTTGTATTGTAACCTCAGCTTCTTTCTTTAGGAATATTAATTAATATAGAGGATGAGTGATTGTCGAAATAAATAATCGATCATTGAAAATAATCGATTATTTTCGATCAATCCATTGTGTTCAATCTATTTGTTTTTCGTATTTCCTTTAAAATAGACTACTTGATTATCTTTGAAAAATCAAAAATAATCGATTAATTAAAAAGCCAATTAACCGATAAATCAGTGTTTACAAAAAATTATCGTTTATTTTAAATAATCGATTATTTTCAAATAATCCATTTTTTTTCGTTCATTGAAACAGATTATTCGATAATCTTTGAAAAATCGAAAATAATCGAATAATTAAAAAGTCGATTAACTGATAAATCGATTTTAAAAAAAAAACCGAATTGTCGATTATTTTAAATAATCGATTATTTTCGATCAATCGATTATTATCAATAATTTATTTTTATTGTATTTCATTTAAAATCGATAATTCGATTATCATTGCAATACCGAAAATAATCGATTAATTAAGAATCCGATTCTACGATAAATTTATTTTCCAAAAAAATAACCGAATTATCGATTATTTTCTAATAATCCTTTTCATATTTCCTTTAAAATTGATTATTCTATTATCTTTGAAAAATCGAAAATAATCGATAAAAATTGGTAAATCGAAAATAATTATTCATTATTAAAAAGCTGATTAACCGATAAATCGATATTTCTAAAAAATAACCAAAATATTGGTTATATAAAATAACCGATTATATTCGATCAATCGATTATTTTCATATAATACCTTTGAAAATTCGAAAATAATCGATTAATCGAAAATAGTCGATTATTATCAATAATTTATTTTTATTGTATTTCATTTAAAATCAATGATTAGATTATCATTGAAATACCGAAAATAATCGATTAGTTAAGAAGCCGATTCTACGATAAATCTATTTTCCAAAAAAATAACCGAATTATCGATTATTTTCTAATAATCCTTTTCATATTTCCTTTAAAATTGATTATTCTATTATCTTTGAAAAATCTAAAATATTCGATAAAAATCAATAAATCGAAAATAATTAATAATTATTAAAAAACTGATTAACCGATAAATCGATATTTCTAAAAAATAACGAATTATATTCGATCAATTAATTATTTTCATATAATACCTTTGAAAATTTGAAAATAATCGATTAATCGAAAATAATCGATTAATCGAAAATAATTGATTAATCGAAAATAATCGATTATTCGAAAATAATCGATTAATTAAAACACCGATTAAACGATAAATCGATTTTTCCAAAGAATCGATTATTTTCAATCAATCGATTATTTTGAATAAATCTACTTTCTTTTTGTATTTCCTTTAAAATCGATTATTACATTATCTTGAAATTTTAAGTTATTTTATCTAATATTCTTATAAAAATACTACTAATCAACTGTGCTTCTTTACTTCTTATTTATCTACCAAAAAGAGCTAAAAACCACCTTTAGTAAATATTCTTATAAAACTACTTTTTAAAAACAAAATTTAGTTAGCAACAATGTCTATTTACTTCTTATTTAAATTAAATATTTAAAATTTTATCCTTTTGTAAATTTATGTAAGTAATATGAAATCTGTTTTCTGAAATATGTATTTGATGAATATTTATTGAAACCCCTTAATGCGGATCTGATGTATTCAGCTCAAAGGATTATGGCGCTTTATGTCAAAACGTTAATAAATATTTACGGCTGAAAACGAATATACAATTTCTCAAGATACATCGTGGCATTTTGAGTTTAAAATTGAATAACTAGAACACTTTAAATTGTTAAAACACCAACAAATAAATCAAAAAACAGCTGTCAATGGTGACTGAACTCAGGCGGAGGTGAGCGTTGAATGGGAAATCGGAACAATTCGGGTGGCGTCGTGCAAACAATGATTTTCAATTGGTGGGTTACTTGGAGTTAAAACAGACAACATGCGCAGTGTGCAATGTTACATCTTCGGTCTCTTTTATCTAAGGTATAGACCAAGGTATCATGTGATTAAAAAAATAAGAATGGAGCATATAGGGTAAATGAGACAGTCATTGGCCAATTAAGGATAGTTCTTGTCTTCATGCTATTCTCATTTGAGACCATTTAATACAATATTCTTAAAAATGTTGTTTTGAATATGTTGGAATGTCAACTTTTCAGTTTGACCAAAATATTAGCCATCTGAACTACACAAATATACAAAAAAATACTATGAATAAAAAAATACACAAAAACTCAGTTATTTGCCACTAGAACACAGTGATTGTCACTTTAGATACACAGTTATTGGCCATATGGAAAATAAGTGTTAAGTTCTTTTTATAAAATATTTTATTAAATATGAGATCATTAGAAAAAAAAAAGTATTAATATTAAGGATCACTCGACACAAAACTTTTGCACTTAAAAGTTTTCGATTTTAATCCATCCTGGATTTTGTTTGCACATATAAAGTGAAATGTGCGAAGGCAAGTTAAACATTAACTTTAAATCTGGACGATGTAATATTTTTTACACAATTCTAACAAAGTGACAACAACTATCTCATTTACACTAAGCGTACAAAAAAATCAACAAAGGCATTTAGGATAGTTTCCGCGTATCAAAAGTTTAACCAGCATACATCAAAATAATTATGTATTTGCAATAGAGCTGATACACTCCTTATAAGTTTCATTTATTTCACATTTACTTTCATGCCTTCATTATGAGGTTCATTGTTTTGCCGATATTTTACTATTATTATACCTCTATTGTGCCCTTATGTGGATTGACCATTTTTTCGAAGTCGAAATTAGATTGTGAAATTATTTCTTTGAATTTTGACCCCCTTTGGGATCTTTTAAACTATTTGAGGGGGTAGTCAAAGGTATATACTGATATGGAAATCTCCTTATGATATCTCTGGTTCCAATCAACAAAATCTCAATATTAGGGTGGGTTCAAACAAATCTAAAAATATTATAAATTTAGTAACAAAATAAAAAAATATTCTTTTTCTTCTTTTAATACTGCTTTGTCCTGCTGCTGGGTTCGTCCTGTTACTGCTGTTATTTTTGTCCTGTCGCTGCTTTTGTCCTCTGCTGCTTTGTACTCCCGCTGCTTGTCCTCCTTTCCACGTCTTTGTCTGTCTTTAATTGTCCTTGCTTGTCTCCGTATCTCTACCTGTAGGTGACTGTAAACAATACGGACACAACAATTTTTCCTAATGCCTAAAATGTAGGTATAAAAAAAAATGGATTATTAAGAAAACTATATATTTCCAATAATTCGATTTATCAAAGTACCTAATCGATTCTGTCAACTATTAATCTAGATTTTGTTATTAATTGAAATGTTTGGCAAGCTTGCTTATGCTTTACACGAAAATCGAAAAATCTTAGGTTAAAATCACCAAAATTTGCAAGTTTTAACTCAAATTTCACTGTTATTTATGCGTAATCCGCAATTTTTTTTTGTTATTTTATAATAACATTTTCTAGTTCAATTTTTTTTTGAAGTCGTGTGATCATTACGTTTACAGGCACCTACCTGTATGCCTTAATATCTCTACTGCTACCTGCTACCTCTACTGACTTCTGCTTTTCCTCTGATATATGATTGTATAAATGAAACTTTACCTTGTTTTATCTTTTCTCTTTTATTTACATATTCAACATCAATTCTAGTATTTAGATCTTATTTTCATTCAACATCCCATATTTTTACATAAGTTCTCTCTGACATTTCTAATCCTCTCAATCAATAATAAAAAAATCAAAAATACTTTTTAAAAAAACAAAAACATCCCTCCCAACTATTATATATTCTAACATTTTCTATATCCCATCTCAATATTGTAATTTCCAAATTTTCTTCTGATATATGATTGTATAAATGAAACTTTACCTTGTTTTATCTTTTCTACTTTATTTACATATTCAACATCAATTCTAGTATTTAGATTTTATTTTCATTCAACATTCCATATTTTTACATAAGTTCTCTCTGACATTTCTAATCCTATCTGACAATCAATAATAAAAAAATCAAAAATTCTTTTTAAAAAACTCCCAACTATTATATATTCTAAAATTTTCTATATCCCATCCCAAATTTTATGACGTCATACGAAAATTTCCATTTCAATACATAATTTTAAACGTTTTTGGATCTTAATTGTGCCTTCCTGATGAATAATTATTTTTTTTTTCAATTTTGAAGTTCGTCCCAGAACTATTGGTTTTCTATAATTAACCCCTTGAAATAATTTGAAGAAATGGTTAAAACAATTTACTTGGTGATCAATCATTAGGCAAGTCATTAAAGACATCCTATTTTGAACATTTCACATTAATTACAAAAGTTTTCGAACTTTGCAATAATAATCGGCTAGTTTAAATATGCAACCATTTCCAAGGTCCGGAACTAGTTAATTTATACCAAAATGGCTTGTTTATAATGTTGAGAAAAATTTGCAAAAGTGCTGCAAACTTAAAGCAATATATGAGGGATGTAATATCAAAGTGGACAATCTCCTTGTTTTATAGAAAATGAGCTAGATGTCGTTTTGTATGCAATTTTTAGCGCTGAATTCAAATAACTCACTAGTTCTTAGCAAAATGGTCAAACTCAAGTGTATTTTTAGGCTTGAAAATTACATTTAGTTTCAAAACGTACAATCCACATCCCCAACTAGCCATTCATAAAAGTGTATTTGTTGTGAAGTTCTCATCATCATGTATTGTATAGTCCAGGAGACAGTGACGATTTTAGGTATTTATTTTCCCAGTCAGCAAGCACGAATAGAGAATTGTAGGATTAGCAATTCTAAGCAAAATTCATATATATTTAGAGGGGGGATCCGATGGGCTGAGGCCGAAAATGCGTCAAAACATACGGGAACACGGCCCTTTTTTTCCATTGATAAAAATAGTTTTAGTAGTAAGAGATATACTGAAGTTAAGTAAAAAAATAGTCTGATTAATCTGTATGGATAATATATTTGGCAAGTGCAAAAAATACACTTTCAAACGAGTTATGTACACAATTATTTCTACGACCACAATTATTTAAAGAATGTTCCAGGTGTTTTGTATATTAAAGTGTACGCCTAAGACACATAAATAAAATGTTATATCACAATGTTTCACCTAACCAGTTGGTTTATTTATAGAAATTAAACATAATAATTGAAGATATTGCAGAAGAAAATAGGGAAATAAATAACATTTCCTTTTACACTTTTATATAATAATTGTTTTATTTAGAATTCACGAATCACTTATTACTCTACATTAATTATAATTATTGTTAGTTTCGTTATGTCAAATCATTTATACTAGAGGTGTGAGGAAAATACAGTGAACTGTGGAACGCCAATATCGTTGGATGCGCGTGGTAGAAATGGTCCTATAATACTGCTAAAAACATAGCTAAATTTTCATGGAAACACTGTACTTTTGACATTTGCGATACTCCGACGCATATGCATTATTGATGTAATCTCATGATTTTACAGTAATAGTTTTTGCAATTTTAGTGTGATTTTTAGGTTATTATGGTTATTCATTTTATTTGGTTCTGATCTTTTGCGCTTTTAGAGTATTTGTCTTTTATATAGTTTTTAATTTTAATATTGTGGTCTATTTATATTTGATTGCTGCTTTTCGACTAGTGCTTTATTCTTTTTGTGTTAAAATAAGCTTTATAACCATTAAGTACATGCTTCTAGTTGATATCTACCTAATCGTAATCGGGTGCTTGCAACAATGGGAAAAAGTGTATGGTTTTTTTGGTGTAAAGTTAGACGCCTTCATTTTTCAGGTAAGTTATTTGTAGTTATTTTTTACTTAAAAGGATAGCAATACGTCCTGGTTCGGGGTGTGACTTTTGGGTTTTAGCTATCTGAGCCAAATTGTCGGCTAAGTGTCCTCTTTTAGGGCACCCAGAATCGAAAACTATATAGGTATATAATATATTTTTTTTTTAATTATTTTTTAATATGTATGCAGCTTGGATGAGGGCTTTAGGAAGAGATCCTAAGACTGAACACTGACTGCTATAAATGCCGTTTTTAGAGCACATTTTATAGTAAGTGATTTCATTCTAGCAGCAATGAGGAAACGTTTAAAAAACATGCTGTACCAGCTATTACTTTAAGACCTCGTCTCTTTAAGTTATTATTACTTCATCCTAATGCATATATTAAAATGGTTTTTAACTTATGTCCTTATGATTAAAAGATGTAGGTATTTTAGTTATGTTATAATAGAAATATATGATACTTTGTATTGACTGACCTACTGGCCACTGGTCATTCCACTTTTACTCCCTTTTTTCATAAATTATCAAATTATTTAAAAACAAATACATATCTAGCTATTTTCTGTAAACTACATTAAAATTTTAGTGTTAATACTTTACTAATAAAACTTCAGTTAATTTATCTTATATATATACACAACGGAAGAGTTAATTGGATTTTCTTTTTGTTGAGTTTCAAAAATAGTAATTTAACATGATTTAAAAACAAATACATGAAATGGGCAAAATAGGCCTGCAAAGGCACTTTGTAAACAATCTCACTTGTATCGATGTGACGTAATGCGCGAATTCAATCTGGCTTACTTTTGTTAATAGATTGGCGTTCCATTTTAAATATACAGTTCACCGGGAATAGATTATTTAAATATACACGGACTGGGAAAACAAGTACGAAAAAAATTTACTGGCTCCTGAACTAGTACTGTATCGAAGGAATTTATATGAATGAAACAATATACGACCCTCCACAATTGCGGTCTACTCTACTTCCGCTGTTGTCAGACGTTATTTTTTTTTGGACAATTTAAAGACCTAACAGTAATTCAAGCAAACGCAATAACATTACTACAGTTAAAAACATCGCAAACTTGGCATCAATATTTGAATTTTATCCAAATATTGCATTTCTGTCGAGGATCATCCGCGTTGACTTCAGAAATTGTGTAATCTGTATTGGTTATATATATCTATAGTTATAAGCACGTAAACTTGGCATCAATGTTCAATCCGATTATTGGGTTTCTACCGCAGACACCACCGTTCATTCTTCAAAAATTTTGTAAATAATCCTATCTGTCTTGGTTATATATCTATGGTACAATCTCCTTTGACGAATAAGATTCAAAGTGTACAATATCCCAAATGGATTTCTTGTGTCAAAGTGTACAATCTCCAATACTTTTACGACTTAGCTTATCGTGATTTGCGTTAAAAAAACCAATACCATGTGCTTTGTACCTATGAGTGACCACGAAATTATTCTCAGTTGTATCAAGTTAATCTAGCCGTACGCACGCTGTTTATCATAGTCAGCTGAAATCGACGTATCTGTGTACTTCGTGTGAAATTTAATACAAAAATAATGAAAATTAATATAACTCCCATAACCAATAATAAAACCAGAAAAAGAAAACGAAAAACAGAAGAATGGAAGAGAAGCAAGCAGAAAAAACTACGGTAGATGTTAAAAGAGTTTCTACACTAATGAGTACTTATTTTTTTCAGGTATCCGCATTTGCTTCCAGTTTACCCAACTTGTGGACACAAAACATCTGCATTTCAGTGGACCTCCCTTACTATGTCTGAAATAAAAGAGTTTTACAGAAAGTTTTACGAAATGAAAGAAAAAATATTCCAGAACAATTTTATTTTGAAATATTCTAAAACCGTTCCTGTAAAGCGTAAACGACCAAAAAATTCTCGACATACCGAAAAATTGTTCCAAGCCCAATTTTACATCCTCACTCAGCAAAAGCGAGTTTTGCCTGTTTGCAAACAAGCTTTCCAGGAAGTTTTGTGCATAACTAGAAGAAGAATTGACACTGTCACTAGAAACTTTTTTAATACCTCTCTACCAGCAAAGGAAAATCGTGGAGGCGACAGAAAATTGGAAAGCAACAGGGTAAAGAAAGATACAGTTATGAATTTTATAAACAAATTTAAGGCAATTGAGTCCTACTACTGCCGAGGACAAAGCTAACGCTTATATCTTGACTCCTCTTTGAACATCAAAATGATGTGGAAAATGTACATAAAGGAAAACGTCAAAATTCCAGTAAAAGAGAGTTATTTTAGACCAACTATAACCTAGTTTTTGGCATACCTAGGACTGACGTTTGCTCAACATGCTTGCAGTTGACCGAAAAAATTATAAGTTGCAAGGATCAGGATAACAAGGCCAGCCTATTGACGGAGAAAAGGGTACATAAAATGAGGGCACAAGCATTTTGTAATATTTTAAGGGTATCTGAGGAAGGTGTCATGATTTTTTCCTTCGATTGTCAAAAAATCAGGTTCTGCCAAAAGTTCCTGATTAGCAAGCTTACTATTCCAGACAAATTTACATGTTTAACTTTACTGTTGTGAGAGGCACTTCTAGAAGCCAATTAAATCCCATTACAGTAACCTCTTTTTATTGGACTGAAAATGAATACAACAAAGGCTCAAATGAGATTGCTTCCTATATCTACCATGTTTTGGAATCGTCGGATTTTACTGATATTCATACTATTAACACAGCTTATACAATACAGCTCCACAACTCCGTGTCGGCGTCTTTGATCTGGCGGTCGAGAACCAAGCAAGACGGAATGGTGCTATCTCTGTTAGATTCGAGGGAAAAGTCGGGCCCGGATTAAACAATTTTTTTATTATTGAAAAATTGAAAACCTTGGCGTAATAAGGTTGGTTACATGCCATATTAAGTAAGTTTTGGAAAATTAAATTTTTAATTTGTTTTAAATCTGTCAAATATAATTAGAAACATTATTTAAATATAAATATTACGAAAAATAGCACATCTTTCGGATTAGAGGTAAAATAATTTGTATGTGGCTAGTAAAATCCTGGTTAACAAATGTTTTGAGCTAAAACAGTCACTTCACGACAAATTGTGGTTTGGATCCTTTTTACACCAAGGGCTTCAATTGTTAAAGAATTGTGTCATGCTGGTGGATGCAAATCAAGTGGTACCCCGTGTCTCTGGCAAGTGTTACTCTTCGCGCAAAGGGTTTATACCTAGATAAACGAATGCTTCGACTGAGGTCTGGGAACTCTATGGTATTTTGGAATTATAAAGAATTTGTGCTTTTATTTTAACAATATTGGTTATATTTAGATGTATTCTTATTAATTGAAATACAGATTTGTAGAAGTAATACTTTGACAGTTTTTATTAATATAATATATTTAATTTTTATCTGACCATACCGAAGTAGGGAATTTTGAAACTTTATAGTAATGTGAAATTTGAATTACAATATTACACGATATTACATAATTAGTACTTATTTTAGGTAGGTACTAAATTTGTACTTGGAGAAAGTAATATCGATTTTTACAAGAAAACTTGAAAAGTAAATTAATTTAGTTCCTATTTCTGATGTAAAACTTAAGTTTTGGTTTAACCCAAGAAAACAAATAAATTATAGTTTGTTCAACAAGGGTGGATATGATAGCAATATCACACAAAGACGAAGTTTGAGCACGACGTCGTAGGCAGAGTACTCAATCGTCTGATTGTGATATGAACAATCCACTCGATATGGTCAGTATATTTTTTCTACGACCCACTAACGAAAATCTACAAATTTAAAAAATATTTTAGGTTATTTAGACAAAATAACTAATTTTAAAATAATTTACGAAGTTGACTAATTTATAAAATAAAATAAACATGAAAAATTAATTAGTCCTCGGCCTAGATTCGATTCCGGGCTTTTCGCGTGGAAGGCAGATGCTCTGTCTTCATCTTCACCGAAACTTTCAGGACTTTAGTTGTAATACTCGTAATTAAATTAGTATCATGTAGTTTGATTAAAATTTTTTTTTTTGTAAATGTGGACACAATAAAAACAAAAATGCTATTATTTATCGAGTCTACACAAAAATTTTAATGTATATTTAATATCAATAACTAAAATATATATTGACAATTAGTTTAACAGAATTGTCACTTATTTAAAAAATTTTAAATAATAGGAGTTGGGTGACCAAAATATGAACTGTGATTTGTAGATTTAATTTTGTTAAAGTGTTCTCACTACCTAAAATGGATATGAAATATATTCGTAGTTGAACGCAATAGCATACTTTTTCGTTTTGTAGTATGTGCGTAGATTGGCTAATATCCATGCACAGATTACAAAACGAAAAAGTATGTTATTGCCTTCAATTGAACGAATATATTTCATATCCATTCTAGGTAGTGAGAACACTGCAAAAAAAATAAATTCGCCAATCACCGTTCATATTTTAATCAACCGACTGCTATTATTTTTAAAATTTTAAATAAATGACAATTCTGTCAAACTAATTGTCAGTATATTTTTCAGTTATTGAGATTAAACATACAATAAAATAAGTTATTCTTTTGGAAAACGTTAGTATGGATGACTAAAGGGTATTGGGTTAATTAATTCTAAAAGTGTGGTACAAATGTTTTTTTTTGTAGCCAATTCTTCAAAATTATTTTGAAATATCTTTTCAATATTGAATATTAGTTCTACAAATCCATCATTTGACAGTTACAGATTTCCAAATGTATCTGGATTGGCGTTATCATATGCCTTTAAAAAGCAATAAAAAGAAAAATCATCTAATTCGACGTGATCTTTGTTATATTTAAGACAGGTATCGCAGAGGAGTGGATCCGCAAGGCTTTTATTAAAAGGTAACCACACACATACCTGATAAAATTTTTCTGTATCAATTCGTCTTTACAATAATTTAGGGTGTTAATAATTTTATCATAAAATAAAATACAAGGTGTTCCATTTAAAAAACGTACATTTTAATTTGCCAGGCAAAAACGTGACACCCTGTATATCCAAAGATATTTTTAAAATATGTAGATATTTTTCAAATCCATATAACTTTTATTTAAAACTTTCTTCCGTGTCTACAACAAAATAATGAACAATAACGCACTAATGGGATACCCTGTATAAATTATATTTTTAACAATGAAAATTTCTTATAATGTGGTACTTATCGGTTTGGGTCCTTGGGAAAACTAAAGAATGTTTTCTTGCAGGTATAACCCTTATTAAAACAGCTTTTGACTGCACAAACAGAATGATGTCTTTTTTTTTCACTCATTCTACTCACAGCTAAAGAGTCACCAAAATAATAACAGTACCTTTGACTTAAACAAAATTAACGAAATTATAGGCTCCACGAAATTATACAATCAACGAAATTATACGCACGACTCAACACCTTACCTAAGTACGCTTCTGAACGCCAAAACCGTCTTTTCCCTTCGAAGGCGGAGCTTAAGCGATGCGCGACGAAATCGACGCAAACCGTTGCCGCCAAGAGAGTGTTTTAGCTGTATTGTATAAGCTGTGCTATTAAGCTCATGTGTGATGGTTGCGCGGGCCAGAACAAAACCACTACACTAATTACAATGTGTAGCAACTGGCTTGGCAAACAAGATGCAATAAATTTAAAGATTGAAGTTGTATTCCCAGTCAGAGGACACTCTTTTATTCCTCTTGATCGGGTCTTTGGTAACATTGAAAAGGAGTGCAAGAAGAAGGAAATTATTTTAGAACCCCAGGAATATTAAAATATTTTTTCAAAATATGGGACTGTCCTGAAACTTGGAAAGGATGTTCAAATTAACGACTGGAAAACTAAAACGAGCAAGTTTATTAAGCCTTTAGGACAGTGGCACTTTGCTTTTGCCAAAATGAAAAGGATGATTATTACAAAAAACTTAAAAGGCGCAGTGTTGGTTTGTGGTGAAAGCGCGTATAATACGAACAATGGAATGGGAAAACCTGTTACAAAAAAAAAGAACCTTAGCAATATAAATCCCACCAAAATTCCAATGTGGAATGTTCTCAGCACCCTTAAGAAAACTGATGTAAATAACCTACTAGTTGCTCATTATGGAGAAGAGTGGAAAAATGATTCCGTTTTATTTTTTTACAAATTTGCCTTAGAGGGGGATGCAATACCAGATAATGCTGTTGAGGAAGTCCCATTATGCGAACATGTTGTAGAAGAAGAAATCAACGTTGCAGTTTAATTCAACCATTTTTGAAATATTTTTTTATTTTTAAAATATTTCCATACTTTGTGATGTTTTTGATTATTGCTATTTAGAATAATTTCTTACCTACTTTTTAAGTGTTAAACTAAATAAAAAAGAATAAATAAAACATCTAATACCTTGAAGTTATTTTCAAATCGAGCAATCTCCAATGGTTAGCTTCATACTACACAATCTTCAACAGTTTTTTCAAATATCTTCCTTTTTTTGTCATTTTAAGAAAAAAAACGGGTAAATGACCTTTGCATAATAATATAAGTAGGTTAAAAAAATTAGTACGGAGAAAAACCGCTTTTTTATTAAGTTATTAATTTTTTCCGTTTTCTGAAAATTTGCCAAACATGGAGATTGCACACTTTGAAATTATACCCCTCATATATTGTATTATTTTCAACATTATATCAGATTTGCAACTTTTTTGAAAGTCTTGAACATGATTTTTTTTTTGTAAAATAGCGTTTTTGTTTATATCATAGACACAAAATTGCAAAAGTGCTGCAAACCGATGACGTAACTCATGCAAGTTTTTGGAATAGATATCTAAATTTGCAACCTTTTATTTTGGACGAAAATATTTTTTTTTTTGTAAAATTATCAAAATAATTTTTTATTTTCCTCTAATTTTGTTAAAAAAATTCGAGAGACGCTAAAATTGTGGTTTTCACCTTATCGAGACTGAGGCCCACATGGATAAACTCGTAGCGTAACAAAAACAAGAAATGATTTAACTTGGAACGAAAGACCGGAAGCCTATAGTAGTATTAGGACGTTAAATTTTTTGGTTTGTAAAGCATTGGCATTACTTAGGTTAAACCATGTGATGATTTTCACAAGACTTAATTTTTAAAACCATTCTATATCGCCTTTTGATTAGGGTTTAAAAACTTGTTCCAACAATTTATCCAATAATAATTGGCCCCTTTACCTCTTAAGCCTGCTCATGTAAAATATTTGGGCTCCTTACTTCACCTATTTATATTCTATTAATAGGACAGAAAGATGAGTATAGTATTGCAACTATGTTAAAAGAAATAAATTGGCTTTCAGTTCAGAATTATGTTCAGTACATGACTGATATTTATTTATAAAATAAAAATGACATAGTACCATCGCATCAGATCTTTTAGAAAAAATTCAATATAATTCGCAATACAAGAAGTCAATCTGACTTTCATGTATGGCAAGCCATCACTAAAAGTTCCCAAAATACAATTTTTATTAAAGGTTTAAAAAATTTAATAGACTGTCTACAGAAATTAAAAAAAAAAAAACAACAATAAATGTATTTGAAAGAAATTTCAAACAATACTTAATAAATAAACAGAACGGATATACTTTCTTGTGATAATACTCTTTAAACCTGCCCTTTTTAAGTATTTCCCTTAATTTATTGTTATTTTACCCCTAGTTTTACCCGCATTTATTAAAAATTAGTTCTATTTTGAGATCATGTTCTTTATTTTAATGTTATATTATTACTACTTACTATGTTTAAATTATTAATAGTTTTGCGACGATAGGTTATAGCAACTTATAGCCACAAAACTATTTTTGTGTTAAAGTAGAGAGCAATGTAATTTACAAAGGCCTTCTTTCAACGTACTAATAAATGACAACTCTATAATTAAAATGAAAAACACAACAAAATACCTCGGTATCATAATTGATCAAAATTTGAAATGGGTTGATCACATTACGTTATTAAAATCCCAAGGTAAGAAGATTCATTTTTAAATTTTGTGAATTGAGGAAATTTATGAGTAGGAGTTTACTAATTGTAATTTTCAATTCGCTGGTTGAATATGTAATCAAAAAATTCTATCATTAAAATTATCTACAAAAAACCAGCATTATATCCTACCTCTCTTTTATATAATAAAAAAATGCTTTGTATAAGAACATTATTATCTGTCTTGCTGTACCTTTATTTATGGAAAGCCTTAATTGAGTTAGACTACAAATTATTTGCAAAAAATATTAAAAGAATTTGACATTTAAGAGCCATTTACACATCACAGTTGACATCTTGATACTTGACAGGCACAGCCAAGCATTATTCTGATTTTTGCCAAATAAAATGGCCAGTTAATTATTCTATGGGGTTGCGACATCCAGTAAATTTGATGAAGGTGGCTAAGGGTAAAATAGTAGTATGCTTAAGTTAGCACCAATATAAAAAAAAATTAATAATAATAATAATAATAATAATTTAATATAAAATCATCTTTAAGAAACTGCTTATATATTATTCATAAATTGGCAGGATTGGCGACTAATTTCGAATAAAAATAGCCTCCAAAATGGCTATGGTTGCAAGTATGAAGGACGCAACCCGCCTTAGAAATTTCACCTCTACTATCAACAGCTGCTGTTTGACACGTCGTTAGAGAATGTTTGCAATTTATGGAATGTTAAGAATATTAGGAATGTTGACGTTAAAAATAATTGGAATTTCTAAAATTGTCACATAAGAAATGCATAGGGGATTTCAAGAAAATTGATATTAAAGTAGTTAGGATGAACCGTAAATTCTGAAAATCAATAGGGTTCTAAGTTAGAAGTAATTATTCAAGAAAATCAAAATCGCAAGTCAATCAGAACTTTCATTCTAGAGTTATCGTGCCGACATACATACACACAGACGACCAGACGACATTTTTTTTTGAATTTTCGGACTCAGAAAGATCGGAAACATGAAAAAAAGTTTTAAAAATGGGGGTAAGAAAATGTTTTGTCTTCACGAATGCAATACTGAGGCCCCATAAGAAGAGCCTCAGTAATTGGTTGCAAATGTTAATATTATTTTTCTTAACAATCTGATAAATTTGCAAACTCAGACAAGGTCCGGAACCTTGAAAAGTTAACAAAAATCAACAACTAGCACATTTTGCAGTTGCCAAAAAAATTGAATTGTATTGCAAATTTTACAGAACGATTTAAATACCTTCCCATAAATAAATGCAAATTTGCTACGCTCCAAGATTAATGCAAAGGTTGTAAAGTGTCTATGACTAATTTTGCATTGCGAAATTAATAGAAAAGTGTCTAGGGGAAAAAAATTCATAAGCTATATGGAATTTGCAACCTTATACTTATCAAGAAAAATATTTAAATAATTTCTTGTTTTCGTTTTTTATCGAGTTTAGAGAAAATATTTATATTTACCCCATATTAAATAATTGGCCGACACGGTATAAATTAGTACATAGAAGAAAAAACAATCAATATCGTAAATTGAGCCAAGAATAAGAAATTAACCCAATACTGTCGGCGTCGGTCGATTACAGTTTTGAAATACAGTTTATTTTTCAAGAAAATGTCGCTATGTTATAATTACCAATTAAACTGGATGAGTGTAATTCACTGATTCGTGAAAGAAAAAAACCTGAGTGGATTTGAGTGAAATATTTTTATGAAAACGATAAATCAAATTAGTCGTTATAAAAGCATCCAGTGTACAACTCGAATGGATAAGTTTTGTTCCCAAAGTAATGGATTCGGAGCACCGTTAGAAACGTACTTTTATTGTCCGAATGACGACACATTATTCGATAACGAATACCAAGATCCAGACTTCGCACATCTCCAATTTTAAGAATCAAAGAATTTAGGAGAAATTCATATTGAGATAACTAATATTTTTGACAATCCTAAACCATCCGGTTGCAGAAACCAAAGCTTTCATAATTTAAATCATGTTTTGTATTTGTAAATTTATTTCATTAAAACAGCAGTTTCATAATACCTTAATTTGTACATTATTTCCTTTCAATTCTATTTTTCAATTTTGTTAAAATCAAAAAATAATTAAATTTTGGGGACAAAATACCGTTTTTTATTTCCTTGTTTTATCAATAAATATTTTGTATACAGGGTGTCATTTTACAAAAACATACCACATATTCCTTAGACCAAAATAAGTCGATTTAAGGGCGTGCATTGGAACAGAGAAGTCTGAACAAGTCCTCCCAGAGAGAGACAAAATAAAGTTATCCGAGAGGTGCTGCCTCTAGTTAGCAACTAAGTAACAAATATACGTTCTCCATTTTCGCATCTACGAATAAAAATGTATTCTTCTAAACTCACAGGTACGGGCTTTTATATGGTATAGATTAAAATTTTTTTGACTTTGCCTCCCACTTCGGTGTCACGAGCTGAATTTTTCAGGGATGAAAGTACATGATAAGCTTACCCTTATTCCGGAGGTAATACAAAATTAGACAGTGCAAAAGGGCACTATCATAAAAAATCGAGTTATTGATACCACCATATAGAAAAAAAAATGCTTATTTTTTTGTTCTAATGCACAATTAGGTCTTTGTAGGAAGTGTTTTTTATAATTATTTAAAAAAAATCATTTGCATTAGCCCTTATGGTCGAAAAAAAATTTAAACGTCAATATCTCGGTTTCAACCGTCCACAAATTTGTATAAAAAATCTTTTTTTAGAAATATACCTCTCATTTGACGAAAAACAAAGGCCTAAATGAGAAAAAACTATTCTTCATAAAAGTTTCGCCTATGTATTATCAAAGTAACAGTGCTTTCCCCATATTTTTTGCTTTTATATTAACAAAAATATAGCAATAAACAATTAGTTATGGTTTAACTAGAAAGCAAACATTGAAGGTAAAGCTCTCGACTCTTTTTCTTCTCTCTCAGTGCTAAAATGTATGCAATCAGTTTGACTCTCTCATATTATTTTATTCAGGGATTATTGATTTATACGCTATGATTTATTTTTGTATTTTTTTTGAGGAAAATAAAAAATAAGAAAATATGAACTATTTATTGAAGGTATAGACGCAGTATATATAAGTATCGATTATTAACAGTAAGGCTATTGCTTTGCAAAATACAATAAATTTCCAATGTAAAAAACATTATAATAATAATAATTAAAAGAATACCGGGTGTACAAATTAAAGTGTTATAGTTAAATACCGCCGAAAATATGCATTTTAGAAAAAAAAAGTTTCAGGCGAAAGTTTTATAGTTTTTTGGGGGAAACATTTTGGCTAAAATTTTTTTTTATAGCTGATCATAATATGGCCATATCGAGGTAGACTTTGTTTTTTAAATGGGAACCCCATTTTTTTTGTAAATATTCTTAAAGTACATAAAAAAATAAGAAACTTTAGATAGAAATAATTTTCTTATTCGACTTTCACTTTTTGAGTAACAGCTACTTAAAAATTTTGGTAGGCGAAAAAAAAGTTGGCCATATTATGGTTAGCTGAAAAAAACGATTTTAGCAATAATTTTTCCCCACAAAACTATAAAACTTTCGTCTGAAACGTTTTTTTTATAATAGGCGGTATTTAGCTGTAACACTTTAATTTGAACACCCGGTATAAAGCATAAATTAATATTATTAAAATTTATAAGTACAAGACTTTTAAACTAATTAGAATCAGATTCACCACACGAATCAACATTTTCCAAAACATTAGCGGCTGTGATCAAACTTTTGCTGCAGTTTTTCTGTGCCATACAGGTAGGTGCAGGAACCGATACAGCCAATATTTTTTTCCTGCATTTACAAATTTTGCTTTCTTAGTCTAGAACAGAATAATATTATTAGAATATTGTACATCTATGAAAATTATCGGTGTATAGTACCTTTTTTGCATTTGCATGATGTAAGTTCTAAAAATGTTATCTTAGGTCGTCTTCAGTCGGTGGCAATTTAGCAATGGTTTTTAAAGAGGCCATTAATCCCCTCAAAATGTTAATGGAAGTAACACTGGCAGTTTTTGAATACATTTTTATGAAACATTTTTCAAGATTAGAGAATATGTTTTCTTTTCCCAATGCCAGACTATTGGCTGGTTGCATCATAACCGGTCAGAGAAAGAAAAGCAGGCAAATTTTTTAGAAGATACCATCCAAATTTAAATCATGTACTGCTAGAAATCGTCTTGAGTCTCTTCGCCCTGTTCTGAACCATATCTCTTCAGTCAAATACTTCTTGAAATAAATTTTTAAGACTAGAACATCTGTATCGTTGCAATCAATAATGCAGCATGAATGCTCCGAATTTTTGGCTAACAATATGTGCAATAAGATACGAGTATCAGCTTCTTTATGATTTGAATTTAAGAAATCATCTTTTGATAGTTCAAAATTCGTCCCATATTTATTGATATTCGCGAATCCACCACTAGTTACAAATTAAATATGCTTTTGCTGAATGGAATTTTGAAGAAGTTGCTCTGACAGAAAATTTGTTAAACGTCTATTGTTAAATATCGAATGAATAAACAAGTTTCATTGTTGCGGAAGTGGTGTATTGGGTCGGTCAATTTCTATATCAATTATTTCTGGGATCCTCTCTTTTGACGAGTTTTTGATAGAATGTTCTTTATAATGATCATATACCACATCAATCCTTTAAGCATTAATTTTATTTCTAAAAATAACGTTTACAAATACATTAGCATATTCTTTAAATGATATACAACTTTTGGACTTTCCCAAACCTTGGACTATTGCCATCCCATCAAAAATGTGACAAGTTTTGCCAGAGTCAATAGGTGCAAGTAAGTGTCTTTGTGAGTAAATGCCATATTGTTCTAAAATATTTCCCAATGAACTCTTATTTGTGGAGGTGCCGATATACCCATTTACTGTTAGATGCATCGGAGAGGCTGTCAGCTCAAACTTAAAATATTTCGGCATAATTAATGCTTCTACCCACATCCTTTGCTAATAAATTTTTGAGTTTTCTGTTGATTGTCTTTGTCCATTGTATTTTCTTTATAAAAATCTGGAGTATCAACAATACTTAAAAAACTCTAAAAAGTCGTTTGACCCTTTTCGTCTACTGTTAATTTTAAGGCCTCTACTTTTGCACTGTAAATTTCCTTAGTTGATATAGAAGTTAATTTCGATGATACATATTTAAAAACATCAAATTTATTAGGCTGTTCCACTAAAGTAACCACCCATTCTTCATCTAATGCCATTCGTTTTGTTCTCTGTCTCAGCGTTAAACATGAAATATGTAATTAAAACATTGACCTCTTATTTTCATCCTGTTTGTTGAATCAACAAGCATATTGACTTGGCGAGGATTAAGAACATCCTTATTTTGATACCATTTTTGTCTTTGCTTCTTGCAACAACAAATCCGTAATTAAAATTTTAAACGAAATCCTATAACTTATAACAAACAACCTGCAGGGTGTTTTGCTTTTAAAAAGTATAGATTTGGTTCGCACCTCGTTTATGGACCACCCTGTATATTTAGAAATAATTGTTAAATATAGTCATACAACTTTAATACTAAAAATTTCGTCGTTTTTCTAATAATAAAACAGCTATCTATCAAATATACACACTGTACATGTGTTATTGGCTAACATATTGGTATCGTTGTATAGACAAATTTTTAAGGAATGTTATGATAAGATAATATACACGATGATGCATTTTAAAAATTGAGTAAATTGAACTTAAAATCAGTTCTATCTCCACTATTCGTTAGCTTAGTATCTTGTAAGTCTGTATATTAAACAATTTTGAGATCAATGTAAACCTACCTAAATTATGATAATTTAATTTGCGGTCAGCATCATTCTCTAATTTCAAAAAAAAAATAATGCTTGGCAATACTGTAATATTTTATAAAAATATTCTAGGATTGAATATAGTATTACTAAAATATTCTAAAAATAAAATAAAATACATACATTTTTATTTGCCAGGAAAAACGCAATACCCTGTATATCCAAAAATATTTTTTAAATATCTATTTTTCAAATCTATATAACTTTTATTAGATTAAATTTGAAGTTTAAAATTTACTGTTTATTCATTTTTGAATTATCGTCGAAACCTAAAGTACAGTTGAAAACTAGAAGTCGAAAAAAAAAACAATCCTATATTTTACTGGATACATGAAAGTTAAAACCTAATTTGAAAAAAAAAATACATTTAAGCATATTAGATTTGTATAATTATTTGAAATATTCAATTTTATAAAACAACTAAAGGCACCATTAACACTCTGGCTCCGATATCCAACAAAATAAGCAAGCAATCGATTTTTGCTAAGAGGCCGTTTAGTCGTTTTTATAAATTTTTACCACTTCCGTACAGACATTTTCCGGACCACAAAACGTAAAATCAATATCTCAAAGAGGCTTTCTCTCATTACTTACATATCCTTCATGCTCTTACGCAAATATTAAATATGTTTAATAATTGAAATAATATGCATATTAATTAGTAAACTCCTAAATAAGAACCTGCGTATTTGAATTTATTTCGAGTCGACTTTAGCGCCATCTATTAGAGAAGCTCCGAATTAACCTGTGGCTACTTGTATGCAATTTAAGAAGTTTTCTTTTATATTCTATGCAATTTTTACATATAAATGGCGATTTATAATTTCTTCCAAAATTTATTTCAATGAGCTTTTAAGGAAATTGACGCAATTAATTTAAATATTTTAAACGACATTTGTTGCTTTAGTATATAGCCTATTCAAAGAAGAATTATTTTCATCATCGGGTAATTATTACTGGTATATTTTTAGCTTTATTTCATCGTAAAAATTACCATATTTTGGGAATTATTTTTAAACGATCCCTAATAGTTAGAGACACCAAAAACCTTTATTGAACAGTAGTATATATCTATTATCGACAGGAATTTTTTCACTTTTCTCTTTGTTGTAGTTTCAGCTAAAAAGTCATTGAAAGAGCGTTGTGTATGCCTATGTTAAATACATTGCCCACGCCCGCCCTTAAGTAAAATTACCTTACTTGAAGTAACAATTTTTAAATCGTTTTTCCCATATAAATTTAAAACGGCATATGCGATTTTGGTATATTGGTAGAGTTTTATTTGGCAAAAAAAATGGTATTAAAGTTTTGTCCGATAATAATACATAGGCGTAGAACTTGATTTTTTAAATAAATGCACCTTTAAAAATTCTACGCCAATGGAATAAAAGGAGTTTGAGTATGAAATTTAGATTGAGCAACTCATTTACTTTAAAAAAGGTACTCTTGATAAGACTCGATTACTCATGGTTTTCGCTAAATTTCTGTTTCAATAATTTAGAGTGTATAGGTTTCACAAAAATATTTATTTACAACATAATCAAAATAGAGATTTTACAAAAATTGTTCAAAATGTTCACCATTTTTCCGCAAACAAAGATTTATACGTCGAAGAAAATTAAAATGTATCCTTTCCATAACTTCTTCATCACCTCTAAGATAGTTTATTGCATCTTGAATACGTTGCCAGAGTTGTTCCTCATTTTCTACAGGTGGATTTCAGATGTCCCCATAAAAAGTAATCCATCGGTGTTAGGTCTGTGGAACGTGGTGGCCAGTTTACAGGTGCGTCATTACCTCTGCCTATCCATTTGTGTGGATATTGTTCATTCAAGTGGTTTCTAACGTTTAAAGAAAAATGTGGTGGAGCTCCATCTTGCATAAACCACATATCTCTCCGAAGTTGGAGAGGTAAATCTTCTAACAATTCTGGCAACGTATTTTGTAGAAAATAAAAATAATTTTCTCCAGTTAATCTTCGTGGAAGTATGACAGGACCAACAATGAAATTACCAATTATTCCAGCCCACACATTAATTTTAAATTCGTGCTGAAAATGGTTTAACTTTATTGCATGCGGATTTTCAACGGCATAAACATGTTCATTATGGGTATTAGTTATACCTCTTCTTGTAAAACCCGCTTCATCGGTAAAGAGAACCTTCTTGACAAAGTTTGGATCTCTTTCTCTTTCCATATTAACAAATCGACAAAATCCCAAACGAATTTGAGGATCATGGATTAATAATTCTTGTACTGGCTTCTTATGGTATGGATATAGCAATTGTTCTTTAAGCACTTTATGAACGACATCTTTACTTACTCCTAGTTCCATTTCAATTCGTCTGGTGCTTAATTTTGGATCTTCTTCAACACGTTCTAAAATGTCTTCTTCAACTTCAGGAATCCTTACAAAACGTTTTCTTCCATTATCAACAGTGTTGGGAGCAAAGGAACCGGTCTCACGAAGACGTCTCTCAACAGCAGCAAAAGTTGAGTGGCTAGGTACACGACGATTTGGAAACCTTTCAGAGTACACCCTGAGACTCTCTCGTGCATTTCCTTCATAAAATCCTAATGTCAGTAACATATCGGTATATTTTGCATTGGTATATTGTACAGCCATATTAATAAACCACGGATTTGTTTTTTTAATTATTGAGTCAGATAGAACACTTTCAATCGTTAACAAGAGATTAGGTGTTAAAACTTGACAATATTTTTATATAGATGAAACTATGGAAACCAACAATAAATGTTTTTGTATACGTATTGCAGGCAAATAATTAATATTCCTCAAAAAATCGTACATGGCAAGAATCGAGTATTTTTGTTAAGTCTCGATTAGAGGTGTCGAAGAAGATATGAAAAAAGTACATTATTATGTTTTTCATCGTATAAAATTTTGTCCGATATTAATACATTGGCGTAGAACTTGATTTTTTAAATAATTGCACCTTTAAAAATTCTACGCCAATGGCAAAAAAGGGGCTTGAGTATGAAATTTGGATTGGGTACTCATTTACTACAAAAAAGTACCCTTGATAACACTCGATTTACTCTCATGGTTTTGACTAAGTTTGTATTTTAATAATTATTGTTTATGTTCTAAAATTACTAAAATGCAAATTTCGTCAAAACCATGATAGTAATCGAGTCTTATCAAGAGTACCTTTTTTAAAGTAAATGAGTTGCGCAATCTAAATTTTATACTCAAACTCCTTTTCTTCCATTGGCGTAGAATTTTTAAAGGTGCAATTATTTAAAAAATCAAGTTCTACGCCTATGTATTATTATCGAACAAAATTTTAATATCATTTTTTTGCCACATAAAACTTTACCAATATCCCAAATTTCAGCAAAATCGCATATGCCGTTTTAAATTTATATGGGAAAAACGATTTAAAAATTGTAACTTCAAGGCTCTCTGGAGCCCAAACGAAGCAACTTTGTACAAAGGTAATTTTACTTAAATCGACTTATTTTGGTCTAAGAAATATGTGGTAAGTTTTTGTAAAGACCTTTTACAGACACCGTGTGTAATCAATACAATGATTATTTTAAAAAGTTACTAGTTGAACTTTCTTATCAAACATAATATTATTGTGGATCATTTAATAATGTTTTGTTATTTGCTCGACATTATAACTGAAACCTAAAATTGACAAATGAAAAAATAAAACTATACCTGTAAGAAACTTTTAGCTTTTTCTCATTATTATTTACAAAAAAATGTCCATAAATTCTATAATTTTTACAACGATAAAAATCTAATAAAAAAACGTATGCAATCACAGTAGTTAATGTGATAAATATCAACAATTTTTTTTTAGATGTTTACTGAAAGAATTATAGAAAAACGAATGAATGTTTAAAAATTATTGACAAGTAATAAATGTTTTCCTATTTTTTTACATTAATTTCAATTTAAAATTTAAAATTACGAAATATAAATTTTGCACATGTCCTTCATGTTTAATGTTTTAATTTAGTGACAGTGTTACTAATTGGGCTTACATATTTATATCTTCATCCAATTTCTTTTTTCAATATCAGAAACAAATATCTGTACATAGTTCTGTCTAGAGTAACAGCCCTAATTTTTTTTATCAATATATTTCTGATAACCGATAATTGCAAATTAATAAAAGTTTTTTACTAAATTTCTGTACGTTAACATATACGTTAATATATAACAATAATATAACAACTATACAAGGTATTTTCTTAGTTTAACTTCGAAAATACCTGTTAAAGTCGATACGCACGAACGTTTTTTTGCAGCCGGGTTAACGACACGTTGACGCAAGTGCAATTTTTGTGTTGTCCCGAAACAAGGCAGAGTTAATTCGTCTCAAGAACAGAAAAGATGGATGTAAGTTTGAAAAAAGAAGTGGTATTTGTACCTACATCTTGTTTACAATTTGTAAGGAAGAAGAGGAAATACTAGGTATAACCTTACTTAAGTTCTCATTTACTAAAGGTTAAAAGGTGCTTTCATATTAAGCTTTTTGACTCAAAAAATAATGATAGTTTTACACAGCTAGTTTACTAGTTATTGCGATGTTCATTTACAATATTCAAATGTTTCCTAAACTGAACCAAAAGGATACACCAAAAAGACGATAGTCAATGGGGAGAAATGGGGATTAATCTCCCCCCACAATTCTGCCAAATGCTAAAATCAAGACGTTATAATATGGGAAACATTTCTTGAAAAACAACCTTTATTTATCCTTCACGAAGCGCGTCTTACTCACTCCAAGCCCAGAATATAAATATTATAATTATATTTGGTACACGCGTTAGTTCGTAGATTTCCGATATAGTGCTGCGCATTTATTGTGAACAATAATCTAGAGACCTAAATCTGGCGTTTGAATGACGCCGAAACTAAAGTCATGGAAGCGGAAAAAATGAAGGGGAGAATGAAGAATGAACGATTGGGTTGAATATGTTATGTGGAGGGCAGGCAATATCGGCGTGAAGGAGATTACGGAAAATTGTTGTTTATGTCCTGTCGAGAGATCGCTTGTGAAGAAAATTGAGGAGTTCGGTATTAAATTGAAAAAATTGGACATCGGTTAGAAAGTGGTATAGAAAAGGGACGCTTGAGTAGTCGTATACAATTTACAAGTCTTTGATACATACCAGTTATTTTTTGTTTGTTAAAAGTAAAATTGTGACGTTTTCGAATAAATATATTCTTTTCGAAAGTTTAATCTACCAGATTCCAGTGACCTCACATGAAGATGAGACAATATATAATTTTATTTCTAAAAAACAGAAGTATTTTAAAATTCTCTAATTAGTTAGATATTAAACTATCAAGACAAACTTTACTTGGAAAGGAAGGAAGGTAGTAACAAACATTTTAAATTCAATAAAATAAATAAAAATAAATTTTGACTCAAATATGAAGCAGTTTCAAAATAAAATATTCTATAAAAAATAAAAATAACTAAAAACAAAACATTTTAAAATAAATACCTAAATAAAACTGTACGGTTTTAAAAATAATAGTAATTTATGCAACAAGTGCATAAAGTGGTACTTTTTTTCACGAATGGAAAAGTTGACCGCATGAGCCGCCAGGCGAATGCGGCACTTTCATGAGTGAAAAAATGACACTTTATGCATATGTTGCATACAATATTTTTTCTACAGCTCTATACAAATAATAAAATAAAAATAGATATTTGGAATATTTTAATTAAATTCCTTTAGTAAATTACAACTATAATAACGAATGCATAATGATTATTGAATTGGACAAATAATATTAAGAAAAATAACAAGTAAATTATGTATTTTTGTTTCTTTCATTTTGAAATGTGGATATTGAAAACACAATTGTTTGGTTGACTAATATGAATTTTTGATGCAGTCACGTTTGTTTCTGTCTGATTCATGGATAAAGCATCATTTAAATTGTGAATATTTGGAACAGTCAAATTTGTCTTTGCTTGATTCTCATATGATGTTGAAGGTTGGTTAAAAAAGCTGCTGTTGTTAGGTCCTTGTAAAATTCGTGAAGCACAGTTCATTTTTGAATTGAGAGAATTGTTCACATACCCTTCGGCTACAGCAGTAGATTTCCATCCTCCATGTTGCTTTAATTGAAGAATGTCTCCACCTGAATCAACTAGAAGCGATGCCGAAGTACCTCGAAACGTATGACCTGTATATTCTTCTGGATGCGGTAAACTTAAATATTGTGCAATTAGCGATGGAATTTTCGAAAAAGTGTTTATACCAACTACTTGTTTCGTACATTTTCCATTTCTATATGATAGAAAGAAATGGTTGGTGGTTGCATTCTTCGGTCTCAGATTAGCATAATTTTGATAAAAATGTATTAAATTAATGTTTTTACTGGTTTCTCCAATTACCGTAAAACGCCGACTTGTATGCGTTTTTGAATCTGGAATCGTGATGAGTAGAAATTGTCCCTTATTTTCAATGTCATCAATTTTCATTTTATACAACTCTTCTCGTCGACAACCTCCAGCTATTCCCAGTATTAATGTAACCTACGAATTTTTAAAAAATAAAGTAAGTAAAAACAAATTAAATATTTTAAACTTTTACCTTAAACATTAAATATTTGTCGTCTGGAGCAATCAATAAAAACTTGTTAATCTCCTCCCTTTAAAATGTATTGGATTTCTTGGGTTTGTACCCAACCGATTTTCGTTTCAGAAATTCTATTAGTTTAGCATATTTATTTATGTCTACGTTATCATTAATAATTAAGGTTGCTTTTAGTTTAGAATAGCTGGACCATAATGTAGAAGACTTGAATTTTCTAGACTTTTCTTCAAAAAACGCTAATAGCACCCGCTCTGTAAAGCTATGAATATTATTCTGGTTCCGCCATTTCATAAAAGTGTCATATTCTTTTAAATAATTTTCTTTGGATTTCTCCGGCAGCAAATTTAGTGTGGCCACATTAGCTTTTTCTACGATTTCTTCCGGTGTACATATTTCAAACTCGGAATCTTCACTATCCATTATAATAAAAATATAAAGAACTACTAAATTAAATCACCTCGAATTATTGATACTATAATAATTAAATCTGTTAACGTCAAATCAGTTACAGTTCATGTGCTGTCAAAGGTGACTTGATATTTTTTTCCGGTAAAGGTGTGGACGAATTGCACTAATCACTGAATTAGCTTATGGAAAGCGTGAAATAAAGTTAACGATATGGCACTTTCTTTTACGCTTTTTTACTTTTTTTCACTCTAACCATAAACAGCCGTTTTAAGCGTTAAAAAGCGGTGAAATACAAGGTACTTTAAAGGTAGGGCGTAGAAAAGAGGAATTTTACTATTCTTTTTCTATTGCTTATATTCGTAATTGACTAGTTTTTATTATAAATATACATACTAAATTTGTTTTTTATATCATTAAATAAGTAGTTTATATTCGGCTGTCGATAGGTGAGGATGTATGTTTATTAACATTATTCCGTATCTAGGTTAGTTTCGTTTGTGTATGTGGTGTAAATATTTTTTAATCGCGACTGTTTACAAAATTAACAATGATTGCTAAACGTAATGTTTAAGAACAAAAATAAAAATAATAATGTGCCATTAAAAATAGTTTTACAATGTGTAGAAAAAAATAACAAAACAGAATCGACACCTGCCAAAGTGCGTTTGGAACAAAAAAAACAGGACCTGCTTCGGGTACCTCAAACAAATAATATGGAAACAATGGAAGTGGGAGAAAATCTCCTAGCCCAACAATATCAGACCTTATTTTATGAAAATCAAGCTAGAAGTCAGAATGAACAGGCATTGTACAATGCTTGGATACAGGAAAAAGCTGAAAAACAGCAACTAGAAAGTGTATTGCAACAAATGCAATACAATATAGAAAATATGCAAAATCAAATTAATATTTTATACAAAGAAAAATCTGAAATTCCAACGAATTATGAAACTGATGAAGAAGAACTGGCAAAAGAAATCGGCGATCAAATTAACAAAGAAGTAGAATGGAGTACAATGGAAGAAAAAAACGAAAAGCTAACGCCTCTCCAGAAACCTCTCCTGGCCAACTTGGAGGTAGCAAAAATCAACAACAAGAGAAAGAAACAGTCGAAAAAACAGTGAAATTTCCTCCGATAATAGTAAGCAACATCAATAAGTATGAAGAATTGCGCCATACACTGGCAGAAAATAATATTTCCTTTCAAGCTCAAGCTCTAAGCAATAACCAGTTTAAAATTAATACTAAACATGAAGAAGACTTCAAAAATGTCATATCAAACTTGAGTGCCAAAGAAATAAATTGGCATTCCCATCAAATTAAATAGAACAGAGACATTAAAGTAATGGTTAGAGGTCTACCATCTACATCTAAATCAGAAGATATTGTTGAAGACTTGCAAAGTCAAGGATTAAAATGTAAAGAAGCTGTCAATATAATAAAGAAGAAAATAGAATTAACCGAGGATAACACTCGTAAACTAAATAAAAAACCATTGCCGCTATTCATGCTATCATTCGAAAATATTGAAGATATTAAGAACATCTACGAAATCAAGCAATCTAAGAGTTAGAATAGAAACCATAAGAAAGTCAAAACTAGTTCCGCAATGCAAAAACTGCCAGCTATTTAGACATATGTACAACTTTTGCAAAAGAGAATCAAGATGCGTAAAGTGTGTAGGAAAACATCATACGAAGGATTGTGTAAAAAGTCTAGAACAATAACCGAAGTGTATAAACTGCCTAATGGAACATCCTGCTAACTACAGAGGATATGAGGTAGCTAAAACCTTTCAGATAAGAAAGGATAACACCACTAAACCTAAAATAATGACGAGGCAAAAAAGATCCATAAACGCTTTTCCTACTGTCAGAAATGAAATAACATATTCTCAGGTAACAAACTCACAGCAGCAACCAATTCAAAGGTCACAACCAGCCATGAATTCCACGCCACAAATTGCAGAGCATACTGCACAGTCAACCAGCTTAGCAGAAAGTACTACTCATGAATTATTATTATCCTTAATAACCAGAATAGATTCACTCTCTGACAGGATCCAGAAGCTAGAAGAATTAAATAAACCCCAAACATATAACAAAACCACCAATGGACAAAAGAGATATTAGAATAGCCACTTGGAATGCCAATGGTATTTTCCAAAAACAAACTGATATCCAAGTTTTCTTGGACGTGCAAAAAATAGATATATGTCTGATTTCTGAGACCCACCTTACAACAGAGTTATACATTAAATTCAGAGGATATAACTTCTATCACACTATTCATCCATCAAATGCAGCAAGAGGAGGAAGTGCGTTAATTATTAAAAATAACATTTTCCACTATGAAGAACCAGGCATCCAAGAACCAGAACATTAAGGGGGGGCAAAATTACAATAGCTGCAATCTATTGCCCACCAAGATACAACCAGAAAAAAGAAAATTATCTCAATGTACTCAAAAAACTAGGTAACAAATTTATAATCGGTGGAGATTACAACTCCAAAAACACCAACTGGGGTTCAAGATTAACCACAGTCAAAGGAAAAGAATTGCACCAAGCTGCATCAGAACTTGGTTGTACATACCTCTTCTGAAAAACATCTTTTTCATTTTGTAATCTGTGCGTAGATAAGGTAATATCCATGTGGGTTCAGAAAAAATTATTTTTTCGATTCCGGCAACTCGATTGAATAATATAGTATATTACATTACGAG
The DNA here is from genome assembly GCA_927349885.1 of Psylliodes chrysocephalus. NCBI lineage: Eukaryota > Metazoa > Arthropoda > Insecta > Coleoptera > Chrysomelidae > Psylliodes > Psylliodes chrysocephalus. The sequence goes on along the minus strand of OV651818.1, from coordinate 15,059,899 downwards.
TGTGGAAAGTGATATTTTTCACACGACTGGGAAATATTGTTGTAGGAGGCACAAGCTGAGTGCGACTATCACGCGAAAATCACTTTTCACACAAGTGATGTACAACATTTTTCCTACAACCACAAAATAATTTCATCAAAAAATGTAAAACCAGGTTATTATTATAATAATTAAATTGTATCTAAAAAAAGAATCAACAATAATCGTATTTATTTAATTTTTATATTTTCTAAATAAAAAAAAAAAAACTGAAAAACAAAAAAAAAATAAAAAAAACAAAAAAAAAATTTGCCCCCGCCAGGATTTGAACGCGGTCGCTCGCCAGGTCTCAAATGGCAAAGTTGATAAAGTTTGATACTATACCAACTAAGTTAATAGGCACTGTGTCAATTGAATGACCTAATCGGTTATGTGTTTAACCAGAATAAAAAGCAAACATAACTTAGTTATTTTAAAATTATTTTAATAATAATTGTTAAAGATAAATATCTAGAAACTAATTTAAAACAATTTCAATAATTTTATAATCATCTCGATTTTAGTATTAATATGGACATTACATAAATCAAAATAGAAATGATGCATTTGACATTTTATGACAGCTGCTGCGGAAAGTAGCATACACGGGTGGAAAGTAAATTCTTATTCATAAGCGTGTGATATAGGGCACTTTCCATAGGACTATGTGTGATATGTGTCACTTTCCTAAGTGGTCATAGGAAAAATTGGATAATAATTTTTTTTTTTCAGAAAACAAACGTATTTCTACATATTTCCTAGTATGGTTTTTAAAACGTAAAATTTTATTAAGCACTACTCTTTATTAATCCTTTTGAATATTGATAAAATGTATAGAACAAGCAATTGCATTACATTCATGACAAAACAAAATAAAAAATTTAGGTAAATAAAAATAAAAAGTAACTGACCTAGCTTAAAGTAACTGACTAATACTATAATAAGCCCATCCAAAAGTAGACATTTCAATTTATTTTTAAAGTGGTTTCCTGAAAACCGAGTGGTAACTAATTGTGATTATACCGTTTCAGACCTTGAGTTTGATATTCGTAAAAATAGCAATTTATTTTTTGAAATTATTTAAATTATCATTAACATTTAAAATGATTTTGCAAGATTGTCTTTGGGGAATGTTAAATATAAACCGAGTAATCCATTTTGGATATAATAAAAATTTTGTTAAAATCAGTAGCATTTCCAAATAGTACTACATTATATACAGTGTGGAAAAGCCAAATGGAATAAATTCTTTATTTCGATTACTGTACATATTTATAGAAAATCCCGATACACGTCAAATTTAAATTATAAATTGACATTCTTTAAAGTGAAAATGTGATCCCTACCATCAACCCCCTTTGAGTAACAGTTACAACCCCTAATTTTTTAAATGGGAAGTATAGGCTTCTGATATCGTTTGAAAGGTCTTTTCATTCTCTATCCAAAAATGTTTTTAAATTTATGCCAAAAATTAACATAAAAAAATAAAATCATCTTATTAACGAAATTCTCTAGAGTACCTACACTACTATTTCCCGTTTCAGTCTTTATAATAAGACAGTACCTAAGCAAAAACCATATCAGTGTTCTTTTTTAATATTAATTTAAAAAAATCCTTTAAAAAACTATCATAGCAATGTAAGTTAGTTTAAAACGCCTTGGCAAATTGGTTTGTAATAATTATAACTGCAGGATATTGTCAATATTATAATTGTCGTTTGAATTTCGTAAAAATGGTTAGATTAACAGAAATGCATAAAATAACAGTTTTACAGATGATTGGTTACGAAGATAACACCCGAACACAAATGGAAGTTGCTCGCCCATTTCATGAAAAATTTCCGAATTTGCCGCCTATATCCCAAGGTACAATTAGTAAAATAGAGAAGCAATTTCGCGAATTTGGACATGTAAAGCAGATGAAAAAAACAGCTGCCAATGCACTGAGTGATGATATTAAATTAGATATGATGCTTGAGTTTGAGGAAAACCCAAATACATCTGCAACATTTAATGTCAGCCATACATCGATACTAAACATATTAAATGAAAATAACATGCATCCCTATAAAATGATACCGACTCAGGAACTCATGGAAGACGATTTTGATAGGAGAACAAATTTTTGCGAACAAATGATGGAAATGTTGAATAACAATACCATCCAATTAGAAAACGTTATGTTTTCTGATGAGTGCACTTTTTCCGTTAACGGTCATGCTAATCGTCAAAATTGCCGCTACTGGTCAACGGAAAATCCTCACTGGATGAAAGAGGTCCATACACATTACACAATACCCTCAAAAGGTTAATGTTTGGACAGGGATTGTTGAAAACCATATTATTGGTCCCTATTTCATTGAGGGGAATTTGAATGGCGATAATTATTTAGCACTACTACAAAATGATGTGGTGCCAAGTTTGGCAAATTTATTTCCTGATCCAGGAAACCCTCAAGTTCCAGCAAATACTATATGGTTCCAGCAATATGGAGCACCTCCACATTACCAAATCAATGTCCGCCAGTACCTCAACTTAACATTTCCAAATCGCTGGATAGGGAGGCGAGGATCAATAGAATGGCCAGCAAGATCACCTGATCTTACCCCATTAGACTTTTTTTATGGGGCTATGTGAAAAATATTGTTTACAAAACTAAACCACGTGATTTAGATGACTTAAGAGAACGAATAATGCTTGCGATTAGATCGGTCACGCCTGATATGTTAATTAACGTTAGAAGACATTTTTATTTAAGATTAGGATGTTGCCAAGACGTTCGCGGTGAGAATTTTGAACATCTACTTCATTGACATTCATATTTTTTACGTTATGAACAATTAAATATTACATATTGAGTGTATTGTAACAAATTTCGGTTATCAGTATTTTTTATTTTTTTTTATGTTAATTTTTGCAAAAAATTTAAAAACAATAACAATTTTGGATAGAGAATGAAGAGACCTTTCAAACGATATATCACAAGCCTATACTTCCCATTTAAAAAATTAGGGGTTGTAATTGTTACTGAAAGGGGGTTGAAGGTAGGGATCACATTTTCATTTTAAAGAATTTATAATTTAAATTTGACGTGTTTCGGGATTTTCCATAAATATGTACAGTAATCGAAATAATGAATTTATTCCATTTTGGCTTTTCCACACTGTATAAGATAGATGGATATATACCAAGCTGTGATTTACATTAAATAATATGAAGATTTCAACGTAAAATTGAATAATAGGATTTGTTTTAATTATCTGTGTGGTGAGCTCATTTGAGTACTTAATCTAGATATAGAAAAATTTATAAAAATTTAAGACACTTTTAAGAAACAAAATTGACGAATCATGTTTTAGGAATAAAACGTTCTCCGTTGCAGTATTAAGAGTACGAAAATAAATGCATTAGATTTTTTTAATATTTAAAATTGGGGCATTGACATTACACCATTTTATGAAGAGAGATACTGCCTTAGTTAACTGCAACATTAGTTCCTCAAATGTGTTTGCTGAAACCACCAAGGCTAAGTCATCAGCAAGTAAATATATAACATCGAAATTATTAAAAATGGGTGCATTATTGACATAAAACAAAAAAACATAATGGTCCCAGCTATGAAGACTAAAGAGAAGAAGGTGAATCGGCAATGGTCAAATTTCAAATTTCCGTTCTTCTTTTAATAAAGTTCGCGAAATTGACTGTAGTTGGCACGTCGAATAATAGCGGTGTCAATTTTCTATGTAAGTCAATGTAAAATGAAGTGATTTTTTAAAAAATTGTTGAAAAGAATCAAAATAATGTGAAAAAAAGTACCTAAGCACAAGTAACATGAGTGACAAAAAAACATCAAAGCAAGATTTACGTCGTTCCAGATTGTAAAACAGGATACAACTCAAATGTAAATCTAAAAAAACACAAGGAGAAATCAATCCAATGTCTTTTTAAAGCTTCTAATGTAAGTAAAATAATGTATTTATGTCTAAATATATTTTTTGTAAACTAGTCATAATATGTATCCTACGGAATGTAGTTTATTTTATTACAAGTTTCTATAATATAAAATATTACAGTCATAGATCCTGACTCACAAACTACAATAATGATACATTAAACTTAACTTACTAAAAAATAAAATTAATTTTTTATAGAGTTTTAATGTTAGATAAAGAAAAAGTGCAAGTGCTGCGGTCATCATAAGTAAAAGTACTAGTAAAAGTAAATAGAATAGTCCAGAAATGTCTGGAAATGTCATTCCACGCCAAGGAAAAGTCTAGACAGTTTAAGAATGTTCGAGAAGGTTAAAGCAAGCTATATAAGCATGGATCCTGACGTTAGTTTTTCAGTTTTATGATAGACGTTAAACGTTAATGTTATCAGTTGCATTGTTATTGTAAAAGTTAAATTAAAATATATTGTGATACCAAAAACCTGCGTAACAATATCACTTCCGGTCTGACCGGAAATAAGACGAACTCTAAATGTTATCCTATATTTTATATATTCTTGTAATACTGCTTTTTAAAAATAATTTTAATTACTAACGCACCTTTTCTGGAAAATTTACATGTTTAAAACATTTTCCTTATATTAACGTCAATTCTAATATCGTATGACACGTTGGTTTTTTCAGCAATTGATTGTGGATATTACAATAGAACTCTGGTCGTATTCAGGAAACGTCTAACACGCCCGAAACGATTCAGACAATTGCCGTATTCTCTTTGTACATCACAATCTTAGTTTTTCACACATCCTCATGTTCGTATCACCATAATACTGGAATTTGCACAGTAAGCCCGCAGCAGCAGAAAATTTACAAATTCTTGTTTCAGTTGCTGTTTTATTCCGAAACTAGAGGTACTCAGCGTCCTCCTCCAACCAAAATCATATACTACTTCCTCTTACTAAATTCTAAACAAAAGTCTTCAAGCAAGTCCATAGTCCTGCTTTTTTTTTATTATGCCTATTATTTTCTTCGCGGAGCCCCCACAAAGGCTTTGCGGAGCCCCAGGGCTCATCGGACCACACTTCGAGTAACGCTATACTATAGAATACATTTTTGTTTATATGGCTGGCTTGCATATTTTTCAGGTTTTAATTTGTTGTATTACTAGGTAGAGGTTGCCATTTAACTTTATAATGAGGGTTAGGGGGCGTTAAAAAGGTGACACTTGGAAACAGGTGATCACTATTATTAAACTATGTATTATTTTTGGTTTCTCTTAACACGTTAAGCGCCAGAGGGTAATTTCAAAATTGTTCGTTTTGGACGATATGGAAATAAATATGTAAAATATGTTTATTTTTATTTATTGTTATTATAAGTTTTTTGGGATTATTTTTTATTCATTGGTCCCATGGGATCAACGCTGTCCAGGAACCGCAAAATCGTTTCGCTGGACCGTTGGTCCCCCCCACTCAACCACCTGTTGCTGTCGCCCGCCAATGCCAAACATCGGAAATCGTTTGAACCTGTTTGTTTAGTTGTAAATAAACTCTCGTCAGTACGTGGATGATGCGTGGACATTTTTTCCTGTTTTTGTGCTGAATAAAACGTGGCGCTAGGATTTTAGAAACTTTTGTGAGGTAGGTTTGTAGCGGTTGAAACCGTATTCGTTATTTAGACCCAAACATTGTAACGGTTGAAACCGGTTTCGTTATTTTGACGCAAACATCTCTACCCTAATTTCATTTGTCGTTTATGCCTTGTGTCAAAAGTTGATATTTCATTTCGATTTATATCTGTCAACGAGGAAGTTGATTTTAATTTTTAATTATCTTTTATCTTGGACATCCGATGTATTAATATTCTTAATGACCGTCTGATTTTATAAGGTAAGCTTTTATACCAATATATTGTTGAAAATATATATTTTGTACAAGAATTTCTAATTAAAATGTCAAATTTAAAACATAACCTCAACATGAAAACACAAGGGTCACATGTTTCATATAATTTTATCTATTATTTTGTTTGGAAGAGATAATATGCTTTACTATTTTTAATTATGTTAAATAAGATTTTTCCTTTTCATATTAATTTTGGTCTCTGTAAAGCTATTCATTTAATAATTTAAATTGTTCATTTAATAGTAAAAAGCATTTTATCTGTTTCCTATGTAATTTTCTTGATTTTTTACCTTTTTCCTTGTAGCCTGGCTGTCTCTAGACGGTTCTGTAGGAGTTATATCTAAGGAGATTGTTTAGAAGTTTAGAAGAAAGTTTAAGCTGCATGTTTTGATGTTTAGAAGTATAGAAACTTAGAAGTTTAGTTCCAGCTACAGAAGTTTATTTCAAGTATATCAAGAGATTTAGTTCGAGTCATCTAAAGAAGTTTATGAGATTTAAGTTTACCTATCAAGATTTATACTTCAGAGTTGGTGATATCTGAAGTATATCATACGAATCCCCTTGAAGAAGGTCTCTACCAGTCTCTCCTGAAATACTACCTCTTGTTTACAGATAGGTCTTTTAATAATAAATTATTTAAATTTGAATAGGTGAGTCTCTGTGAATTAGAATTCGTCGCTACCTTATCTGAAACCTTATTTAATTATAATATCTTAATGGTTAGTGATTTTCTACATTTTTATCATTAATCGATAGTCAAGCTTAGTAAGTTTTAAATATAGTGGCGCTCAACATTCTTTTTCAAAGTGATACGAGTTGTTTAATAACCTGACCCACTTCCCAAAATCTTAAAACACTATAAAAATAGATAAAATAACAAGATCACGTTACAACTTTTTGATAAATTGTTAGTAGGCGTATACAAATTTTCAGCCGAGTGGATCCAGTTCAGAATATGATTTAGAATCTGATGACAGGGGCTGTATTCCAAAGCCAGTTTTAAAAAAGGTATGTTAAAAGAAATAAAAATTAGTTTAAGTACATCACGTGTGTTTTTTTTAGATGGACAGAAAAAAATATAACCGAAAGAGACCATTAAAACCAGGTTAACTTAAAGCATTTACTGAGAGACCTGACATGTCTGACAAAGATTTGGACGATTCTTGTGCCGATTCATGTTTTCAGCCGAGTGGATCCAGTTCAGAATATGAGTCAGAATCTGATGACGGGAGCTGTATTCTAAAGCCAGATGATAAAAATCAGGCACCCATTTCCAGAAATAGTCATGTTTTACCAACCACTTCCGTTCTGACCATTATGAGTGAACCTGAAACTTAAAATTCAACCTTTGGTAGATGTTTTAGTAAAAAACTATCAAAGTGTTTATAGTCCAGGTGAATACATATGTGTGGACGAGTCAATGGTTCCCTTTAGAGGGCGACTTCTCATGCGACAGTATATGAAACAAAAAAGACATCGTAACGAGATAAAATTATTTAAGTTATGCACCGGTGGTGGCTATACCTATAGTCTTAAAATCTATTGCGGCAAAAACCTAGAAATTGAAAAAACGGTGCCTACGGATATAGTCTTATCCCTGTCAGAAAAACTGCTTTATCAAGGACGTACCATGTGTACTGATAATTGGTACACAAACCTAGATTTAGCTAACAAACTTCTAAATGCTGATACACACTTACTTGGAACTGTTCGTGTAAACCTAAAAGGTTTACCTAAAAGAGTGGTAACAAAAAAGATGAAAACAGGAGAAGTTTACGCAGAAGAAAATAGAAGAGGAATAACAGTTTTAAATTGGAAAGATCAACGAAATGTCGTTGTTATCCACTAAGCATTCTAACGAAAGCGTTGAAGTTAATCACAGAAGTAGAACTAAAATAAAATAAATTTAAAACTAATAAATAAATACAAACCCTCTAGGTTTTTTAGGTTTTCGCCAGCAATCGCGACCGTATCTTCAGGTATCGGTATTACTTCGAAAATAACCTTGCGATTATCTGGAATGAAAATGATCAATTTAAATCAAGGCATCCTTTTTTCAAAATTTTAAATAAAAACACAATACGTTTTACAAAAAAAAATCTGTATCAAATTCTGGACTTAATATTGTCTGGTAGGTAATCAAAAAACGAATTAAGTCCACTCTGTGGACTTAATATTTCATAAAAACCAAACAATATTTCTGTTTAATTTTTGATATTTCAAAGATATAATGTAATTTTTTTATGTAATATGGCTCCGGTTATAATCAGATTAACTTACTTGCAATTATTTTGATTGGATATTTATTAAAGACAATATTCTTAGGTTAGACTAACTTATCTTCATATTTTTCCGGAATATCTTTACTTTTGTTATTTCGTAGCATGCCACAAATCCTTTTCGTTCTCGAACTCATCTTCACAAATAATTTTTTCAAAAATATCCAATAAATTTTCAATATTTTGACTCAAATTTAGCAGACAGCTACCGCTATATTGCTTACTTTGGACTTAATACTGTCTATTTATTTATATTTTAGATTAAATATGGACTTAATATTACACTTTCTAATACCCGTCGGTAAAAAAGTGTTTTACTAATTTCAATATTCTTTTATTCTGGCAGATGATGTGACTTAATATAGTTAACAAAATTAAGTTTCCTTTAATATTAAAGGTGGCCCTTAATACTGCTTTTTATATTAAAGTGGACTTAATATTTAGTATATTTTTTGGTAAATGTGGACTTAATACACTTTTATCCTGGGGTACAGATATTTAAGTTTGTTTTTGTTATTTCATTTAATTTAAAACGATATGTTAAAATAAATAGTTTGCTCATTATGAGATGTGTTTATTTTTTCGACACTTTATTTAATTAGGGACCACAATTATATATATAGATGATAGATGGTGCACAATAATGTCTTTACTTGCTACGGGACCGCGACGGTCCCTCTACATACTAAAAACGCTTGAAAGTAGGACCAACAGCCAGCTATGGATATTTAAAATTTGCATGTATCGTTGGTCCCATCGGCCCAACAAGGTCGTTTAGTCTAAAACTGTTGACGGTCCCATGGGACCGTCATGGCGCTCAACGTGTTAAATTTACGTAAAATAAAGAGAGAGTTACATCGACTGGCTGGTTTTGAAATAAAATTACTATATATAAAATAACGTTTAGAATGCCAAAATTCTAATATTTATGAAAATTGTAAATAACAAAGGCTCTATGAATCTCGGAGACCTCCCACAGTAATCTGTGACCTAGTTGTTAAACAAAAAACGAACACTTTTAGTAGATATAAATTGAAAATTTTAGGTCACTTCTTATACTTCTCGTCCCACTGTGCGATCTGGATTCTTACAAGGCTGAATGTGACCTTTCAGAACTTCACATTTGAGATAATTTCGCATCTCTTCTTCATTCTATACTACTCGCAGATTGCGTGGGTGTAAATTTTCATTTTGTTTTATGCTCTCATAAGAGGATTCAACTTGCACGACTGTAAAACTACACTCATAAAAATTTGACTTTGGAACATAAAAAATTTAGTTCTGTTTTCGGTAACAAAAAGTTAATTTTTTATTTATTTTAATATAGAATGGGTAACAGAATTGTTTTTCTTTTTACGCGTGATACTCTTTGGAGAAGTTGGGTATATATAATCCAGTTAATTCACCCCTTGGGGGATGTTAGATGCTTCGTTTAAATTGAGGGACCTGAATAAATACTTGATAGGGTAAAGTCGGGTAAGATTACGAACGCGCTAAGATGACGAATTGCGAATTTCTGCTACTAGAAAAGAGATGTCGCGACATGTGTAACCCCTTTACAGTGACTTTAACAAGACAGTGGCGGCAATAGCGTCTAAGCTCCGCCCACCCGCCATGTTGCATCGAAATTCAAATAAAAGAATAATTTAAGTATTTTTATTAAAGAAATCTTACGCAAAAAATCATGTGTAAAAAGACTAAAGAGTGTAAAATTTTGCACTTTAGTTAAATTAGTAATACCAAAATATTTTTTGTGAAGATAAAGGTTAAAATTATTACAAAAAATAATGAACTTAATATAGTTTGGCTTATAACTATAGTTTCTTTTCTTTTTTGTAGATTACAAATGAAATAGTAAATTGGGGAAAAAAAATTAAAAAAACACAGGTCTACGTAAAATAACAATGTATTTACAAAATATTATTAAGAATTTTTTTAATAATTTAGAGACAGCAGCATATAGGACAAAAATATTACAATTAAACTTTGAGACTGAGTGTGTATAATAGTGTTAATTTTAAATTATTTTTTTGAGATAGGTAGGAAAAGCAAACAAAAAACAAACTAAAATTACATTTATTATTAAAAAAACATTGGTTCTATTTAACGAAAATTATTCTTATATCTGAATAATTTGTTTTAGATAGGCAGGAAATGCAAACCGGAAAAAAGAAGTAAAAGTACAATTATTATTAAAAAGCATTGTTTCCATTTAATGAAAAGTATAACCTATATCAAAATTATTTTTTTAAGATAGGTACGAAAAGTAAACCGAAAAAAACTAAATATATTTATTATTTACAAACTAAAAGTACACTTATTATTTACAAACGTGGCTTATATTTAACGAAAAGTATTACTTATATCTAAATAATTTTTTAAAGATAGGTACGAAAAATAAAACTAAATGTATTTATTATTTACAAACTAAAAGTACACTTATTATTTACAAACGTGGCTTATATTTAACGAAAAGTATTATTTATATCTAAATAATTTTTTAAAGATAGGTACGAAAAGTAAACCGAAAAAAACTAAATATATTTATTATTTACAAACTAAACTAAACAAACTAAAAGTACTTATTAATTACAAACATTACTTCGAAATAGTATAACCCTAATTACAATAAATGTCCAGCTACAGTTTTACTTGCTAGTCGCTTTGTTGAACTTTCGCATTTTTTTGAATTTATTTTTAAACGAAACACTACAAATCTTTTAATAATTTTTTTTTCTAAATTATGGCAATCTGGCAAGTAAATAGAAATGGAGGACACTTCATTCAAAAAAAAATCTTTAAAATTTATATTTTGCTTAGATACAATTGAGATAAATATTTTAAAAATAGTTTCCATTTCTAGAAAAAAGCAAAACAGTGCTTCATTAAAAAAAAAATAGTGAGTGTTCTTTAAATCTTTTAAGTAGAGAAAATTTTGTAAAACTGGCATGTACTGGTGTTTTGGAGCCTGCGGAACGGATACAATTTTGGCAAGTTTTGGAAGTTTTTATAATACTTTGTAGAATATATCCACAAATATTATAAAATGAGTTTAGTTCACTATTAGTTGGATTAAACGGTGGTGTCTGTATGTCTGAAGGAAGCTGAACATTTTCATATAAAGGTTTTTTTACTATGAGTAGTATCTAGGAAGCCAGTTAAAAATTCAAGATCGTCCTCATCATAACTACTTGAACTAGAATTTTTTAAATACTGTGATATACAAATTAGTTTTAAATTATTTTTCACTTGGACGGCATTTGGTATTATTTGTTTGCTTCTTAGCACAGAAAATAAATTTTCAAAACAATCCTGTGAAAATCTACTTGTTAAAACAAACTCATAATTTTTGGATTCCAACAAATAGCTTTGGACTTCTAAAATGGACTGGGTTGATATTCGGACTCCAGTTTGGGAAGGCTTTCATAATTGTTTGTATCCCACTTTAATATTTGAAAACAAGTAAATAAAATCATTTAAAAACTTAATAGTTTCTTCATACACAATGGGGTTAAATTTACTTAAAGCACAAGAAGGATGTCTGGAAGTCATTAAGTAGAACCATTTCTCAATTTGATCCAAAAACCAGGCTGTTGTTAAATACTCAGGCTTGTCAAGTACCTCAGCTAAAAATTTCAAAGCACTACTCACACTGTGACTTATAACGTTGGTTGATGTTGAAACCTTCATTTTAGAAAAATGCGTTGTCAGTAAATCCTTTTCACTAAGTTTTGGTGCCAATTTAAAGGTGTGAGTTTTCTGATGTGCTAATAGTTCACTTATATGACTTGCCAGAACTTCTTGTGAAGGTAAATTATATTTTTCGACAATTTCATCTGGTAATTGAATGACTTTATTTTGAATAATCATTGATTTGATATTCTTGAATAGATGAGGAACATCAGCAAAAAAATAAATAAATGCATCTGGTTTTGAAGGGTTCAGAATCTTACAGTTTATAGGTGAGAATTTACCAGCAGAAATTCCCCAACTCTTCCACAAACCTTGATTGCAGGCACTCATATCTGACGTAACACTAATGTTATTTAAATTTAACTCTTCGGCTTTTTGAAATAGGCGTTCTATGATATCCTTTAAGACAACACCATTTACTGAATCAGTTGTAAAATAATAACCTACAATTTGTTTCCAGCGAGTAGAAATTCCACCTAGCATAAAAACAAGAACATGTGTTGCTGTTCCAGAATGGTGTGGCAGTGTTGTTTCCCCAAAATATTTATACAGTGAACCATCAAATGTATTTCCTGGTGTGATAGCCATTTCATCAAGAACCAACATACAATCCCTTTCATGTGGTTTAAAATTTTGTACTTTAATTTTCATAAATTCAAACACTTCATCAAGTATGCCAGAATCAAATTGCATGTGTTGAAGTTTTCTAAGGGATGGTAAAGGATAACCCTGCTTTATTAATTCATTATAACCATTATTACCGCATAAAAATTAAGTTTTAAACATTTTGTAATCGTTTCATTTGACCACTTCATAAATTTAGTAGATTTGTTAGCCTCTTTTTTTTAAGAGCCATAATTTGGTCATCATTAAACAACACCCGCATCAAGGTTTTATTAGATTGAGAAGAGATTTTGGCATGTTTTTCAAGGTTTTTGATTTTGTTTCTACTGTTTCTTAAAAGTCTTTTATATTTCTTAGCTTTGATCCTTTCCCTATTATACAATGTTTCATATAAAATATTTTCCTTATTTACATCTTCGGTAAAAGAAATACTTGATACACTTTCTTCACTTGAACTAGATTCTAATGTCGATGTCAGATTACCAATAAAATCAGTAGCTGAAGTAGATGGCAGATTACTAGTAGAGAGCAGATTACTAGTCAATGTAGAAAGTGTTGGTATTACATCTGTAGAAATGTGTGGCTCAATTGTATTTACTTCTAAAAGAAAAAGAAATCATTCAATTATTTGCTTATTTTGGAACAAACAAAATGGTAATTATCAGGTAGTTCTTTATCAATTTCTTTTATTTTTATTGGGAAATGCTATATACAGTATCCGATTAAGTTTGCTACATACGGGAAATTTTGTTATTATTAATTTTATAAGATAATATGTATAATGTGGTAAAAAAAAATAAAAAACTTAGAATAAACACAAGTAACATTAATTTTTATGTTACAACAAAAATTGATTTTTAAATTTTTCACTAAAACATGCGTTTATTGTCAATTAAAATTTTTCAATTATTTTCCAAATTGTCCAACATTTTGTAATGGCCTATGCGGGTATACACTTTATTTTAATTTGTCCCAAAACAAATTTAGTTTTGAGTAATATTTATTTAATTATTACACATTTTGTTGTAAAATAAAAATTAATAGTATTTCCCTCTTGGATTTATTTTAACTTTTTTAGTTTTGGATATCCAGTTTTGTGAAAGTAGGTGTACAAAAAACTTACCAACTAATAAAGGCTTCACTTTTCCTTGTACTGGCAAGTTTCTCTGATTTGGAGGCTTTCTTGATATTTTCGGTTCGGAAAATGAAAAAATGGTAGGTACAGCATCACTCTTTAATTTGCGAGTACCATCCTCCCGGGTCTTCTCCCACATATTGGCAGCAAAGTGAATGTGCAATTATAATAATAAGGTAAAAATATCAATTAATAATAACATAAATAATAAGCCAGGGCTCCTCATACAAATATAAAAAAATATAAACTTACTTCACATAAATATGAATTATTTGTGGGCGTCCAATGATCCCGTCTAGTTCTAATTTGCCACTGTCTTCTTTTATTATGGTCCCTTGGGAAACGTTTCATCAGAAACCCCTTTTCCGAAGAATTGCTACAATTAACTGCAGCACACCCAGGCATTTTTGTTTCGCAGCTGGCCTTCAACCTTAAAACATGAAAACAAATGAACTATTTTCAATGTATTTTCCTTTTGCTAAATATAGGCTTTATATAAATATCGAAAATTTATTTAAAGTCATTTTTAATACTATATAAAGCAAGAAAATTTCAGTATGCATTTTGTAAACAATCCTTACCACTAACAGGCGAGTAAATTTTCCAATATTTGCTGTAATATAACAATCCCAGACAACCAAATTAACACAGATATTTAAAGTTTATTACACAGGGCAAATAATGATCACTTAAAACTACCAAAACTTTTATAGTTTAACACAAATCGTCAAGAAAACAAATAAACTCCGTAAACACAGTGGTAGACACAAACATGGCGAATAAAACCACGTGACTCTGACATCCAATCAAAAAGAGAACACTCTATTGTCGCCACTGTCAATATAAAGTCACTGTAAACCCCTTGTGCTGTATTGGTTATAAACTTTCTGTAGTATAAATGCGTAGCATCGGGGAAGACCGCTTAGTGAGTTGTGACCATTTATACTGTTTGAGTGGTTCTTCTTATAATTTTGGCTCGGGGCAAAATAAGCTCTAATTTTCGCAAGGTACGTTATTAATTTATTTTAATTTTATTTTTTGATAGAAGAAACCATAATCTATGGTAGGACATAATCAATTACTAATAAGATTTTGTTAAAATTGAATTATAGATTTTTAAAATTTTATGTGCTTGTGTCTCTAAGATGACGAACCGTTGTTGTTGCTAAGATAACGACTTCGCTAACTTAGCTGTATGGCTTAATGTATTTAAAACATGTTTAAATTTTAGTTTGGGGTAATATACAAGAAAAACAAATAGACAGTTATGGAATAAGGAGAACATGAGACAAGCATTAAGAGAAGTTATTTATAACGGTTCAAGTGTAAATGGAGCCTCTAAAACAGTGGTCGCCAGCCTGTCGATCGCGAGCTACTGGTAGCTCGCGGAGGCAATTCTGGTAGCTCTCACAACGATTTGTATTTAAAAAATACAAACTGCAAAAATCAGAGAAGCTTCCGAAAATTCCACAAAAAAATGTAATTGTCATAATATTAAACATAAACAGCGGCAACGTTGCGGTGAGCGATCTGCCGCTGACGCCATCAAGCTAGAATCGGCTAGAACCGACCAGCCGGACCAGCGCGTTAGTGTTCGAGAACGATCAGGATTGCTTTGAACGGGATAAATACGCACGGCGCGGCGACATTGCGCTTAGTTTAAAACTGAACGCGTAACCAACGTCCAGCGGTTGGGTTAGTAGAGAACAACAAAAAATAATATTATGGTAAGCAGTTGTAAGAAGGTAAAGACATGCCACTTTCATTCGGAATGGTAAGAACAATACTTTTTACAGAAGTTAAAGATAAAAATGTGTATTTGTTATGTAATACTTCGATCTCCGTTGCTAAAAAAGGAAATATTGAGAGACATCATAAAACTGTAAATTATAATTTTGAAAAATCATTCCCACTACATTCTGCCGCCAGAAAGGAGAAACTGAAACAGTTAAAGAAGCAGTTAATTGGACAACAATCAATATTTTTAAAAACAGTCGACAAAAATAAGGCTGCCACTGAAGCATCGTACCGTGTGTCCCAGATAATTGCACAAAAAAAGAAACCTTATGAAGACGGGGAAATGATAAAACAGGCGTTTTTAGAAACTGCTGATTCGTTATTTGCCAACTTTAGGAATAAAGACAAGATAGTTTCAGCTATAAAATCTATGCAACTTTCTGCTAATACAGTGATGAGACGTGTAGAAGTAATGAGCAATGATCTTTTTTTACAGTTAAAAACTGACTTAGATAACTATGTTTATTTTTCACTTCAACTGGATGAATTAATTAACAGATGTCGTTGACACTGCCCAGATGGCCGTGTTCGTCAGGATGGTTTTTAGTGATTTTACGATCAAAGAAAATCTTTTGAAGTTTATTCCACTGAAAGGACACACTACTGGACAGAAGTTGTTTTCTCATTTAAAAAATATTATTTCTTCCGAGAAAATTCCAATATCGAAAATGGTAGGCTTGACAACCGATGGCGCTCCAGATATGGTGGGTTGTGATAAGGGTCTGGTGGCGTTATGTCGTAAAGATGAAACTTTTCCGCAATTTCTCTGTAACTACTGCATTAGAAATAGAAAAAAGAGCATTTGGTTTAACAAAGAAACAATTTTCTTCAATTGTCTTTGACTACGTAGAAAATCATGGGATTGCACATTGATTCAATATAAATAAGAAAATAGCTGGTTGAGCATTTTATGAAAAATTAAAACATAATTATGCAGCTAATCGCATTTACAATTATGATGAAACTGGAATTTCAACAGTTCCTACAAAAAAACCTAAAGTTTTAACACCAACAGGAAACAGAAGAGTCATTAAAATTTCATCGGCAGAACGAAGAACTAACGTCACAGCTTTATGTTGTATTAGTGCTGTTGGTACGTATGTTTCTCCATTTTTAGTATTTCCAAGGGTAAGAATGCAACCTTCTTAATTAAATGGACTTCCACTAGGTTCCATTGGAGAAGCCCATCGGAGCGGTTGGATGACTTTGTGAAACCGAAGGAAGATGACCCTGCATTATTGATAATGGATAATCATGCAACACATGTTAATTTGGAAAATATACATTTATGCCGCAAACATCACATAAAATTACTCGGTTTCCCACCTCATACAAGCCACAGAATGCAACCTTTAGATGTCTTTTAATGGACCTCTCAAAACAGCTTACAGTATTGTATGTGGCGATTTTTTAACCAACAATCCAGGAAAGGCAATTACTTTACACAATATTGGTTCTTTATTTTGAAAGGCTTATCTAAAAGCAGCAACAGTTGCAAATGCTGTAAAAGAATTTAAAGCAACATGTATAGAATCGTTCGATTCAGAAATTTTCTCTGAATTGGACTTTGCATCTTCTAAAACTACTGACACCTATCCTGATGCTACAACTTTCAATAAAGTCCAACCCGACCCACCCTTGTCCAGTCAGTCAACAGCTGATATTAATAACGATGAAGAGATTTTAGAAACAATGCAAACTCCGCCATCTACTGAAATCATCGAAAAAATTCTTCTACTTCTTGTACGATACCAACCAAACAATTCTACTTGGTACGACTTTTGCCACTGCCTGTTGCAGAAGTCAGAACTAAATGCAAAAGAGCTAAACTACCATCCCTCGTTATTTCAAGGATGCCAGTAAAAACTGTTTTGGAAACAAAGGAACAGAAAAAGCAAGAGAAAGAGAAACAACAAAAAAGCAGCAGTAAGGGAGGAAAAAAAAGCCAAAGAATTACTAAAGAAGATGAAATAAATGGAAACAAGGAAACTGGTTAAATGAAGAGTATTTAGTTCACCAGATTCGTCAATTGAAGAGGACTTGGTAGACACTGTTAATAACTCTTCTGAGAGTAACAAGATATCCGATAATAAGTTATGCGTCATCTGTGATAACGAAAAACAGATCGGGTACTATGGTTTGTGTTCAAAGTGTAAAAAATGGGCCCACGCTGCGTGCACTGATCTGTGTATAAGGCAAGCCAAAGCCAAGAAGTGGTTGTGTGATTTTTGTAATCGATAACTGAATTCGAACTTTGTTAAATATTTTTAAAGGATTTTGTGTTTTGTTTATTTTATTATCATAGATTGTTAGAGTTGGCTGTGAAGTTTTCATTATAAGTATCTTTTTCTAACATATTTGTATTACTTAAAACATCCGTCAACCACACATATAAGTCATCTTAGCAGCAGGTGGTGTTAAGATAACGAATTTTACAATTTAAAAAAGAAACATCACAGGTAAAAAAAAGATTCAAATGTACTATTCACTTAAGATTTGTTAAAAAGAATAAATTTCATATACGTGAAGCACAAAAGATCAAAGATTTAGTTAACGGTTTTGAAGTAATTCAACTCGAATCGTTAACTTTGTTATCTTACCCGACTTTACCCCATCTGAAAGCATATGAAGAGAAGATCATAATATCCAAAATAAAATTGGTGGAATTTTATTACATTTTTCTTGCTTAAATAATAAATATATTTCCTATAATATCTTGAATGTGTTGATATTACCATAGAGGGTACCCATATATTTGACCATAGATATCAGATCTGTAGATTACATTTTTGCGGAAGTGGTTTCACTAAATAAAAACAATAAGAGATAGCGATTATAATCGAGAAACAAATGTAGGAAACCATATTTAGTACAATAACTTTTAATTTCTGCTCAATTTTTAAATACCATTTTGAAACATCATTTAATCTAAAAAATATCCGTAATGGAAATAATAATAAAAGTGTTTTTTCCTGGAATTAAAGGAACTCAATTCATCAAACCTTATTTCCAATCCAAATTTTAAATTGAAATTGAAATTATATTTGAGAAATACTTACGAAAGACTCGAACAAATTTATCAAAATAAATTAAATGATTAAAGAAAAACCTTTAACAAGTGGAAATACTTGATTCAAAAAATATAACTTGGAAGAATTGGAAAATAATAAAAGATTTAAATTATAAAATAGCAGATGAATTTAACATGGGCGATGTTAAAATTTCAGGAGTAGGCAATGTTGTTGTACACATTAATGACTAATTCAAAATATCTGAATAGAATTAAATTACAATATAGGAGCAAGCATGGCAAAAACTCTGCTGTATATTCCTATACATATAAATATTTTTTTTTTAAACAACATATATGTAATATTCCCAATGAAAAGAAATAAACATGGGATAGTTTTTTTGTGAGTGTATTTCCAGTGTAAAATTTACAGCACTCTTAGGTCGCGTTTCTCTTAATAAATCTCGAGTAATGTCGAGAAATGCGTGCAGAAGCTGGCTCGAGTCCGATTAAACAAATGACCTCTCAGGGTTGAGGATTTTACTGTTTTTCTAGCAGTTCGGACAAAGAGGACCAAAAAGAAAAAGTAACGTACCGTCGAGAAGGATTACAAATGACTTAATGGACGAAGACGGTTGAGCGGTGACGTTGGCGATTCATCTACAATTAGGTCGATGGTGGAATTAATGGAAGGATCCGAGGGTAAAATTATTGCCAATTCGTTTCATCATGATTTTTCAGTTGCTGGTACTATAGAGGGAATTATTTGTTACGCCGTGTTAGTGCAGGAGCAGTTAAGATGTAATTTGTACGCCATAATATTCATAACAAAACTATTATTTAACTAAGTTGGCGATAGATGGAGATTAGATGCACCTCTGCGTAAATGGTCTTGTGGAAGAATTTCTTATGTCAACTAAATCTTATATGGAAACAAATGCAAATTCTTGTGCAAAATTGTGGCCAAAGTTGTTCTTTGAAGACCAAGCTCCTGAGCACGGCGTCGAATTTAGGTTGATGGATTATTTTGAACACTTTCTTGAGCAGCAGTAATGTTTTCAGCCGATCTTGAAGTACGTTGTGGTCTATGCTTGGGCCTATCAACTACAGACCCTCTTTCTTCGAAATCATTCACTACACGATAAATAGTGCGTTTTGTTGGCACGTTGTTTCTCCCAAACATTTCACGTAACTTTCTCATCGTCACAGTAATCGATGATTAATTTTGATAAAATGTTTTAACGATTAAAACACATTGGTTAATCAAATATTTTTCAAGACTAACGTTTACCAAAATGGAGGCAAAACAAAGTAGTATACCTTCCCGGTGGAATGTTCAAAATTCTCAGAAAACGCTTGGTTGGTTGCCAGATTTTGTAGCTCAAATAATTTTTATTTTACGAGTTCGCCATCGAGTAGCATATCTACCTGGTTTTGGGCCGTATTTAAGTAATTTTATGTACAATATTTTTATTGAAACTACTGATTTGGTTATTATATTAAGTGGTGGTATAACTTTTATCTACAACCACCCCAGTAAATCGCCTATTATGTACCGTTTTGTTTATAAGTAAATACATCATTACAGATACTGTTACGTAATGAAATTCAAAACTATTACGTAATATATATATATTACATAACAGTTTCATTTATCAAACTACCCATATTACTCTGTTGCTAGGTGATAGCCATGGTTACGATTAATAAGTTTTGACATTTCAGAAATATAAAATCGCCATTTTTGTAGTTACAGCATTATTTTTTTAAATGAATATGATTTCGTCAGATAGCGAAAATGAATTTCAAGAAACTCCACCTGAAATTCTTGAAAAAGCTGCCAATACCACTGAAAAATTACTGCCAACAAAATCAAGAACAAGGTATGAAATAGTATATCAAAAGTTTATGGACTGGCGTATAAAAAACAAGATTAATTCATTTTCTGAAAATGTGCTTTTGGCATATTTTGGGGACCTAATGGAACAATTTAAACCTTCATCAATATGGGCAATATATTCCATGTTAAGGACCATCATTTCCATAAAAAACAACGTGAATATTGAAACATACCCAAAATTAAAGGCATTCCTAAAAAGGCAATCGGAAGGTTTTAAAAGCAAAAAATCAAAAATTTTTTCTTCTGATGAAATAAGTAAATTTTTAAATGAAGCTCCTGATTCACAATACTTATTAACAAAGGTTTGTATCTAAAGCAATTTTCCTTCAGTTAATTTAGTATTGGCTAGTGATTTTACTTTTTAATATTTTATTTAAGGTGATTCTAATTATTGGAGTTTGTGGCGCATGTAGGAAACAAGAATTAAAAAATTTACAAATCAAGGATATAAGAGATGTTGGTGACATACTCATTATTGAAATACCTGATTCAAAAACTAAGATAAGCAGGTCTTTTGTGATTAACGGAACCTTTTATCAAATATGCAAACAATATATGCAACATCGCCAGCAAGTGCAAAATCTTGATACATATCAATTTTTCATAAACTATCAAAAAGGAAATTGCACCAAACAAGTGGTCGGTATAAATAAAATTGGAAATGTACCCAAACAAATAGCACAATATTTAAACTTGCCCAATCCCAATTTATACACCGGCCATTGTTTAAGAAGAACTTCTGCCACAATTTTAATTGATGCAGGTGGTGATTTATTCGCATTAAAAAGGCATGGAGGCTGGAAATCCTCAACGACTGCTGAAGGATATGTTGATAATTCATTAAATAATAAAACTTTAACGGCTCATAAAATTATCCAGTCAATTGAAAAAACAGATTTTCCACCTAGCACATCAGAAATAAATGAGAATATTTCTACTTATAATATCTTTCAAACCATAAATAACAGCAATCAAATAGAGTCTAATTACTCTGCACCATCTACATCGTCTCTTTCAGTGCCATCTACTTCTTATAAAATACCTCAAAATACTAACAAACCCATAATTATTCAAAATTGCCAAAATTTTACAGTTAATTATTATTCTAAGAATCAATGATATGTTAATGAATTATTGTATTTAATAAATGTTATAGATTATGAAAGCTTTTTTATTATGAATGTATGAATGTGGTTGTAGATAAAGTATAGTACATAACTCGAGTTGTAAGAGCAATTACATGCTCGTAGAATTACTACACTCGCCGCTAACGCGGCTCGTGTGCAACTTTTCTACTCGCATGTAATTAGCTTCTTACTACTCTTGTTATGTAATATACTATTATAATGGTGGCACATGGTTATCAAGTGATAATGTATTAGTTAATATGTGTTTTAAAATTTGTACATGTAAGCCACAGATAAATATAAACTTATTAACCAAAACATAAAACACAATTCGTTTTAAATCTAGTGTTTATTTTAACGTTAAATAAAAGCTTTAGTAGGTCCTGCCAGTATTGAGATATAGGATACAGTTAATAAAAAACGTATCAGGTATCAGTATTTTAGTTCTACACTGTCGAGGTGAGTAATGAATAATGCTTATTTTTAATTTGTCATTTGTTAGCAAGCTTGCAAGTGTTTATAATTTATATAGTGAAATCTGAAATGATTTACCTAATAACTACTAGTGAGTCCTTTGATCTTTATCTTTTTTAGAAAATTATACATAGACGATGATATTAAATAAGTCATTTTCGGATGAGCAATAACGAAAGTTTTTGTTAATCAAAATAACAAATTACTTTGCTACTGTAAAACATGAGAGCTGAGTACTCCAAGCTTTATTATTCCTAGACAAATGACCTCAAATCATGTGAATATCTGTACTAAGCTGTGATATCCAATAGCAAATGATGAAAGTTTACCAAATATTAACAAGAATGTAAGTAATTCAGATTGTAGTATTGTCCTCTGATCTTAACGGAAAACAATATAAGAATTTGATGGTTTACATTTTCAATTTAAAAGAAACTATAGTTATTTTTTAATACAAAATTATTGTAGATTTTTTGAAACTAATTCAATTGGCAGATGAAAAATAATAGGAGTAGCAATTTATTAAGTTAGTGGCATTTTAACTGTAAAGCTGCTTGTGACTTACAGTCGACTATATTATTGTTAGCAAACTCCAAAATGGTGCCACTACTTAAAATACCATTTTCTGATTTACAAGCATGTAGTAGGCACAGGACCGCACTTAGTACAAGTTGAGAATACTTTCTTTCTGTATTCTAAAACACATACTCCCATCAGAAATGAATATACAATATGTTAGTATTCTAAATTATGTTCAATCCATATTTTGCTGAAATAACTAAATTATGTCCTAACGGAAGTTATTTTTCCATTTTTCAGCATTTTTGAGCACTGATAATCGTGGGCCGCAGAGGAATTGGAATGAAGCAGATGTCATGGTTAAAAAACATTTGCGATTGGACTGGAATACGCAGTGCCAAACAATTGCTTAGGTTAGATGAAAATAGCGAACTCGCCAATGTAATTGCTAACGTTAGGGGAGGGGAGACCCGATTTGGCATCAAAAGAAGAATTGACTGAATAATAATAATAATAATAATAATAATATTAATAATAATAATTTAAAATTAGAAAAAGTCACGACAGCGGGGCTACAGGGAGTCCACTCTACCTTTTCAAAAAAATTCTGGATAAACTCAATCTATGGTTAAAATGTTCTAAAACTAAACAGTACCTAGGTAATGGTAAAATGCGAACAGGTATTTTCACAATTTAACTTGGACACTTATTGGTAAAATCGACAGAGAACTGGTTTATTCAGCATGCTGTGGCCTTTGTCATCTAAGAGAATATCTGATAATGAGCACAGATGCTATCGTCTAACGTCAATCACATTATCTGCCTTATCTCTTAATGGGTAATTTATTTCAGGATGGTGTCTGCCATATGATAAAAACCATATAACGGAACAGACATGACCACACATACCTAAAACTCTTGCCCCAGATTTACATAAACAGGCCCACCTAGCAATACTGTTAATTCCCAACAAAGTGGTGTTGTATTGAATGAAACACTTTCTTTCTTCTGCAGCTTGAAATCTAGATGGTTTCGAGGCTCGTATTAGTCGAATCTGACCATTTCCTGCAGGTTCAAGATGCAGTCTCACTAAATATTGGCCGTTGTTGAGGTGGGTTGAACTGTAACAATGGGCTAACTGAATCTGATAGGTTCCATGAGTCAAGTCTTGAATTTCATTCTGTGTTAGAACTGGAAAATCTTGAAGATCCAAGAAACCTTTCACAAGTGGCCAATTGATGCGACGTCTCAATAGATTTTCTTCCATGACTATTTCTAGTAAATTATTCGGCTTATTAATGAGTTCTAAAACACTATTACAGAATACATCGTCTTATGGATCGTTATCGGTTATAGCTGGAAAGAATGCATTTGAAATTGCACATGACACTTGGAATATGTTTGATAATGTTTTACATGTATAACTGTTAGGAACTACATTCCGTAAAAATCTGAACTTATTCTGTAATCGACCAAACACTGCTTGGACTACCCATCTAAGCATGGTGACCAGATGAGATTCGTTAGCCTGTTGTGTTGTCAGTTGCCGTTGACCATTTGGTAGGAAATGTGGAAGCCATGGCATTAAAAATGGATGAAACATTATTTGCCGCATCTGATGTATGAGGACCTGAAACATCTCTTATATATCCATCTGGTGCAATTACAATGGAACATTTAACTGGATTGTCCCTTTTTTGAACGCAATAAGTTTTTCTTTGAGATCTGTGATCCGATGGTTTTTGGTGATGCAGATAGGTAGCATTTACCAAAACTACCAAAGAATCAGCTTGGACACGGCAAAGTCTGTTGGAAATTGTGGTACTGTGTAGTTGAGCGTAATCTTCTTGAGTTATATGCCCATAACCAAGATGGCGCGGTACAAAATTATTGGTTAATGAAACCAAAACATCTTGAAAAATCTTACTAACTCGAGGTTGCTGTTTTGGTTTCATGCCGAACATTGTCCCTAAAATTTTCTGACTAAGATCAACCCTTAATTTGACAAGAAAATGTGCAATACAGTTTTTCTTGCTTAGGTTTTTCCTAGATTTTATGTCATCGGTATGTTCGGCAAGAGTATTAAATTGTGCCCTATTGAGACCAGTCAAACATTTGTAGTCTTCATCTTCCATATTTTGAGAATCGAAGTCAAACATGTATGACTGTTTCTCTAACGCACTAACACGCTCAGTGAGGAGATTTACGAGTGCTTCACTTTCAAGTATACTCAAAGATCTTGGTGTTGCTCGCAATCTGATTAGTCCAAGTGCCTCGTCAGAAAATACTCCATTACCTAGGTGATTTGAACAGCATCGATTTTCTGGATGGCAAAATATTCGGCACTGCATCCATAATTGCAAAGCTGCTCTCTTCGAAACACGTTGCCGGATATTAACCCACACACACAACATACCAACTGGTTACTTAGTAGTTTCAAGCGTCCTCTAACATTTTCATCATTTTCATTATGATTTTCATTGTTAACAAGTTCTGGATTACCTTAAAAAATTATGTAAATAAATATATAAATCAATTACTGTCTTTTATTCAGTATGAGAGACAAACTTTCCCGCTACGTGCGGGAAAATTTTTCCCTATTCCCGCACCTAGCGAGGAGTGGCGGAAAAAACATGTTTTTAATTTAGAATGCATAATTTAGTTAAAGTAAGTTATACTATTATTGAGTTCGATTGTTAAGTAAAAAGTTGTAATACAGTTTTTCTTAAAAAATATTTACAAAATAAAAATTATACAATTTTATAAATGCTTAAACATTTGTTCCTATTACGATAATAATTATTTACCTTGACGTCTAAATGCACAACAGCATTTATTGCAAATACGACAACGGTCCGCGGGTTCAACCCAGTCTACTTGTCTAATCCTCCTCATATTTATTAAAAATTTACGGTAAATCGCATTATTGGCAGGTTTCAAAGTGCTTTTTTTATTGATATAATCATCACAACAAAATAGTTATTTATGCAACAAGTGCGTAAAGTTACCCTTTTTCGACGAATGTGAATGTTGTCGCACGAGCCGTAGGCGAGTGCGACAATCACATAAGTCAAAAAAGGGACTTTACACACGAGTGGCATACAATATTTTTTCTACTACCGTACACATAATCCACTAATATTAGAAATATAAAAGTTACTTTTTTTCACTAGTGAACACACATCTCGTTGCAAAACTTTACAGAATATTTTAATTTTATACTGAGTATTCAAGCATTTACTGAGGCATTTACTTACTTTGATCATTAAAAACTTGGAGTCTGGAGCTTTCAACAGAAAATTAATTAGATCTTCTCGTTTAAAATTTTGGATTTTTTTGGTTTATAACCTTTATTTTTTGTTATTAACTTGTTATTAACTTGTTGAATTTCGAAATATTAACGTTGTTTTTATATTTTAAGGTGCTTTTAAGCATAGAATAAATCGACCATAGGGTAGAAGCTTTGAAATTCTTTAATTCATCAGAGAAATATGCTAAAATAACGTTTTCCGAATATTTTGTCACCTTATTCTTCCTACACCATTCTATAAATGCATTGTATTTTTGCTGATAAATATATGCAGATTTTTCTGGCAATAAATTTTCAGTGGCCTTTTGTGCACTGCATATGATATCTGGGGGAGTATTATCAAATTCGCTATCGCTAGATAAATTTGAATCCATATCGATTATGACAGATATAATAAACTGCAAATAAAATTTGAATTTAAGTAAACAAACATTAAAAAGTAAAACTTTTCACCTTCTCAAACTTGATTGAGTTTAAAAAAATGCTAAATTGGCTTTAGAATCTAATCTTGAACTTAAGTATACTTTTGTCGTGTTCTGTTATATGGTAGGTACTAATTAAAAGTTTAGAGATTGACAGTTCTTCTAATCCACACAGCCACGGCCAACTCACTTTTACCAAAATCGACATCCACTGTATGTTTACTTTTAATTAAATCGATGACATTTAGAGAAATTTATAGTTAAAATAAACTGTTGATAATTTGTTGGACACTAAATAGATATAAGCAAAAATAATTTATTTATTTGTCTTAGAAGGAGATAGCAAAAAAATGTTAATATAAAATAAAACGTTATATTTTGTTGTTATGTACAAATTTTGTCAAATTTTACTTTTTTTAACTAGTGCGTAAAGAGTTTTGCTTTACGCACTAGTGAAAAAAAGTACAACTTTACACACTTCGTGGAGTGCGTAAAGTACGTACTTTACGCACGGTAGTAGAAAAACATTTTATTGGAGCCATTATAATAGTAGGAAGGTGATAAGGATATATACAATACAATAGGTATTAGAAAGACAGGTTTTTCTATTCTAGATTAATATTTTGACACAAGCCTACTTTATTTTTCCATTTTAAGAGTATCACCGTTATGTATTTTTCAAGGCTTTTGAAATACCAATTTTCTTTGAAAACGGTACAAGCTATCAGTCTGAAATTAAAACAGGCATGAATAAAAATGCATAAATTACACATTTATAGGAATACAATTTTAAATTATGGCTTCTATTTTTTTATAAAACGAAATATTTCAGACTGATAGCTTATACGGTTTAAAAAAAAATGAAATTTCAAAAGCCCTGAAAAACATACATAGTGGTGTTAGACTTAGGATAGCAGACAATTATAAATAAATAAATCATTTTTTAGTTTTTATACATTTATTATTAATTTTGTTTTTGGAATTTTAATACTTTATTTATCTTTTAAATTGCAAACTTTTTCGTAAAATGTGTTGCCTATGTTTTACACAAATTAAGGACCAGCCAGAAAATATCTTAAAACATAAAAGTCTTAGATCTGTCACAGTATAAGGCTTATAGCACAGCTTATACAATACAGCTAAAACACTCTCTTGGCGGCAACGGTTTGCGTCGATTTCGTCGCGCATCGCTTAAGCTCTGCCTTCGAAGGGAAAAGACGGTTTTGGCGTTCAGAAGCGTACTTAGGCAAGGTGTTGAGTCGTGCGTATAATTTCGTTGATTGTATAATTTCGTGGAGCCTATAATTTCGATGATTTTGTTTGAGTTAAAGGTACTGTTATTATTTTGGTGACTCTTTAGCTGTGAGTAGAATGAGTTTGTGCAGTCAAAAGCTGTTTTAATAAGGGTTATACCTGCAAGAAAACATTCTTTAGTTTTCCCAAGGACCCAAACCGATAAGTACTACATTATAAGAAATTTTCATTGTTAAAAATATAATTTATACAGGGTGTCTCATTAGTGCATTATTGTTCATTATTTTGTTGTAGACACGCAAGAAAGTTTTAAATAAAAGTTATATGGATTTGAAAAATACCTACATATTTTAAAAATATCTTTGGATATACAGGGTGTCACGTTTTTGCCTGGAAAATTAAAATATATGTTTTTTAAATGGAACACCTTGTATTTTATTTTATGATGAAATTATTAACACCCTAAATTATTGTAAAGACGAATTGCTACAGAAAAATTTTATCAGGTATGTGTGTGGTTACCTTTTAATAAAAGCCTTGCGGATCCACTCCTGCGATACCTGTCTTAAATATAACAAAGATCACGTTGAATTAGCCGATTTTTCTTTTTATTGCTTTTAAAAGGCATATGATAACGCCAATTCAGATACATTTGGAAATCTGCAACTGTCAAATGATGAATTTGTAGAACTAATATTCAATATTGAAAAGATATTTTAAAATAATTTTGAAGAATTGGCTACAAAAAATAACATTTGTACCACACTTTTAGAATTAATTAACCCAATACCCTTTAGTCATCCATGCTAACGTTTTCCAAAAGAATAACTTATTTTATTGTATGTTTAATCTCAATAACTAAAAAATATACTGACAATTAGTTTGACAGAATTGTCATTTATTTAAAATTTTAAAAATAATAGCAGTCGGTTGATCAAAATATGAACGGTGATTGGCGAATTTATTTTTTTTTGCAGTGTTCTCACTACCTAGAATGGATATGAAATATATTCGTTCAATTGAAGGCAATAGCATACTTTTTCGTTTTGTAATCTGTGCATGGATATTAGCCAATCTACGCACATACTACAAAACGAAAAATTATGTTATTGCGTTCAACTACGAATATATTTCATATCCATTTTAGGTAGTGAGAACACTTTAACAAAATTAAATCTACAAATCACAGTTCATATTTTGGTCACCCAACTCCTATTATTTAAAAATTTTAAAATAAGTGATAATTCTGTTAAACTAATTGTCAATATATATTTTAGTTATTGATATTAAATATACATTAAAATTTTTGTGTAGACTCGATAAATAATAGCATTTTTGTTTTTATTATGTCCACATTTAAAAAAAATAAATTTTAATCAAACTACATGATACTAATTTAATTACGAGTATTAAAACTAAAGTCCTGAAAGTTTCGGTGAAGATGAGGACAGAACATCTGCCTTCCATGCGAAAAGCCCGGGATCGAATCTAGGCCGAGGACTAATTAATTTTTCATGTTTATTTTATTTTATAAATTAGTCAACTTCGTAAATTATTTTAAAATTAGTTATTTTGTCTTAAATAACCTAAAATAATTTTTTAAATTTGTAGATTTTCGTTAGTGGATCGTAGAAAAAATATACTGACCATATCGAGTGGATTGTTCATATCACAATCAGACGATTGAGTACTCCGCCTACGACGTCGTGCTCAAACTTCGTCTTTGTGTGATATGGCTATCATATCCACCCTTGTTGAACAAACTACAATTTATTTGTTTTCTTGGTTTAAGTTTTACATCAGAAATAAGAACTAAATTAATTTACTTTTCAAGTTTTCTTGTAAAAATCGATATTACTTTCTCCAAGTACAAATTTAGTACCTACCTAAAATAAGTACTAATTATGTAATATCGTGTAATATTGTAATTCAAATTTCACATTACTAAAAAGTTTCAAAATTCCCTACTTCGGTATGGTCAGATAAAAATTGAATATATTATATTAATAAAAACTGTTAAAGTATTACTTCTACAAATCTGTATTTCAATTAATAAGAATATATCTAAATATAACCAATATTGTTAAAATAAAAGCACAAATTCTTTATAATTCCAAAATACCATAGAGTTCCCAGACCTCAGTCGAAGCATTCGTTTATCTAGGTATAAACCCTTTGCGCGAAGAGTAACACTTGCCAGAGACACGGGGTACCACTTGATTTGCATCCACGAGCGTGACACATTTCTTTAACAATTGAAGCCCTTGGTGTAAAAAGGATCCAAGTCACAATTTGTCGTGAAGTGACTGTTTTAGCTCAAAACATTTGTTAACAAGGATTTTACTAGCCACATACAAATTATTTTACCTCTAATCCGAAAGATGTGCTATTTTTCGTAATATTTATATTTAAATAATTTTTTTAATTATATTTGACAGATTTAAAACAAATTAAAAATTTAATTTCCCAAAACTTACTTAACATGGCATGTAACCAACCTTATTACGTCAAGGTTTTCAATTTTTTCAATAATAAAAAAATTGCTTAATCCGGGCCCGACTTTTCCCTTTAATCTAACAGAGATAGCACCATTCCGTCTTGCTTGGTTCTCGACCGCCAGATCAAAGACGCCGACACGGAGTTGTGGAGCTGTATTGTATAAGCTGTGCTTATAGTAGCTATACAGTGAGTATCTTAAGTCTTACCCCCCTAACTAACTCGTTACTGGGGTCTTGTTAGGAAAATCGCCGAGACAGGTCGATTTTTAATTTCTACAATGTACATTTTTGCATGATTAGTTAACCCTTAATTTCATCCCTTACTGGAGGGTAAAAACCCTTTCGAAAAATTTAAATGACATGGGGTAGTGATAGCTCATTTGAAAGGGGGTTTTATTCTCTATTCAACCGTGCAAAAAAATTTGAAATTTGCATCATTACATGTTGATTTATTAATGTTTAAAAATAACAAAACCTCACAAAATAGGAAAGCAACTAGACTAACAGTGACCTTCTAATGGCAAAAAGTCTTACTTCACGTCTGAACCAAAATAGAAGTCATGCAGGGCCGAATTTTAATTCTAAGGATGATTGCGCTACGTTAATTTCCGTTATTCTGAAACAACAATTAGTCGAGAATTAATGAAGCAAATTTCAAATTTTTTTACACGGTTGAATAGAGAATAAAACTCTCTTTCAAATGAGCTATCACTCACCACCCCATGCCTTTTAAATTTTTCGAAAGGGTTGCTCCTCTCCATTAAGGGATGAAATTAAGGGTAAACTATTCATACAAAAATGTACATTGTAGAAATCAAAAATTGACCTGTCTCGGCGATTTTCCTAACAAGACTCCAGTAACGAGTTAGATAGGGGGGGGGGTAAGACTTATGGTGCTCACTGTATATACTGTGGTTCTGTGTCAAGACATGCGTTGTTGCCATATTTAAATCTTGGTTAAACAACTTAGATTTTCATAATAAATGTCAAACTTTTCCAGTTCTTAGATTTTTCAGTTAAAAATTGTTAAATGATCGGGCCTTTTCAGACTGATGTAATAGTTTTAAAAATATTACTGATTTATTTTATGTATTTTTTATTGTTTTATTTATTAATAATTTTAGCCTTCCGTATACACCCTAAATATAACGTAATTTAGAATTTTACGCAATGGAAATTCATTTTAAGTTTATACTTTTAATATAAAAACAAATTTTCGTTTTCCTCCCTTGGATTTTCAAATTTTTTGAAATATAAAAAAAATCACGAGAAACCCAAAACATCCATTTAAAACGATACTCTTCTTCTATATAATTATTGTATTCCCTCAGAAGTTCATATTTCAAATAAAATAATACTAAGCTAAATATTGGTAATATAAGAATGAAACATAATCCTCCATTCTATATGTTATATTCACGATATAACAAGCCAAATATTTTTTTGCGTTTCATATCCAGAAGGAAAAGAAAGACATATCATTTTCTTTATGAACAGGCGGATATGATTTCGAAACTTCTTGGAAAATTGAAATAGGATTTCAGAAAAGACAAAGTTACGGAAAAAGAAGGAAGTTTCATCGAAAGTGTTAATAATAACAAAGTTGGTGGAAAGTTCAAAGCAAAACCTATTACGAGAAAGTTACAGTCTAATGCGTTATAAGTCTCGAAGTTTTTCGAGTCAAAAAATATAATAACCTCATATTGACACTTAGATTAGGTTAAAACTGGGTAAAGTCGGATGATTTTGTTAAAAAATTATCGATATATAAATATATACTTTTTGTAGGACCCAAATGGCTGTTTCGTTGCATATTTTGCAGGATATCTAAGATATGTGAAAGGGTAGGTTGGGAATAGTATTAGTATTGGCCTCCTCACTTTTCTGGGATTTAATTTCTCTCACTCTTGCGTAGATCTGGGAAGAAGTTTTACCGCTTCATATTCCTGGGCTGCAATCAGTTTCTCCCTCAGCGTCTTGTGATGTTGTAGACGTGCATTTCCACATCTTGTAGTCCATAAATAAATGCCTGTATTCCGATTTGTTCTTGGAAATCTTTCGGCACCTGTGGATAGGCCAGATGAATCAATTTTTTTGTCGGCCTCGAATTCCTGCAGACTCTCATTATGTTTCTGACTAGGAACCTTTAGCTGGCTTTGGAACACCCATTTCAAATGCTGCTGGCCATATCTTGTCTTCAACGCTTGGACGAGAGATGAATAACTGGGTTCTTCTTGGGGAAGTAACTGTAAAACGGTTGCCGCCTGTCCTCGCAGCGACACTATCAATGATGCCACCATATCTTTTTCAGCCCAGCCATTAGCTCTAGCTGCAGCTTCAAATTGAAGTCGATACGTTTCCCATGTTGTCTGACCGTCAAATGTGGGTGGTATAATGATCTTGCTAGTATGGCTTTGTGAAAATGGGTTGTAGATATGACTTGGTTCGGTTATAGATGAGGACGTGGTGGTGCTTGCAGTTTCTCTGTTGCTTACCCAAGCTAGGCTACGAATTCTTCTTTCTTACTCAACTAGTTTAGTTCTAATTTGCCTTTCTTACTCTACTCTAGCCGTTTTTTGTTGTTTTAAATTATTTTTTAAATCCTCTTGTTGTTGTGCTAAGAGATCTAGTTGATTGTTCAGCTGACCTACCTCTTGTCTGAAGTTTTCTTGAATTTGTAGCAAGCCATTCATAATCTGCACCTCCGCTTTCTACTTACTCAAATCATATTTTAGCTGAAAATCATTCTTTTACAGACAACTTTGAAATTTTACATGTAGAAAATAAGAGCCTTAAATTAAACCATTTAGAAACACTTGAAATAAATAGATTTAAAAATTCAGATAACTTACTAAATGATCAATTAGATATTAATAATTCACCCTTATTAAACCTTTTTCCCAGTTTTCTGTGAGATAATCCCGGTAATGGGCTATCTTATTGTTATTTGATGGATATTATAATTACCTAAGTACCCTTATTTACTTTAAATAGTTAGTTTATTTTGTAATGTTATTGATGTTTTCTTAAGTACTTTGTTTTGTTAAATTATTTTGTATATATATTGGATACCGAATTGTAAATAGTCACATTTGAAAAAGAAGTTGTACTTCGAAACATATGTCATGTTAGTGTTTGTTTAAAAAAAAAAAAAATTTTTATTTTTAAAATAAAAGTGTGAAAATCTACCAAATTTGGTTTTACTCTTTCAAAATTAAATGGATTTTCATCAAGTAAAGGCCGAAACAATAAATAATTTATGTCTTCAGGCGAAAAAATTTTGGATTTTTGGCTTTTAAAACCATCAGATTTTCTTTTCAAAAGCGAACGTAACTTTGGATATTTACTAATATCGACATCATTTTTAACAGAGAGTGTAGTTCTTAGCATCGAATAAATGGACCATAACGTCGACGGTTTAAAATTTGAACATATTTCTCCAAAGTATGCTAGTAGTACAGTTTCCGAAAATGATTTCACTTTATTTTTTTCTCTCCAGTCCAAAAATTTGATATAAATTTCTTCATATCTCTTTTTTGATTTGGCCGGTTATAAATCTGAAGAGGTTTCTTCAGCTTTAAAAATAATTTCTGGGGGAGTACAATCGCTTTCTGACTCAGACATCATGAAAATGTGTTAAATTTAGGACGAACTGAAACTGACAGTTCTCAAAAGTGATAAAACTTCAAATAAACAAATGAAAACCAGGAAACTAGATGTAGATTGGTTTAATTTGCACTATTTTTATACATTTTTATTTTATCTTTAATTCATTAAAGTTTAGGTAAAAACGCATATACAATTTAATGAGCATCTTTTTATTTCATTATTAATAATTATAAGCTGCCAAAATATTATACGAGGCGACTGATATATGAAAATATGTAACAACTTACTTTCGTCACTAGAGACGAAAGTAAACGTTATGGGATTTTTTCTCATTAGTGACGGAAATCAAGTTTTCGCTGAAAGTATCCTGTGGCGAAAGATGTCTTTTTGTAAGAGTTCGTAGAAAAAATAATTTCCTTGTTTAAATAACCTCAAAATAAATTTAGGAGTGTCTATTAAAAGACGACTCCTGATTATTTGGAAGTGTCTATTTAAAGACGACTTCTGATTATGTCAATTGAATTACATGCAATCACATACTCATGCAATAGACAACCAACTATACAACTAACGATGGATGATGGATCTAAATTATAATTAATGGCATTAGTTTGTTAGTTTATTAAAGGAGTTATAACCACAAGGTTAGTGTCATTAATTGATAATAATAACAAATCTCTTCAACAATTTATTTGATTTTTCATTTCACAATAATGAAGATAGTAATAATATTTAAAAAAAAGTCCACAATAGAACCGTCACCTTTGGGGAAAGGAGTTTTCTACCATGCTGAGCTGAAAAGCAAAGATAATGTAACAACCAACTTGCCTAAAGACCATTTGTAATTACTGATAGGTCTTTAGCTACTGTTGTTAATATACTATAAGGGATTAGGGCAGCGCCGTCACCAGCCAAAGGGTCCTGGAGTCCTGAAGGAACATCCATTCACCAGTGGCAAATAAAAATAATAAAAAAATTAAATTAAAAGAATAAAAAAATCCTTCCTTAATAGCATATTAACAACAGTAGCTAAAGACCTATCAGTAATTACAATTGGCCTTTAGGCCAGTTGGTTGTTACATTTGGTGACAGCGGTGGGATTTGATAGTATTTGACTGGTTGGAAGGAAAAGGGGAAATTTGTTATTAAGGATAAGGATAAGGAGACATATCAATTTTTTACAGACATTTTTTTAAATTTTGTAATTTTTTTGGAGAGGATAAGTGCCTTTTAATAAATATAGTCACATCAATAATAAAGAGAAAATTATTCAAAAGGAGAATTTTAATTCATTTGGAAATAACTATGATTGAATAAGAATTACGAAGGGAAAATATTTAAATAGGTTGATGATGTATAAGTATATCCATTTAGTTTAGATGATAAAGAATTTAAAGGTAAACATTGTCACTGTTTACATAAAAATTGACATTGACCGGCATAGATAAATATTATTTCTGCAAAGTCAGTAAGGTGAAAAGTACAATGCTACCAAATTTGTGGTAGGTTATGAGAAATGGATACTAAGTAGATAATTCTTTATACAGCGACGTACAGAAAAGGGTTAATAAAAAATTGGCATTTTTTTAAATAACTGTTTTTTTTTCAGAAGTATATGGGTTTTATTGTAACATTTTAAAAGTCTAATTATAAAATGTTATTTTAAATGTGTGCCATCCGGTATAATTCAATTATCGCCAAACACCATATTCTAAAGAAAGGAAAATTTCTTGACGTGGGAGTACCACTAACCAAACGATCTCGCATTAGATTTTTAAATTTTATTTTACTATTACCTTCTGCTCGTATCTGGTGGTGCTTTGGCTGTTATAGTGGTAAGCATAAAAAGTATAATGTCTTTATTAAATATCTCAGTAGAAATACTATTCAAACCTTTTGTTAATTATTAGTTTTTTAATAGTAAAGTTAAATATGTTTATATGATTCAATCTGGTTGCTTGAACGGCACAATATGTATAGTCACTAGTTTTTATTATCTATTGGTTCATTTTTTTTTAAAGTAGATGTTTCAAATTTATATATCGTAGAGAGCCACGTGAAAAACAAAATCTATTTTTGTCTAGAAAACGAATGAAATCAGCCATAACTCAACACAAGGATCTA
Organism: Psylliodes chrysocephalus; assembly: GCA_927349885.1. Lineage (NCBI taxonomy): Eukaryota > Metazoa > Arthropoda > Insecta > Coleoptera > Chrysomelidae > Psylliodes > Psylliodes chrysocephalus. Next base: position 15,024,253 of record OV651818.1, on the reverse strand, counting down.
GCTGTAGCAAATCAAATTTGTAGTTATGATTCGAACGCGTGCGTATTCTCAAAAACTCTCACATCTGTTTATTCAAATTAACATCATAACTTAAAATTTCGTGTTTGTTTTGTTTTAAAAAGAAGAGAGTGTTTTTGTGTATGTAATGTTTTGTTAACTTTAGAGTTATTGTTTATTAGACTAGTTATTTCGTATTTATTTATTTCAATAAGTGAACGCTGTTTTTGTGTAATATTTTACAAACTGTGTAGTATTTTCTATTGTTAATTAAGACTTTTTGTTTTGTATGACGTGTGAAATCAACTTCTAAGTGTGATTTGCAGCAACAAATTCAACAGCAGCAACAGGAAATTTTACAATCATTTTAAGAAGAACTTTTGGCTGCAACGTCTTTGGACGAAATAAATGTTTTTAAAAGCATATTAGCTCTTTTAAAGCCAACCCTCGCTGCTGGTGGAAATTCGCATAAATCTGCCTTTGTTCCTGTAACGTCCCAGTAACAAATGCAAAGAACCTCAAAGAAGACTTTTTGCAACTAACTCTTCAAAGAAAAAAAAAAAACAACGTCCCATTAAACCCTCAACTGGGAAATCTGATAGTTTGGGTATCCCACAAACAGGGCTGGCAGGTACAGGTTTTTTGTACCTAGGTTTTTAGGTTTTTTAGGTTTTTTTTTTCATTCGCCAATAATAACTAAACCCAAAAGCAACAAGAAAGCTTCATTAATAAAAAAATTCCCTATACATGGTGATCATTAAGTATGTGGCTAAACTTATTATTCCTCACTTAAGTTTAAAACAAGAGGTTCGTATAAACGGCTCTATTTTTTTTTATTAAATCTATAGTTACCCCTGCGTACCTCATTAGTGAATACAGCAAACAGTTCTGCTCAAAACATTCCTCTTTATGTAATACAAAGTTGCAATTTAATACTAGTTTTCAACTAGTTATTTAGGAAAAACATTTTTTTTTACTTGTCAACAACCTCTATTTTCAAAATTTAGTCGTTTAGGACCTATGTTTACATGATTTTTTTTTCTTAAACTTGAATAACACCTTAAACTTTGACCAAATACTTAATATATGTGTAAAAAATGTTATATACTATTTTAACATTTACTTCGAAACTCTCTAATTATAAAAATAATAACCTGGTTCATATGCGATTCCATTTAATGAAAATGTAACTGCGTTCGAATCAAAATGTTGAGTCTGATCTGCTATTAAACAATAAAAAACACTGCAAAGTTCGGAACAAAATACCTACACAAAAAAGCAACAAACATAAAATTTTAGGTTATGATGTCAAATCGAATTTCGAATAAAAAGACGCGAGAATTTTTGAAAATATGCAAGCTTTCGAATCATAACTACAAATCCGATCTGCTACAGCTAGATCCTTGTTAACTCAACCGCTGTAAACCACACGCAGTAATCCACACGCTGTAATCCTCAAGCTATAACCTACACACAGTAATCTACACGTTGTAAATTGATTGAGCTGAGTTAACGGAAAAAGCGACAGTTACAACTCGAAGTTACTAGAAAGAAAGAGTAACCGACAAAGGCGTTGGTTCCAGAGGGGCAGAAATCTCAACTATCTACAAATGAAGTGGCTAGCAAAAAAAAGAATAAATGTGGTAATTACTAGTGACTAAAATTATTTATGATCGAATCAAAATTGATACCTGATAAACTGTAAATAATTTGTTTTCTGAACGGTTTCTAGTTTTCTGAATAAAATCGTTAATTTTTATAAGTATATATGTTGAATCTTATTTTTTAAAGGTTACAAAAATTCTCTTTCATTCACACTAAATTCTGTATAAGTTTTTATTAACTTCTTTTTATTAATAAAGCAAGAGTTTTTAATTCTCACTAGCTTTAAAAAAAAAGAGAGAATTATTGGTGCCCAACATTACCTAGAAAAATTATTACCCTAAAATTATCTATTTGAAAAGCCGAATTCACGACAGAGAAAAGTATGGTCAATGTGCTCATTTTATTTTTTTAATTTTTAAGGTAAGTAACATTTGCTATTAAATTTCACTGAGCTAGTAAAAATCTCTATAAGTGTTTTAAAATTACATTTATCCAAAAGGTAACGAATAATATTACAAAATGGTGGGCAAAGTGTCAGGGTATTATTGCATTATAAGGTTTAAATTTTGTGAATTAAAAATAATAATATATGGTGTTTTAGATTAAAGATATTTACTAAGCCAGCAGCAATAGAGTTTGAGGAGGAAGAGAACGTGTTCTACATGCACGAGAAAGAAAAAAGGCGGACAAGTGCGAGATGTGCGAATAAGTACATCTTAAAATATGTTAAAGAGGTTTAAACTGCCCAAAAAAAGGCAGAGCAAAAGTTGATATGTAAAGTCATTATGTAGTAATATGTGAATATTGTGTTATAGATATGCGACGAGGAATTCCAGGAGCTCCAGGCGAAAAACAGGAAGAAAAGAAGAAAGTTTGGGGACATCCGATCGAGGTACAATTCCGATCAACCCCAAGCAGTGTCCACGACAGGACAAAACTAGACGAGAGGTTGTCACGTCACGGTGTAAAGGGATAAGCTCTAAGGACTTTTCCCTAGACTGTGACAGCGACAAATTTAGGTAAATAGTCAGATCGGAGGGAGTTTGGGGTCACATGGTCCGACCAGCCCTAAACAACGCCCTTTGCTAGGAAGCAACGCCGCTTTGCCAGGGAGCAACGCCGCTTTGCAATGCAGCAACGCCAATGTTTATAGGAGAACGTCGCTCTGCCAGGGTGCAACGACTTACATTGGGAGAACGCCGCTTTACCAGGGAGCAATACCGATTTTTAGGAGCCATTCCGCTCTACCAAGAAGCAACAGAGAGCTACGCCGCTATGCCAGGCGCCACGACGCGCCACTAGACGAGGATATTGTAATGAAAACACGAAAGTGCCAGAGAATGGAGATGTAGAATTTCAAGCGAAATCGAAAGAAGAGTAAGAAGAAAAGGAAATATATATGTCAACAGGTGGTAAAAATATATATGAAGTAAATAGGTAAAGTAGGGTACTAATTATATATTTAAAAGTTTAAATTCAATAGTTAGATTAGGATTAGTAAAGATTACAGTATAGAAAATTTTAAAAGAAGTAGTATAGAATTAATGACATAGAACAAGAAGTAGAGGTAAAATGACACAGTACCTTTCCGGAGAGCCTTTCGAACGAACCGCCATTAATATCCTCGGACCACTTCTCTTAACATGGACACGGAGTCCCCCTGGAATTACATTCCGACCAAGGACGAAATTTTGAATCCGAATTATGGCAAGAATTAATGAAACTGTTAGATATCAGGAAAACACGCACTACGTTTCTACACCCACAGTCCGACGGAATGGTAGAAAGACACAACAGAACGATATGCCAGTATCTTTCAATGTTCGTCTCTGCTAATCAAAAGGATTGGGACACTTTAATTACTCTATTTCTGCTAGCCTACCGAAGTTCTGAACATGAAACGACCAGTTATACCCAATCCATGATGATCACCGGCAGGGAGATGAAACTTCCCCATGATCTTCTTTTTGAAAGGCAGCCTCCTGGTGAAGAAGAGATGCGTACTCCTCCCACGTACATACAGAACTTAAAAGAAAGATTAGAGAAGGTATGCGAATTCGCTCGTCAACGTTTAAAAATGAATAGCAATAAAGCAAAAGCTAGAATCGACATGCATGACACAGGGACACATTTTGAGAGAGGCGATCCAGTGTGGCTGTAAAATCCCAAGCGGCGAAAAGGACTCAGAAGCTGCAACGGAACTGGGAAGGCCCCCACACCGTCCTCAAGAAAATCAACGACCTGCAGCCCTATTCTTGACCACTCGCAAATTTCAAGGTCACTCGTAAAGTCTGACATTACGAATGAAATAGCAAATTGTGTATTCTTGATTATACGCAAAGAGGTTAGAAAGGGTAGAGATAACATAGGAAGCATTTTTCGCTGCGCAAATTTTGCCAAAACCGAAAAACTGGGTGGAAGGAGTAGGGAGATGGTCTGGGCCGGACTTAAATATTTGTATTGTAGTACCTAATTTTGGTAGGTATTTAAAAGATGAAAAATTAGGAGACGTTTTTTTGACTTTATTTATTAGCACGATTCATTTATAATAAGGACAATAACACTTTATCAATATAGCTATAGCTAGCTAAGGGTCGATTCCACCGTTGTGTCAAACGAAGTTTAAAATACTAAACGAAGATTAAAATGACATTGTTAATGTAAAAATGTCATTTTAATCTCCATTTACGCCCATATGCACCGTTTTAAAATTTAATCCAGATTTGCAAATCTCGTTTAAATGACTGATGGTTATTTTCTATGCACCGAATAAGGATTAGATAATCGAGTTTAGTAATCTGACAACACCGGATTTTTATAATTTCACAAAAAAAGAGAAGAAGAAAACTTCAGATTTGAGTAGGAGAAATGTTTGTCTAAGGATAAAAGGCCGTTTAAAGATAGAAGCCCTATTTTTTTAATGTACGAAAACCGTAAACACACCGCATATCGAATTTTACGCAGGGTAAAAAAGAATGTCAAATGAATTTAAAAAATAATACTATGGTTAGATGGCAAAACCATTATGTTCATTTTTAGTGATTAACATAATACATACCCAATTGCTGTATTTTAAAGTTTTCTATGCAAAACAATACTGTCCCTATACTGTGTATGTTCAAAACTAGATATGACATATTTTCAGTATTTAAAAGTGTAAAATATTACATTAATATTATATGTATTGCTTACTTATTTTTACCTTTTTTAACATATCTGGATTTGCCATCTAACTACAGAATTATGTTGTATTAGAATATAAAAAACTTCTTAAAAATTACAAAATTGGCCATCGTATCAAAAAAAATTAATTTTTCTCGTAATTTTGGCAAGAATATTTGTCACCTTCCAGGAAAAGTTGGTATTCTATTTCCGTTTTTTAATAAAATTCAAATAAAGTAAATACAAGAGACACAAATAGAAAGTTTCAAATACACTGACAAACCGTTGACATCTTTTTGACGTTAGAAAATCTCGTTTAAATAAGTTAATCCTCCGACATTGACGGATTAAAATAAAATCGGATTAGGAGTTATTTTTATTACGGTGCATAACTAAAATTGGTACTAAACGCGATTAAACCCTTAATCTGGATTAAACGTGTACGGTGCATACGGGCGTTTAGTAATTTAAACTTCTTTTTTGTAAATATAAAAATGTCATTTTAATCTTCGTTTAGTATTTTAAAACACGTTTAACAAAACGGTGAATCAAAGTTTATAAAATTATTGTAACAAAATAGCTGTTTAGACAAAAAGTTATCGAAATAGCCAAAGTACTTTTTGCTCGAATTACACACAAGATTTTTTCTACGATTACACCAAAATAAAATAAATAATTAAATTTAATTAGATAAATTATTTATGATTTAATTATTTACGGAAAATACCGTTCAATGATTTAAAATAATAGGAAGTCAAGCTATTTTTGTAACCAGTTACAAAATGCCTTATTTTGTGTAACGAGTAAATATTTGCGGGACGAGCGGAGCGAGGTCCCGCAAAATGAACGAGTTACACAAAACGGCATTTCGTAACGTGTTTACATACAAGATTTTTTCTAATTTTGACTTGATTATTTATAAAATTGTGTTGAAAAATGATTCACTATCATTCTTTTCAAATATTTTAGAAAATTGTTGTATTTGATTACCCTATGACGTTTTTTTTTTCAATAGTAATAATAAAAATAAGGGACATGTGCAGTGTTGCCGATCTTATTTTGGACATTACCCGCGAGAAATTTAAAAAAAAACCTTTTTACCCATTATCCTTAAAGGAGTACGTCAAAATTTTACCCCCAACATTTCTGGGCAGTTTTCAATAACGGTGTTCAATTATTTAAAAAATATAATGCATTTTACAGCTTTTCTTTTTTGTTGTTAAACGTAATGTCATATTTTCAAATGTGAAATGTCACTATTCATTGCCTTTTTTTCGATATTTGGTTTTTTCGATTTTTCGTTTTTTGGATTTTTGGATTTTTGGATTTTTCGATTTTTAGATTTTTCGATTACTCAATTTTTCGATTTCTCGATTTTTCAACCTAAAAACCAAAAAAGAGGCAGTTTTATTTATTTTAATTTTGCAACTGGTGAAATAATTAACTTTTCGTAATCAGTTGCATAATGTTCTACTTTATGCAACTGGTTGCATAAAGTAGATCGTTTTGACACTTGCTGCGATTACAAAATATATTACTTTATATGTCAAAATTAGAGAAAATAACAAAATGTAAATTAAATGGATAAATCCCATATTATTATAGAGCAGTGTTTCTCAAACTTTTTTTGCGACGGAACCTTTTTGAAAAACGAAATATTTGACGGAGCCCTAAACACATAAAACACAATTTAAAAAATATTTTTCAAATTTTTCATTTTGACTTTTAGTAGGTAAACGTGATAAAAAATCGGCTATATATTATGCTCCGATTTCACATATTCAATTTTAAAATTTTTAATTTGATTATATTACTGCCCATCTACGTAGTCTGTTGGCTGAAATTTGGGGTATACCATTAGCTGGATTAAAAATAGTTACCAGAGGTAAGTGATCTGTAACTAGGATAAAGAAATGCCCATATAAATATTCATTAAATTTATTTAAGCCAAAAATTATTGCAAGGCCCTCTCTTTCAATTTGGGAATATTTTTGTTCGGACTTTGATAAGGTACGCGAAGCAGAAGCTATAAATTTCTCAATATTTTTTCAAAAACATGACATATTATGGCCCTTATTCCCACATTTGATGCATCTACGATTAATTTAATCGGCAACTCACGCTGAAAATGCACAAGAACATCATTTGTTGTTAATTTATTTTTGATTAATTCAATTCCGAAGATTCTTTGCAAGAATTATCCCAAATCCATTTCACCCATAAAAAATAAAATAAAAAAAGTCCTCAAGTAAAATCATATTCTCCTTCCTCTTAGTAACTTAAAAAAAGGGCTTCTCAAAAAAAAGGTCCTCAAGCCAGGTCCCTCCATTTTGTGGTGATAGTACTGTTTTTTTATTATGATTATTTTCTTCGCGGAGCCCTCACAAAGGCTTTGCGGAGCCCCAGGGCTTCGCGGAGCACACTTTGAGTAACACTGTTATAGAGACATACTAAATAAATAGTTTTGAAAAAACTATTGAAACCAGTTGTGAAGTTTCAAACGAATAAACTGGCAATTAAATTGATATTTTTGTATTTGATTGTATGTTACTCTTTCCACTTCCTGAAAAAAGATTCCCCATGAAACAAGAAATAGAAAACAGTTTATAATAATAACCTTTATTGGCTACTCATAACATGTACCAATGACCAAGTCCGATTCTGTTTATATTCAAATCAACAAATATGGACGTCGACAGAATCTTTGAAAATTAATATCTCACCGAAATAAATGTAAGTTTCTTTTATCTTCGTCACATTTCGCACTTTTATTATAAATAAAGCTTTTTACAACACATCTTGGCATTTTCAACGTTAATTTCCAAAATTTTAGTCACTAAAATACCAAATTAATTCTCGTTGACACATTAAATTTGGATGGACAATGCTCTGACATGTGATGTTCTCAACCGTGATTGGTGGGTGTGAATAATTTCGAAATGGGATTATGCGCAGTGTCTTATGTTCCATCTAAGGTTTGTATAATCTAAGATTATACGCAACAAATTCGAGTACTCGCATAAAACTGCGAGTGGGTATTATCAATAGCAAACTACTTACGTGTGCGTTTAATGAATTGACTTGTGTCATATGTGTTTAGTTTTTAATTTAAGATTTATTTTTTTGAATGGATACTTGTATTAGACTTACTAAAAACGTTGCAGATGCGATTATACCATGGTTATACCAGTGCAGACACATAATTCGTTCCTGAATAATAATTAATTTTATATTTTAAGTGAACATGAGCTTGTGCAAAAATTTAGAATTTCAAAAGAATTTCGATTTTTAATAATACACGCTCGCCCTATATGAGACCTCAGATTAAATATAACATATTTCATTTATTTAGTTAATAGTAGGTTTCCGATTTTGTAGGTTTTAGTATATTTAGGGTTTTTTTGCACCAGGAAGCTGTAACATGGACATTGGTAGAAGTTTATTTATATCAGTTTCCCGGGCATCAGTGTACCGATGCCCTGAAGAAATTAGCAGTGCTTTAAATGTATCAGATTATTTTTAACAAATTTCCCAAGAAATTTTAAAGAGCTAAATGCAGACAGATAATGAAAACTGTCATTCCATGATACAAAATATTTGTATCGTGCTGTCATTCAGCGTGTCATTTTAATATAATTGCAACGTTGCCAAAGTGAGAATGTAGAACATTCGCAAGTAATTGCGAAGGGGTCTCAAGAATCTCATTTTAGGAAAGCATGCGTAAATAAACCCTTCGCAATATTGAGTATACGTGTATTTGCGAAGGATGTCAAGAATAGCGCTGCTGATCTACCGCATTTAGTTGTCAACGAGAAGTAAACCCAAGGTTGTTCACATTGAGAAGTTAGCGCCATACCGTGGTTCAGATCCTCGCCTTTGGCTCCAACCAGATCCCAGTAATTAAGTTATTTGGGGCGAATAACTAGAGAGGAGGGAGCAATGTTACGCAGCACCCTGTAGTAGCCTGCGGCTATCATAGGAAACGTACAGATAGAAGAAGAAGCGGAATGTTACTCATCGCTCTACAGTGTGCTGCGATCGTCATAAGTAAAAGTACAGGTAAAAGAAGACAGAAATGTCATTACACGTCAAGAACATTCTAGATGACATTTCGAGAAGGTTCGAGAAGGTCAACAAGCTATATAAGTCGTCGACCTGACGTCAGAGTTTTAGTTTTTTGATAGACGTTATACGTGGATGTTATCAGTTGTAAAGTTATTGTCAAAGTTGAATTATAGTTATTGTAAAGTTCAGTTGAAATAAATTGTGATACCAAAAACCAGCGTAACAATATATTTAAAAATGTAGATTTTTGTTTCTTTACTGGTTCAGTTTCTTCAGTGGTGCGCTTACCCTAAGACATATAAAAAATATAAAATCATTTTCTAAAAATGCTAGAAAGTTGTACCTAATTATAAAAATTAACAAAATTGATGTAATAATGTTTACCTTCAGCTCTCTAAAATGTCCGTGCTAGTTAGTGAAAAAATTAAATAATATCAATTTTATACCTTTTATTTACGTAAAATTATTTATGAACTAATTATTTAATTGTATTGCACATACAGATACAGATTCTTGCATCTATGTGCACAAATCAAATTAATATTATCGAAAAATTATAATAAATAAATTATTTTATTATAATTGCAACATTGTAATTTGTAGATTATTGTTATTCTTAAACTAATTAAACCAAACTGTTCGCAAGAGGTTTGCTTTTATCTTAAGAACAACTTAAAACAACCCAAAAAGAAGAAATGAAGTACAGCAATTTTTAGATTTTGTAGGACCCAAAATTAAAAAATGTTTTCCAAACGATCCAATATTAATAATAATTGCCGATCGAGTTCTGTTGAACTGCTCAATTAACAACTTTAAAAGATAAAAAACAAGAAATAAAATTGGTCTTGTAGCTTATTTAAATAAAGATGAGCGATTCAGGTATAGAAAAGATTCAAATTCCAATTAGGGTTTTATGAAAATCTCATTAAGTTTCTGGTAATTCCTCCGTTTGATCTCATCTCGGAGATTCAGTTCCTCTCTCATTATAAAGCTCCTGAAACTCCTTAATGGGACCCTTATCAAAATAGTTGCGGGCTGATGTAGACGGATTTCAAGAAATATACCTAGTTATTACTTTTAATGATACAAGGATTCGTTGATATTTTTATACACAGTGTGGTTATTTCTTTATTTATTTATTAAATAGTCAGATGGAGAATAAGAAAAATAATCAATGAATAACATAAAAATAATGATTTAACATTTTTACCTAATTAAAATTTTCCATATTTATTAATTGGATTGATAGAATTGAATCGGTGAGTCAAAGAACAGTACTAGTCCAAAAATGGCATTCTGAGTAAATTAAAAAAAACTAAATAACTATTTTGTTATTTGACATATAAATTTGATATGTACATATTAAATGTAAAGCTATTTAAGATGAGTGTAAGAGATTATGTTTCAACTATTAAAAAGGGTTTGTATCTGAAATATTTAAAAAAATATATTGTTGACATGTACTGTTTTTTAAGTCAATTATATAGTTTATATTTTATTTTTAGTAGCCTCTATTTTATAAATAATGCAAGGTTGACAAATAATAGTATATTATGCAACGATCATGTAATGATGGTTATTAATACACGAGCATTAACCGGGATACGAAACGAGCCAAAGGCGAGTTTCGTATGGTTTATGCGAGTGTTTTAATAACCATTACATGAGAGTTGCATACGCTATTTTTTCTACACCCGATAAATAATCAAGACCTAGAAATATTATATTTATATTGGTATTGAACACAATAACAGTAATTACTCGTATTTCTATAAAAAATTCTACAAAATTGTAATTAATGGTATTACTTCAGGTATTGGTATTTCCCTAGATTTTTGCGGTAAAATATTTTGTACTGTATTTTCTGCTTTCTCCGATATGTGTGGAGGAGTCTTCTATATCGCTAATATCAGACATTTTAATATTATAATTATCGAAGTTTAGCTACCTACGAAAATTTAATACGTTTTGACAACTAAAATAATTACATAGGAACCTAGGACAAACGTCAAACAGCATGCTTGATTGAAAAATTGTAGGTTTCTATTGATTAAAAATCTGTATCGTAATGAAAAATCTGTATCATAATGGGTATCATTATGAAACGGATTATGGGCATATAAGTGCATTATTATAATACGGGTGTAGAAAAACTATTATAACATATAATTGCAAAATACATGCACGTAGCTGGGGGGAGGGGTCAGGGGTGCCCACCACCACCACTCAGCATCCACTTCTTCGGTTTCATGGGTTGCATATGTAGGCCAGGAGGTGACGTGATAGTAAAATTCCAGCAATTCTCCTGTATTATATTGCATTACTTTTTTTTACTGCATTTATTTTAATTACATTTATTGGAATTTGTTGTTTGTATGCGCATTTGGTAGGAAGGGATGGACAATTTTTATTTTGCTTCATTAGTTTAAAGCTATGAGATACTAGACCACCTATATATTCATAAGTTTTCACATATCCACTGGTGTCATATACAAACTGCCTATAATTTGACAGAGAAGACTCTTCATTGCTTCCTACAGCAGTTGTATTTTTTTTTGAACAACTGAGGTCACTAATTTTTAAAATCTAAAATATCTCCGCAGGTAATTTTTTTATTGGTAAAGATTTAATATGTCGAAATGACGATATTATTTCCTCATATTTCTCTGGAATATATACACGATCGCATCTTCTAAAGCATCTTTTTAGGACTCTAAAATCCCTATCACAGGGCAAGAATGAGTGGTCTCTGTTCGGAAAATATTGGAAGATTTTTTTAAAACGTGTTGTTGCTACTATTTTGAAGAGAAAATTAACAGAATCAACTCTCACAGAGCGATTTTCGAAACTAATAAAACAATATTCAAACATCAACTTCAAAGTAACAGTAATGAGTGTAAAAACAGTACATTTCCTGGACTTGTACTGTTCTTTTACTCATCCAGTTTCAACGTAATTTATACTGCCGAAACTATTGTGTATATTGCACTGTTTTTGATCTCAATGAGTGGAGACACATGTTAATATCAATTTGGCTATCTTAACTCAAAATATCATTTTTTGGACTTTGACTCACTGATTCAATTTAAACAAATTGGACTCGTTAATTAATGCTGGTGATTACTATTGTTATTTTATTTGTTTCTAATTATACTTTAAATTAAACAGTTTTATAGAACTACTAAATAATATTTTTTTATACAAATATTTTTGCATGCGCTAGCTTTGTTTGTGATAAAATATAATCCTATTTTTACTTTCCTATCTGTATACAAATATAAGAAAAGTATAGGAATCATGATTTTTTTCGACCTCCAGTTTTCGTCGGATTTTTACGTTTTGGGGTCCCCTGAATCCGTTTTGACTATTTTCGGGATGTGTGTATGTGTGTGTGTGTGTTTTAAACTTAAGTTTTATTTCGGCCTGACGTAAAATGACTAGATTTTATACAAAATCGGAACATCTGGGGGGGGGGTATTTTATGGGAGGCTGTTTTTATATTTTATGGAGTATATCTGTTATTTATGTTTGGAGAAGAAAATTCTTTAAATAAAACTTACTTCTAATATTTTTATCTATAATTTTTGTTTTATGTCAAATTTTCCTGAAATGGTCCTTATTCGAGAAATTTGACAAAATGTGCAAAATTCTGATTTTTAAGAAAATTGTTAAACTAAAAGTTGTTTGCGATATCGATCTCTATAATTTTTGTTTAACATGATTTTAAGAAGATGGACCGCAATGGAAAAATTGGAGGAAAAGTGCTAAATTAAAATTTTTCAGTATTTTCGTTTTCAATGAATATCTGTAGAAAAATGTTTCGAGTTAAATGTATGTGGAAAATGTATATATTTAGTTTATTCTTTAAAGATTTATAGAGGTGCTACAATAATAACTAGATAGGACAGTCATGTGTTGGGCACATCATATTTTTAAATTAATAGCTAGGTACTTTTGCGTAAGTATCACCACATTGTATTCTTGGAAACTAAATACAGGAAGCTGGATACTGGATACTGTGTAGAAGGACAAACAACTCTCGGAAGCTTTGGTTACACCTTTATCACGCTATGACTCTTCACTTTTTCTAAATCATCATTTTAAGTATTACTTTTGAGTTTTTGTCTGTCATATTGTTTCTACTTACCATGAAATCATATATACCTATATATATAAAAAAAATAGAAATATCTTGGGGATGCAGTCAAAGATAAGGAGGGCTTTTTAGTAAATAAAATGCACTCTTTTTTGTTTGTTAAGCTTTTGGAAAATGTTTATTTTCTTCATCAGAACATCTACAATGTACAAAAATCGTTGTTAAAAATTAGTTGCAAAAACAGAATAAACTAATTTACTCACCAGACTGAGATTAAAAGAAAAAGTTGACATCAAATACACAATTAATAACTTTTCTTGTTAACATTATACATTATAAATTTTATTTAAAACAAAAAACCAACTATGGTTAAAAATTGAAGACTGAGAAAATTTTATTAGTGGAATTTTAAATCCATCTTCGTCGATTTCTACGTTAAAACAGACTAACTACTGAGACGGTGTGCAAATACGAAATTTATCAGCATGTGCAAAAAGCCATTGACTTTCAAGCTGTTTGAAGAAAATAACGAGCTGGATACAATTATAATATTTTCGGTTTTGCGTTAATAAAAAGAATTATTTGAATTTTTTTTTGTAATGTTATTGAAATATTTCGAAAAGAATTTTCAAACAGAAAATAAGTAATTAGAAAAATGCAAATAAATGGAAAATTAATTTCATATTGTTGATTTGATGATAGGAAAGAGAAAATTAAAAAGAAATTATTAATGTAATGAGAAAATATTTTTTTTTAATTTTGAAAAGAGTAGATAATTGTTAATTTTGCTTAAATTAGCTACATCAGATTTTTTATTGAGTGTATTTTTAGTATTGTGAGTATGGACCATTTCTAAAAAGATCCTCTTGGTACAGTTAGGTTCTTTTACGAGGATTTTAGTTTCACTGAAATTCATATTACGTTTTGTGTTGATTACGTGGTCTGCTAAGACACAGGACAACTTTTTTTTATTACAATCACTCCTATGGAAAGATATGCGCCCAGATAAGCATCTGGACGAGTGACCTATATAAACGTTATCACAGTCTGAACAAAAAATGCTATATGTTATATTTTTATAATTTCTCTAAAGGTGTTTTTGTTTTGGTGTAAAGAATTTTGATCGTTTTTACGTTATGAGTGGCAATTTTGATGTTATTAACCCTTTTTAATACATTAACAAGTTTATGTGTTAAATTGGGTATGTATGGTAGTGATGCATACCTGATAGTGGTTTCAAGGATCGTTTTATGAGTTGGAATAACATTTCCTTGGTCTTGGTGGTTATTTAAAATAGGTGTATTAAAAATATACTTATTTAATAGGTTAATTGGTTACGAATTCTCCTACAAAATATCTCTCCGCTGTAACAAATCCTCGTTGATAAAATTAGGATATGACAGCCTACGTATTCTCCCTTTCAAAGCTAAAATTAGGTTCGTTTTCATTGTAGGAGGATGGTTAAACCAATAACTGATAAACCTATTGCTACACATAGGCTTTCTGTACCACCTTGTACGCAGAATATTGTCTAAACCCCTGAAAATTTTTATGTCTAGGAAGGGTAAACTTCTGTCAACTTCATATTCAACTGTGAATTAAAGATTTTCATTGTAGCTGTTGAAAGTCATAAGGGTGTCTTGTACTTTGTTGACAGGAATAGACAATACAGTTCATCAAATTTCTAGAGGTGTTCGACGCCCAGACAGAGAACGCGCTACGTGTGACTAAGATAGCTATTCTACAGTCTGCTAAACAAGGTATTTTAAATAGTTTTTAATATTTTTAGGTAATTAAATTTTAAAAGTGTGGAATAGTTTAGGGATTAAATTGGTCTGATTGGAATTTCTTAGAACGTTTTTAAAAGCAGCTAAAGATAGTATGTAGAATTGAAAATAATTATTATGCCATAAAAGGTGTTTTGGAATTCCTTCAACCTTTTGAAATTGAGTCAGAAAATATAAATTTTATAGGATAGCGGAAAATACCTATAATTTTTTTGTAGGCCTTTGTAAATCGTGGAAATAGTTTATATTTTATTTCTACCTTATTAAGGAAAATGGTACCTATTATTAATAACGGTTGTTTCTGAAACATTACTAAAATTTTCGAAATTTTGTTTTTCTATAAAATAATAAACTATACTATTTAGAAAAAAAATTATTTCTCTTATAATTTTATAAAAAATAACAGGAAAATATTTACATTTCTTGATCTATTAAACAAAACGATAAATTATCTCGACGAATGACACCATGTTCTAGTACGGAACATTACATTTTTGTTGGTGGTTTCATGGGTTTCATATCAATTTTTTGTAATTGTAGTTTACACGTACATATACCTCTTAACACTTGTTTGCTTTATTAAAGAAGTGTGTTGTTGTGATTTCCGTCGCAATAAGTCAAAAACAACTTGAAACCCCATATAAAATCAAAAAGGAGAAACGGAAAAAAATTGAGCCTGTAAATGAACACAACTCAGAAACAAAAATAGCTATCTAATAATAAAAAAATAAAATTTGATTCTTGTGTAGCTTCATCTATATCATTAACTGTTTTTGGTTTTTTAATGGTTTTTCTTGGTGATGAAAATTCCGATATCTCACGGTTATCGATTCTTTTTTTCTCTCCAGAAATGCGGACGACAGTGTTTTTAGATACTCCTGTGGCTGCAGCAACACGATCATTTACATTTTTAAATGGTATTGAACGTGAATTAAAGTTTCCTTCTCTTCTCATAAACTCTATAACATTGGCTATTATTTCGCGAGATTGACTGTTAATCATGCGGCCTCTTAATTTGCTATTAAACTCCATACTTAGGTTCTATTAAACTGTAATGAGCAAAAAACACAAACGAAAATAAAAGAAATGTTTTAGCGAAATTTACATCTGACATTTACGTCTGAATGAAATAGTGAAATACTTGATGCGCAGAGTGTACTTTCATTGCGTAAATCCGTCGGGATGCCTGTTAGTAGTGCTTTCTCTGTCTAGCCGTCGAAAGCCTCTAGAAATTTGATGAACTGTACTAGGTCATCAATATATCTCTTGACAAATGGAATTTGAAAAGATATTTTGCTGAAGCAACTTCGAACCAAATCATCCAATACAAAATTACATAAAATGGGTGAAATTGATGAGCCCATAGGCGTGCGAAAAATCTGTTTAAAAAACCTACCATTGAAAGTAAAAATGTTTGAGTCAAAAATAAACTCTAAAATGTTTAAGAAAATTTCTAGATTAAAGTTGTAATGAGGTTGTATGTCATGCCAATGGTTTGTAACAATATCCTTGATAAGTGGAAAAGGTAAGTTAGTGAAAAGGGAAACTACATCAAAACTAACCACTATGTAATTTTCAGGTAATTGGAAATTGTTGATAAACTTACTAAATGAAAAAGAATCTTTGATATAGAATTCGTTGTAAGTGTTATACGATGTTAAAATATCTGTTAGAAATTTAGATAAATTGCCATTGGGCGAATCAATAGAAGAAATAATAGGTATCATTGATAAAGTTGGCTTGTGTATCTTAGGCAGAGCATAAAAAAAACGGAATTATAGAATTATAGAATCTTAGTTTTGTTGTTATATACATATATATGACACCATTGATTTAAAATATTTATTGAAGGTAAGCTCAGAATTTCTTACAAACTCAGGCCGGTTAAGAATAATAATATGCAATTTATAATTAAAAGAAAAATGTTCATCTGATGAAAGACATTACCGAACATTTTTCTGGATTCTATAGAAGTGAATTATTTTGACATCAATTTGTTGTATTATTTAGATATTTTTTCAGTCACTCATTGAATGAATTTCCACTAATAATTTTAGATCATATGCATACATTAAAACTTTTAATTATTGATGTTAGCAACAATATAATACAAGAATATAGTGAACGGAAGAAGTCGGAAAATTAATCCCTGCGGAACTCCAGAAAACTGTTGGAACTTTTTTGATCTTTAACCACAACACTAAACATTCTGATGTCCATTTTATGAGTAAGAAGATGATGCTGAGTAGTTAACGCTATAGAGTTGCTTAAAAGGCGGAAACTTAATTATCTGTTAGATAGTAACTCTCGGATAATATATCCGTTAGTTAGTTACCTGGAACTTTATCTGAAGGTGAAAAGACCGACCCTAAAATGTAAATTTGGTATTTTTGCCTCATATATCTGATTATACTTTAACCACCCCTCCCATATTTTTCTGGTTCATCGTAGCAGCTGCATCTGAAGTGACACTGCCTAACTTTTCTATAATATACTACATACATTACAAACTACAGGACCTGTCCAAGACATCGAAAGACCAGTACGTGAATTTTCAGATCGTTTGGTTGATCAAAGTGTGGCTGATAATCCCCAAATGTCTATTAAACGTGGTTCACTAGGCCTCAGCAAAACGACAGCTTATACAGGAGATGAAGATAACAACAGATTATATTTTAACTTTTGTTTATTATCAATAAGGCACGGAAAAAATGCAATTTGCATTTTTTGCATTTTCTGCATTTTTTTGAACTTTTTTTAAAAAAATGCATTTTTTTCCTATGAGAGTTTTTTTTGCTTATTTCTCAAGAATTTTAAAATTTTGTTAGATACAACCAACATAAAGGATTTATTTCGGACTTTTTTTAGGTACCTGCAATAAAGTAATAAAGTAATTCCCAAGATAATCCTCCTAACCATAACATTTTCTTATCAGGCAAAATTAGGGAAACCCAAAGCAGTTAAAATAAATTACTTAGGATTCCAGGTACTTGTTTGTTTGGTATTAAACCTTTGGTCTATAAAGAGAAAAATTTATAAATAAATATGGTTTTAGTTCTATTTAGAAAGTGCTACCCTTGCCTTGCGTAAATTGTGTGTTTCGTTTAGTAATTTGTTAAAGTGTTAACAATTCAGAACTTATACGTTAGAAGTGTTGGAAGTCCAATTTGTTTTCAAGTAAAATGCCTTTTAATACAGCGTGGATTAAAGGTTACCGATAATTTACATGGAATGGAGACAAAATTTTCTGTACAGTTTGTTCAAAAATTGTAAGTATTCTGTTTTACTAAGTATATATTTTTATTTAGAAATAAATAAGTATAAGGTAGCCGAAATAGTACCAAAGTGTTTCTTTTACAATAATATATTGTTTTGTAAGGCGAAACAGAGCTTTCTCATCTGAGTCTTATTTGATGGCTGAGCGATGCCAGCAAAGTACAAGACAAACTAATTTTTCTATATAACATTTGAGCAACATCATAATCAAATTTTTAATTATTTTTTTCCTTGCTATTACAGATTCATGCTGATAAAAAGTTCATTGTGGATCAGAATGCCAAATGCTCAAAGCATATTCTTAATATGCAGAAATCGGAGGGAGGTACATCACAGCAAACTCTTAAAACTTGCCTTAAACAAAGTGCAAAACACACCGTTCAACAAAAGCAGTTTAACGAGGAGTTGTGCAAAGCAATGATTACCAGCAATATACCGCTGGCAAAATTAAACAATCCCAACCTAAGGCAATTTCTAGGCAAGTTCTGTAATATAAATATCCCCGATGAATCAACCATACGCAAAGGAAGTGCCGATTCGATTTTTAAAGAAACTTTAACTAATATAAAAAAGTTGTTAGTTCAAATTATTTTTATATTATAGTAGATGAAACTACAGATTCGTGCGGTAGATACATTGCATATGCGTTAATTGGCGTGTTAGAGGAAGCGACCCCTGGCAGATCTTATCTTTTTGCGTCAAAAAAACTTGAAAAAGCGAATAATTTAACAATTACCAGATTTGTTCAAGACTCTTTAACCAATTTCTTCTTACCTGATGCAATCCTAGGGGAAAAATTTATCTTATTTTTATCTGATGCTGCACCTTACATGGTGAAAGCAGGACAAAATTTAAAAATTTTTTATTCTGACATGTTACATGTAACCTGTTTAGCTCATGGAATTAATAGAGTAGCAGAATGTAAAAGAGAGAAATTTCCTTTGGTAAATGACATGATTAACTTTGTAAAAAAAGTATTTTTAAAAGCCCCAATACGTATTCAGTTGTACAAAGAAAAATGCCCAAATATTTCCTTACCCCCACAACCAGTTGTAACACGTTGGGGTACATGGCTTGATGCAGCTATGTTTTATGCCGACAATTACGAAACAGTTAAAAGTGTAATAGACGATCTGACAGACTCCTCTTCCTCCGCTCTTATGAGTTCAAAAAAACTTTTTAAAAATCCTCAAATAAAAAAAGACCTAATTTTTTTAAAAACCAATTATTTTTTTGTTTTTACCACTATAACAAAATTAGAAAAATCATGTGCTTCTTTAACAGAGTCGGTTGCTCTAATAAATCAGTTTGAGTCGGATTGTAAAAAAATCTGTGGAGTTACTGGGTCACTGATTCGCAAAAAAATGGAATCTGTGATTCAAAATAATACAGACTTTCATATTTTACAAAATATTGCAAAAATGTTTGCAGGTGCAAATACTATAAATTTGCCGGATATAAAAACAAGTATAATTTGTAAATATAAGTATGCTCCTATTACATTAGTTGATGTTGAAAGAAGTTTTTCTGTTTTTAAACACATGTTTACTGACAAGAGACAAAGTTTCCTTCTGGAAAACTTTGAAAAACATTTAATTATTAATTGTTTTCATAATTGTAAGGCATAATCTAAGTTTAACATTATTTTTATATTTTTGTACTGTTTTTCCGTTTGGATTGTGAATAAAAAACTTTTATTTACCTACTTAAAAGCTTAATATTATGCTTAATTTCTTGCATTTTTCTCTAAAATCTTTGCATTTTTTTGCATTTTTTGGTAAATTTTTGAGCATTTTTTTGTGTTTTTTGTTTGCATTTTTTCCGTGCCCTAATTATCAACATTTAAAATCTTATATGAAACACCCAATGTTTAAGTTCAGTAGTACCTACTTACACCTTTTTGAATATCAGGAATAAAACTCAAGTATCTACATACCGAATTATCATTGTTATTAAACTTCTACAAGTGCAATTATATTTAATAAATAAATAAATACATCTAAATAAGATAAAAAAATGTGTTAAACCAACCTCAGAATTAATGGATCCTTATCAAATATTAAATTAAGTACTTGTGCACTTGAATAATGTATTCATTGATAATGTTGCAATAAAGATTGCAATCTTATAATGCAGTCACGTTAGAGTAAAATAAATCGAAATTGGGAAAGGACGCCGCAATAATCTTATGGAAATTGGGTTATTGTCAAATTGTCTGAATTTTTGATGTGTTGTAGATTTTGTCATCCTGAACGAAAGTCTCCATGGACAGAAAGTGCCAAAATGAATATTTTGGCAGCTATGGAGCTGCCAAAGCTCCCCTGACCCGTTGCAAAACTATTCATTTTCAATACTATTTACACATGTCAAAAGCAAATTTTAATTATTCTAATAAATAGGGTACTGTTTTTGAGGTCACTGGATTCAACCCTCATGTCAGATTGGACAAATTGACCGTTGACAGCTGTCAATTCACTGTCAACGTCAACGAGAAATATAAAAGTAAATATCCTCTTTTCACATTGAGAGTTTGGGTTCTTGAGGTCGCTGAATTCAATTCTCATGTCAGATTGGAAAAATTGGCAGTTGACAGCTGTCAATTCACTGTCAAAGTAGAATAAAGCAGAAAATACCCTCTTTTCACATTGAGAGTTTGGGTTTTTGAGGTCGCTAAATTCAATTCTCATGCCAGATTGGAAAAATTGACAGTTGACAATTCACTGTCAAAGTAGAATAAAGAAGAAAATATTCTTTTTTGTTATTGAGAGTTTGTCAACTACCATTTTCTCCAATTCTAAAAAGAATTGAATTTGGCGAGTTGGCCTACATAAACTCTCAATGTGAAAAGAGGATATTTTCCTTTATATTCTTTGTTAACAGTGAATTGACAGCTGTCAACGGTCAATTTGTCCAATCTGACATGAGAATTGAATTCAGCGACCTCAAAAACCCAAACTCTCAATGTAAAAAGAGGATATTTACTTTTATATTCCTTGTTGACAGTCAATTGACAGCTGACAACTGTCAATTTGTCCAATCTGACATGAGAATTGAATTCCGCGACCTCAAAAACCCAAACTCTCAATGTAAAAAGAGGATATTTACTTTTATATTCCTCGTTGACAGTGAATTGACAGCTGTCAACGGTCAATTTGTCCAATCTGACATAAGGGTTGAATCCAGTGACCTCAAAAACATTACCATATATATTAAAATAATTAAAATATGCTTTTGACATTTGTAAATAGTATTGAAAATGAATAGTTTTGCAACGGGTCAGGGGAGCTTTGGCAGCTCCGTAGCTGCCAAAATATTCATTTTGGCACTTTGTGCCCATGGAGACTTTTGTTCAGGATGACAAAATCTACAACATATCAAAAATTTAGACAATTTGACAAAAACCCAATTTCCATAAGATTATTGCGGGGTTCTTTGGAATAACGAGTCGAATTTTTGCACATACCCTTATTTTTTCAGTACAAAGTTGGGTAGAAACCCCAGCAAAAAAAAGAATTTTGACACATCAACGGTCAGAAGTCATGATTTTTAATATTTTCAGAATAACTCGCTAACTACGCATCTTACGCCGTTAAAGTTGAAGCTAAGAAAATTCTATACAACATTGATAAGTTGTATTTTTATGATAAGCAGTTTCTAAAGCGCGGGGAATGGAAAGCGCGCGCTAAATTTATATGAGGCGCGAGGCGGTTAATTCTCTTTGCCAGGTACCCTATTCTCGAAATCATGAGAGCGATCCTACACTCTCCTACTCGAGGTGAGTCGACTGCTTCATCACCAGTGTTGCCAGACGACGAAAATCAAATTGTACAATGCTGTAAAAATTATCCTTCTTTTTTTCTCATAATTTTATTATACGAAACTGACCTTTAATTTTATTGAATATACATAAAACAGCATAAAAGAAAAACTAAGAACCTTTTTTTTTAACTAAAGTTTCAAAAATAATTTATTTTTCTTGTAATCATGTAATCCTTTCTGATTTTGATCTTTCAATTGTTTTTGTCTATACATTGATTGGGGTAATAATAACAATTATAAAGGGATTTTCTTTTATTATCAATTCGCCTCCAAACTCCTTAAAACCGGGTATTTTATTGTCAAGCACTTCTAACATATTGTTTTCTTCGCGAGTGCCATATTGAGTAAGCCGCCACTTATCATATAGATATCGAACTTGTCTCTCTGTAGGATTTTCTCGAGAATTGGCAAAAAGACATATTGACAAGGGGGGTAGCCATGTGTGAGTTGAGGTAATTTTAAGGTGAAGGCGGAGAAAAAGTCCTTTATATCTCACAAGGAAAGTCAATATTTAATTATTTAACAAAACATTGAGTGCGACCGGTTTCGAAGTGTCATCACTTCATCTTCAGGCTCGCCTAGTGGAAAGGAGAATATGTGGTGTAAGTTGTGTTAACTTGGAGCAAACGATATATAAATATTAAAAAAGAGAAAACTCAGCATACTCTCCATCCACTAGGGAATACTACAAAACAAGTTTCATCAAATGTGGGGTGAAATAAATTGTAAAATGAACAAAGTTTACAAGTAATAAAAAGTTAAAAATATTTGAAAAACAAATATTAGTCAATTAAAATAAAAAAAATTTAAAATATTCAAGACCATACAAAACAAATCACATATATTAAACAGATTAAAAGATAAGGCTTATTTTAAACAACCTTGTTGTTTTTTCAAAAAACTAACATTTTTGAGAGACCTGTCAAGTTAAGGCCTCTGCAGGTGGTGGCAAGTATTAACAAAAAAATTCTTGGGTAAACCCATGACAGGGTATAGGTAATAAGATGTAAACCATGAGTGAAGAAATATTTATTATTTATTATATAAGATTTGGGCCATGAACCAATCACCAAGTGTATGTGATGTTGTAGGAAGAAGAAAGAAGAAGAAATGACTGGGTTAACTGTTGTGAAGCAACTGAAGAATAAAAGAAGAAAAGAAGAAAATGACGAATGTGAATATCACACAATCTAACCTAATCTTTAAACGTGCTCGTTGGTTTCTTGTGGGAAAAAAATTACTTACTGAAATGTACCCCTTGCAAGAAAATATGTGAATAGAAATAAAGGGGGAGGTTAAAAAGGAAGTTAGAACGATAAATTTATATTAGTGTTGAGAAAACAGGAGGAGTTTCTGACATTATCTGGGCATTAAAGCAACCAACAGGATTTAATTTTAAATTTCTCAATATCTCGAGGCTTTCGAAGCTATTAAGAGTAAATCTATGGTAGGAACTATGTAGGATTTCGAAACCTTCAGTTAAATCGAAGTCGTGATTTGAGTCCAGTAGGTGGTTGGCAAAATGTGAAAAACCTGTTGTATTTTGGTTAAGACAACGCAAATGTTCTTTTAAACGGATCTTGAAATTTCGAAATGTGCGTCCCACATAGAAAGAATGGCAAGATTTACAAGTTAATTTATAAATTCCAGATAAGTCAAAGGGATCTAATTTATCTTTATTATGAACAAATAACTTATGTAATGAGGATTGGGTTTTGAAAGATACTTTAAAGTGGTCTTTAAGTAAGCTTGCCACTTTATAGGATGCTTTTCCAATGAAGGTAAGAGAAATGTATTTCTTACTGGCGGTTAGTTCATGTACCATATTACCTTTGTTCATTTTACAATTTATTTCACCCCACATTTGATGAAACTTGTTTTGTAGTATTCCCTAGTGGATGGAGAGTATGGTGAGTTTTCTCTTTTTTAATATTTTATATATCGTTTGCTCCAAGTTAACACACCTTACACCACATATTCTCCTTTCCACTAGGCGAGCCTGAAGATGAAGTGATGACACTTCGAAACCGGTCGCACTCAATGTTTTGTTAAATAATTAAACATTGACTTTCCTTGTGAGATATAAAGGACTTTTTCTCCCCCTTCACCTTAAAAAAAAAAGACATATAGTCGAAGCAATGAAGCACTAAAAAGCCCAGAGTTCCTGGGTTTTTCCGTGCAAGTCGGATCGAAATGCGGTTTTTTGCATTCGCTTGCAAAAATTATTTGTATCATTCCCCCGTAATTTCCGGGTCATACAAACCGGAAATTGCATTGCTGCAGCCAAAAATGCATTATTGGAGAGGCCTCTTGGATGATTTCAAAACTTGTTAAATAAGTGTCAGAACTAGCACAGATCGGGTGCTCGGGGGTTTTCGAGGTCCCTGATCACGATTATGATGTCTAAGTTGACCCACAGCCGACCTGGAGCTCAGGAACGTCGACGAACGTCATCTTCGTGGGACTCTCCCAAAATTCACGCGGGGAAGGAGGGCAACTAGGCGATCGGGGTTTTTTTGGGTCACTGAATCCAAATATGGCATCGGCGAATACCCCCCGGATACCTGGTGCGCCCAAACCTCGTCCTGGATGTCATCTTTAAGAATTTTCCTCACAGTATCGACAAGAACAACCCGAAAATGATTGAGCGGAGTTTTTTGGGGCGCTGAATCTAAATTTCACGTCGAAAACGACCCCCTGAACACCTGGTGCACTGGAACTTTGCCCTGAACGTCATCCCCGAGGGGTTTCTAGAGACAATTGAAAAAGACGATACGAAAATCGTTCCGGGGTTTTTTTGGGACGCTGAATCCGAATTTCACGTGGAAAACGACCCCACGAACACTTGGTGCGCCCTAACCTGGCCCTGAACTTCTTCACCGAGGTTTTCCAGACCCAATTGGAAAAGAATATTATAGAAGTAATATTCTGTGGATGCAAAGGAGATTTTAATCTGAACACCTGTAGTTGCAGGAAGCACGGCCTACCTTGCAATCTTGCCTGTAAAATTTGTGAAGGTTCAACTTGCCTTAACACTAAAAGATATTCAGATGAAAACGTTAATGTGCCAGAGAGAGGCCTCAGATGAGGGAGATGTTCGCCGTATGAATACATCAGTCGATGACGAAGAAAATGACCAGACACATTTAAGTTATTAATTAATTAAGGAATGACAAACTTACAGGTTTATTGTATTCGATTTGAGGCCAATAAAAATTGTTTTACCGTAAATTACATAAATATTGCGTTTCTATTCATTCTCTTTCTTTCCTCCTCATGTAATCTAGAATCAACAATTGCACACAGCTATTGCAGTATTGACGCCTCGTAGATGACGTCTAGGTCTAGGTTCAGACGCACCAGGTGTCCATGCGGTGTTCGCCGATGCCATATTTGAATTTAGCGACCCAAAACCTCGGAAGAACCTCGGTGAAGGCGTTCAGGGCCAAGTTAGGGTGCATCAAGTGTTCGGGGGGTCGTTTTTCACGTGAAATTCGGACTCAGCGCTCCAAAAAACCCCCGCTCTTTCAATTACAGATAAAAAAATTCTTTTTTATTTTGGAAAAAATATGAAAAATATAATTAATGCAATCTTTCTGCTAAATTTTGTAGTATTTTGATAACAGTTCAGAAAAAAATAGTAGTAGTCGGTAACTGAACTTCACGAAATCCAAAGTTGAGCACTTAACGTCCTGAGCAATGAAGGTTTATATCTGTTAATTATCTAATCAAATATGTAACATTCGCATTTTCTATAATTTATTTTTTCAGACGCCTTCGTTGAGCGCTTCATTACTGTAGGGCATGCAGCAAAGTATTTCCATGTTAGAAAAAAATAAATGAAAAATTTTAAATTTTGTCTTTTGAATATAATACCTACTCCTAAATGTGCTACTGATTCCGCTACCATAAATTGGTACTTGATTCGTTTCAAATGATGTTAAAAGTTGAAAACTGAAAATTAGTTTTTATTACTTAGTATAATTTCTCTAAACGTGTTTGGTATTATGTTATAAGTTTACCTAACAGCAAAAAAATCTGTTAGTGAAATTTTGTTAGTGCCGATTTTAGTAAAATTATATTGAATAATAACATTATAACTACCTATATATTTACCCATTATTAATTTTTTAATTTTCAACTGAACATCCTGTATTTCAGAACATTTTATCCAAGCATTTTTTATTTTCGTCTGTTCGTCTCATTTTGAACAATAATTTTCAGTTGTTCATGTCCTATTCTTAATTTGATACCATTATATAAAAGTGAATAAAAATTAACAGCGTAAAACTCAAGTTTTAATTAACCATCAGTGATCAATCCAACATCCAACCACAATATAGAAAAAAAAAATTCCCTATTATAGTAAAATTCCACCCAATCTCAACTAATTCAACTGTTTTTCAAACAAAAACTGGTTTATTTTATTATATAATCGAATTAAATTACGGGTTTTGAGCTTACATTAAATTGTAATTAGATGAAACAAAATGGATTCTATGTATTTTGAGGTGATCTTTTCGAAAAAAGGCAAAACAAAATGTAGCAGTTTTTCAAATGTGCCGAAATTTTGAATTTTGTCAATTTTTCAATTTTGCGCAGGCGCATGTCGGAAATAAATCAATATTTTTAAAACGCAGTTTACGACATTTGAAAGCTTAGAAAAAATGCCAATTTTTATGTCTCTTGAGAAATTTTAATCCGATGCACCGTTCTCGCGATATGGACGATTGAAATTTGTTTAGTATTTTGAGGCGACGAAGGTCGAAAAATTGAATTTGTTAAATGTTCAAACACTAAATTCTTCATAACATTGGTAAAAATTAAAATATTTGAAAAAACAAAAATGCGTTTTGAATTTAAGGGATGTGACTAGTGATTCCCAGAAGGGGGCAAGAGAAATCCCAAAATTGGGCATATGGCGGAAGGGCAAAATGCACCGCGGTCCTAATTTCATTGTTTACCTCTAACGGCCAAACTATTTGAACTTTTTTAATGCCACTTACAAAGCTTACTCTTAAATGTGAAATCTTATGTGTGTGTGAATTTCACCTACATCGGACCATAATTGGCTAAGATATCAAACAATTAAATAATTTTTTTTCCTTAAAAAAAATAATTTTTTTTTCTAAAGTTTGAAGTGGCACAAAAATGCCAAAAATGCACCCAATCGGCATAGATTTTTAATAACCGTGTTCAGCAAGCTCTGTGTACACGTGGATTTTCGAACTTCTTCAGCAATTTATTGATTAAGTACGTTCCTAAATTAAGAAAATTCTATCGCAGTGCTATAATTTTTTTGTTTCCAGGTTGCAATGGCTGGCCTGTGTTTATTATGTCATCAAACACTTGCAGAGGGTGAACTATTGCAGATTGGCAATGCGACCTATGACATTCGAAATATAACCGAAAACTACGCATTTTTTGTGCTTAAAAAATTGCTCGTAAAACGAGTGGTTTTTTCTTAAGTCCAACATTTTCCCTTTAAAAAAAAAAAAAAAAAAAAAAAAAAACAGGCACACTGTCGATTTTTTCTGTAATATGGACACTTTACAGACTGAAAATATATTAGAATCAGTTAGTTTAATGAGAAACAAGCTTACTTTCTCTCCCAATTGCCAGAAAATTCGAGTAGCTTCAATTCTCGCGAGAATTACCGATCTTTGCACACGTGCGCTCAGAAAACAGTGGATGCTAGAATAAATGTATATGCCACAGTTTTTCGTCTCTTATTTTTTCTCTATCATCTGATGGAAACAGTTTTCTATTTAGATAATTATTTTTCAAGTTAATTAAGACAAAAGTACGAGAAATTAAGAAAAATTTGTTTTGCAATTTTTTTCAAAAAGTTCGGAACGTAACTAGAAAATACGTATTTTTGTTATGCATATATATCTTCTCCCATTTCAAGTTTTCTTGTAAATAACTAAAAACCAGATATTAGAGAACAAAAAGCAAGCTTATCACCAAGTTGGAAGTTACACCCAGGCTTAGGATTAATTTCCTAACATTTTTAAAGTATACCATTTTGTGTATTTTTTTGTGCTTTTTTCGATGGCGAAGTTAGATTTTTCAAATATAATTTTTTTTTTAGATGTTTTCGGAAAACCCGGAAAAAATCATATGGGAAAAAAATTAAAAAAAACTACGCCTTCCGGTTTCCTGCGAATTCCCTAAAAATTATGGCAGATTTCGCCGCGGGACTTATTTTATTTGAGAGCCAACAAAAAAATACGCAACTTCTCTCATAGGCACATATGTTTAACATTTATAATTTCGCCTCAAATTCATCGCAAATTTCATGTCCATGGTTCTGATCAAAAAAACGAAAAAACGACTTTTTGGTAAAAGCACTTCTGGCGGCGAGAAATTCGCCATTAAAACTACCTGTGCAATGAATTTCCGAACTATTTTTGCCTCCTCTTTCGAATGGTGCATTTATTTTCACTATCGAAATGATACTTGCCCAGGTAATTAGCATTTTTACAATGGAAAATTCCGGAAAACCCAGTTTTTCCTAATTTAAAAAAAATTGAAAAACTGCTACATCTTTTTTTTCTTTTTTTCGAAAGATCACATCAAAATACACACAAGGTCCTTTTTGTTTCATCCAATTACAAATTATTGTAAGCTCGAAGGGGCTTTTTTTCGTTATTTAATTGGACTATATATTGATTATTTTGGCATTTTATGTGACCTTCAAATACCCTTTTGTAATAATTTGCAATAGTAAATTGTAACTATAAAAATACATTACCGAAGACAAGTAGAAATGAAAAAGAAGATTTTAAATTAAAATTTATACTCAAGCACAGACATGACCTAAAGACCTGACTTGGACCACAAATACAGTATCGCCATCTACATTCTATGTCCATCGTCCTCCAATGATATGTCCATAAGGTTACCCTACTATATTATCTTTATACAACGGTTGAATGTTCCAAAATAATATCCACTGCAGGGATACAAATTCAGGATGCGCAGAAGACTGCTGTTTGAATATAGGCGGTTGTCATATATTATATTGGTTATGATTTGATTCTGTATGCGCCAGGGATACAAATCCGAGTTGCGCAGTGTATAAACTGGAACATTGAGATCAAAAGTGCCGACGCAGAGTGAGCGAACTAATTCTTTAATCTTCATTCTAGTTTTCTACTGGGGTTTCTACCCAATTTTATAATAACAAAAATTCAGCTCGATACTCCAAATTCTGCAGAAAAATCTTCACGTGACTGGAGTATTAAATAAGTTAGGTTAAACAAAATTATTATTAACTTTTGATCAGATTGTAATATTAATAAGCGCCCATTAGGAGTGATTTTATAAAAAAAAAACCAATAGCATACTCGTTACCCTCATTATTATGTATGGACTGTGCACTTAGAACTAAGAACATTTTTGACGCTTCAAGATATCTGTTATGATAAATAAAATATGTATTTTATACCCACTTGATTTAGATTGACGTACTGCCTAGTATTGTTGTACTAAAAGTACAAATGAACTCAAAAATAAAGAGGTAGATCGAGTACAAAAACAATAACGAAGTAAAATTTCGTTTTATCAGTAAGTGAACATGCACTTTTCTTTTATGTTTGTGAATATTCAAGATTGTCAGAATTAGTGTAATAACCTGCCAAATTTTGTTATAAATTTAGATTTTGTTATGAACAAATATTTTTGACTTTCCCCGATTACTTTCTTTTATGTTATTTCTGACGAGTATGTTGTACTTTTAATTATTATTATTTTTTACTTTCCTATCTGTATACAGATATAAGGAAAGTATAGGAATCATGATTTTTTCGACCTCGAGTTTTCGACCGATTTTTACGTTTTGAGGTCCCCTGAATCCGTTTTGACTATTTTCGCGATGATGTCTGTGTGTGTGTGTGTGTGTGTGTGTGTGTGTGTGTGTGTGGGTGCGTGCGTGCGTGTGTGTGTGTGTGTGTGTGTGTGTGTGTGTGTGTGTGTGTGTGTGTGTGTGTGTGTGTGTGTGTGTGTGTGTGTGTGTGTGTGTGTGTGTGTGTGTGTGTGTGTGTTTGTCTGTATGTCGCATAACTCGTGAACCGATACACATAAAATTACCAAATTTTAAACTTAAGCTTTATTTCAGCGTCTAATGAACTAATTAGATTTTGGGCAGAGTCGGAACATCTGGGGGGTACTTTATAGGTGGTCATTTTTATATTTTATAGAATATATCTCTTATTTACGTTTGGAGAAGAAAATTCTTTAAATAAAAGTTACTACTAATACAATTATCCATAATTTTTGTTATATACAAAATTTTCCTAAAATGATCCGTATTCGAGAAATTTGACAAAATGTAAAAAAAATATTTTTTATAAAAATTGTTTAAATAAAAGTTGTTTATCATATAATTCTCTATAATTTTTATTCTATACCTAATTTTTCTAAAATGGACCGTATTTGATATATTTGAGAAAATGTGTAAATTTCGAATTTTGAAGAAAACTCAAAAACGGATAAAGTAAAAAACAATAAATTTTAAACTTAAGGTTTATTTCGGTCTGACGTGAAATGATTAGATTTTGGACAAAGTCGGAACATCTAGGGGGGTACTTTATGGAGGCCGTTTTTATATTTTACGGAATATATCTGTTATTTATCTTTGGAGAAGGAAATTGTTCAAATAAAAGTTACTTCTATTATCTATAATTTTTGTTTTAAGTCAAAATTTCCTGAAATGGTCCGTATTCGAGAAATTTGACAAAATGTGCAAAATTCTGAGTTTTATGAAAATTGTTGAACTATAATTTTTGTTTATACATGATTTTTCTAAAATGGACCGTAATGGAAAAGTGCTAAATTTAAATTTTTCAGTATTTTCGTTTTCAATGAATATCTATAGAAAAATGTTTCGAGGTAGATGTATGTGGACAATGTATATATTTAATTTAGTTTATCCTCTAAACATTTATAGAGATGCTGCAATAGGTTGTACAAAATAACCGGAAAAAGCCTATAATAACTAGATAGGAAAGTCATGTGTTGGACATCGATTCAACTACTCTGGTTATTTCGCCTAGTGTTACTGTTTCCCAGCGCCACTTTAGAAACAGCACTTTTAATTAGTACCCAACAGTGAATGGTCGAGTGGGGAATCCTACCAAGGCATCAGAATTAATTTTAAATAATTAAAATAAATGAAAAAATCCCGGCCAACGGTGGGATTCGAACCTGGGACCCTTGGATCTGTAGGCAGAGACTCTACCATTGAGCCACTTATTTTTTATTTTTACTAATTTAGTTTATAATATCGATAGACTTATTTAAAAAACAAGTGAGGTAGTTGATTAGGGTTTCCATCTGTCCTTTTTTGAAAAAGACAGTCCTTTCTTGAAGCAAAATGTCCCTGTGACTTTTAAAGCTTAAAATCTCCTTTTTTACAGCAAATGTTTTTTTTTGCAGCTTATATCTTTGGAAGGGACATGGTTTGTACAAAAATATACAAGCTGAGGACCTTTTTTTAGAAGCTCAGTAGACTGACAAGGAGGATTTTTTTGTTACAAGCTCGGAGATCTCTTTTTAGTAGAAGAAGGATGAGGACTTTTTGTATACCGGAGCCTCTGTCAGCATCGTAGTCCTTTATTCACTTTTCAAACTGGTGGCAACCCTTTAGTTGATCGATGTGTGTTTTTAAATGTTTAGGTTAGGAAAAAGAGAAAAGGGGAGTTCTAAGAAGAATAGAATATCTGTAGAAAAAAGACAGGTGTAGGTGATGTCAATTTATGTAAAACTGTTTTTAACCGACTTCAAAAAAGGGGAAGGTTATCAATTCGTCGCAATATTTTTTTTTATGTATGTTCAGCGATAATTCTTTAACACGGCGTCCGATTTCAATAATTCTTTTTTTGTTAGAAAGAAGCTACTTCAGGGGTGGTCCCTTATAAATTTGGTCAAAATATAATAATTGGGTCCATGAGAAAATCTTCAAACTCTTCATTTTTTACTTTCCTATCTGTATACAGATATAAGGAAAGTATAGGAATCATGATTTTTTCGACCTCGAGTTTTCGACGGATTTTTACGTTTTGAGGTCCCCTGAATCCGTTTTGACTATTTTCGCGATGATGTCTGTGTGTGTGTGTGTGTGTGTGTGTGTGGGTGCGTGCGTGCGTGTGTGTGTGTGTGTGTGTGTGTGTGTGTGTGTGTGTGTGTGGGTGCGTGCGTGCGTGTGTGTGTGTGTGTGTGTGTGTGTGTGTGTGTGTGTGTGTGTGTGTGTGTGTGTGTGTGTGTGTGTGTGTGTGTGTGTGTGTGTTTGTCTGTATGTCGCATAACTCGTGAACCGATACACATAAAATTACCAAATTTTAAACTTAAGCTTTATTTCAGCGTCTAATGAACTAATTAGATTTTGGGCAGAGTCGGAACATCTGGGGGGTACTTTATAGGTGGTCATTTTTATATTTTATAGAATATATCTCTGTGTGTGTGTGTGTGTGTGTGTGTGTGTGTGTGTGTGTGTGTGTGTGTGTGTGTGTGTCTGTGTGTCTGTGTGTCTGTGTGTCTGTGTGTCTGTGTGTGTGTGTCTGTGTGTCTGTGTGTCTGTGTGTCTGTGTGTCTGTGTGTCTGTGTGTCTGTGTGTCTGTGTGTCTGTGTGTCTGTGTGTCTGTGTGTCTGTGTGTCTGTGTCTGTGTGTCTGTGTGTCTGTGTGTCTGTGTGTCTGTGTGTCTGTGTGTCTGTGTGTCTGTGTGTCTGTGTGTCTGTGTGTCTGTGTGTCTGTGTGTCTGTGTGTCTGTGTGTCTGTGTGTCTGTGTGTCTGTGTGTCTGTGTGTCTGTGTGTCTGTGTGTCTGTGTGTCTGTGTGTCTGTGTGTCTGTGTGTCTGTGTGTCTGTGTGTCTGTGTGTCTGTGTGTCTGTGTGTCTGTGTGTCTGTGTGTCTGTGTGTCTGTGTGTCTGTGTGTCTGTGTGTCTGTGTGTCTGTGTGTCTGTGTGTCTGTGTGTCTGTGTGTCTGTGTGTCTGTGTGTCTGTGTGTCTGTGTGTCTGTGTGTCTGTGTGTCTGTGTGTCTGTGTGTCTGTGTGTCTGTGTGTCTGTGTGTCTGTGTGTCTGTGTGTCTGTGTGTCTGTGTGTCTGTGTGTCTGTGTGTCTGTGTGTCTGTGTGTCTGTGTGTCTGTGTGTCTGTGTGTCTGTGTGTCTGTGTGTCTGTGTGTCTGTGTGTCTGTGTGTCTGTGTGTCTGTGTGTCTGTGTGTCTGTGTGTCTGTGTGTCTGTGTGTCTGTGTGTCTGTGTGTCTGTGTGTCTGTGTGTCTGTGTGTCTGTGTGTCTGTGTGTCTGTGTGTCTGTGTGTCTGTGTGTCTGTGTGTCTGTGTGTCTGTGTGTCTGTGTGTCTGTGTGTCTGTGTGTCTGTGTGTCTGTGTGTCTGTGTGTCTGTGTGTCTGTGTGTCTGTGTGTCTGTGTGTCTGTGTGTCTGTGTGTCTGTGTGTCTGTGTGTCTGTGTGTCTGTGTGTGTGTCGTATAACTCATGAACCGATACATAGAAAAACACCAAATTTTAAACTTAAGCTTTGTTCTAGCGTCCAATGTGCTGATTAGATTTTGGGCAGTGTCGGAATATCTGGGGGGGTACTTTATAGGTGGTCATTTTTATATTTTATAGAATATATCTGTTATTTACGTTTGGAAAAAAAACTTTTTCAAATAAAAGTTACTTGTTATATTATTATCTAAAATTTTTGTATCATACAAAATTTTCCTAAAATGGTCCGTATTCGGGAAATTTGACAAAATGTAAAAAAATATTTTTTTATAAAAATTGTTCAAACAAAAGTTGTTTGTAATATAATTCTCTATAATTTTTATTTTAAACATAATTTCTCTAAAATGGACCGTATTCGAGATATTTGAGAAAATGTGTAAATTTCGAAATTTGAAGAAAACTCAGAAACGGATAAAGAAAAAACATTAAATTTTAAACTTAAGTTTTATTTCAGCCTGACGTAAAATGATTAGATTTTGGACAAAGTCGGAACATCTGGGGGGGTACTTTAGGGGGGGCCGGTTTTATATTTTATGGAATATATCTGTTATTTATGTTTGGAGAAGAAAATTGTTCAAATAAAAGTTACTTCTAATATTATTATCTATAATTTTTGCTTTATGTCAAAATTTCCTGAAATGGTCCGTATTCGAGAAATTTGACAAAATGTGCAAAATTCTGATTTTTATGAAAATTGTTGAAATAAAAGTTGTTTGCGATATCTATCTCTATAATTTTTGTTTTTACATGATTTTTCTAAAATGGACCGTAATGGAAAAATTGTAGGAAAAGTGCTAAATTTAAATTTTTCAGTATTTTCAAAATAACCGGAAAAAGCCTGTAATAACTAGATAGGATGTGTTGGACACATCAGATTTTTATGTATGTTTAGCGATAATGCTTTACCACCTTATCCGATTTATATGATTCTTTTTTTGTTAGTAAGGGGGTACCTCAGGAGTGGTCCCATATAAATTTGATTAAGATGTGGTGATGGCATCTGCACGTGTTTGAAGTCGGTTTTTTACTTGTATATTAAAAACTTATGTGAAAGTTATAAATAAACTGAATTTGAAAACATAATTTTATTATGAATATTAAAAAAAATTAAAATTAATATACTTTTGGTGATAATTCCCATATAGAACAGGATTATTTCATTCTTAATTCCAACTAGCAGTAATGTTATCCTTTGATTTTAAATGAGTAAGAGTTTGTGGTGTTGGTGGTCTACTTTCACAGTGTCAAAGTCAAAGTAACAATAATCAATATTTTTTAATAATGGTTCACTCGGCTTTAATACCCGTGGAGTAAGGGGTAATTCATTTGACTCGAAATCTCTTATTGAGCTTAGATTACATTCATAAGCACGTTTTAATTTGTTTTCATCCCGCTGTTTTTTGCTTGGCCTTCTTCGTGGCATTTGATATACTAATTAATTATAATACAAAAAATAATCATGAAAATTCCACACCTGTAATTTTGAACCAATCAAAATACGTGTTTTTGACAGATCACCATGGCAACGGAGGTATTTTAGTGGAATTTTTTTTCTCGTGGGGTACCCAACAGCGAATTATACTGGAAATTTTTTGACGTTTACAATAACAGACCATTTTTGACAGACTGGTTTTTATTTGTTCACATAATAGGTTTAGTTTTGATACATTTTAGTTACAATGCTAAGGTGTTTTCTATATTCTTCGGCCACTTCTTTTCTTCTTAATGGCGAAAATGCAGGACTTTGGATGCTTTGAATTATGTGTCGATGTCTAATAAAATATATATATTTATTCACCTTTTTCCCATTCAGCACTTTGAATTTTGCGTAGTTTAGGTGCAAATATTCGTGGACAATTCGGAACAAATTTTCATTTTTCAAGTTGGAGCCACAATCCTCTATTAATCCGAGTAAGTAAGTCATGGTGCAATGATTGATCATTACATCAGACAATTTCACGCATATTTTGCATAGCGTATGATTTTCAAATCGATTCATTTTTAAACAAATAGATAATTTTGTTGGTTTTACTTGCTGTGCAATATTCTTTATCGCAACAAAACGCGAGTTATTTAATGTTTTGAACTGTCAAAATACAATGATCACAGCCTCCTACGATTGATGCTTGCTGACGCAGGTTATGAATTTCATACCATTTTAAAGCGCTCATAACGCATGTTAATAGAAACGCAGAAAAACAATTTTCTACCACTTGTAGTTATTCAAAACTTACGTAAAATTAAAGAATATACTATTTTCTATTTTCAAATGGTATTCCCATGCAACTACAATGAGTAGAAATAAGCAATTTGAAGGTCTAAATAATTGCAGCG
Organism: Psylliodes chrysocephalus; assembly: GCA_927349885.1. Classification (NCBI taxonomy): domain Eukaryota; kingdom Metazoa; phylum Arthropoda; class Insecta; order Coleoptera; family Chrysomelidae; genus Psylliodes; species Psylliodes chrysocephalus. The sequence continues at coordinate 14,988,603 of OV651818.1, read as the reverse complement.
AAACATTTTTTTACGTCGGGCCGCTTGACAACTTCAAAACTGAAATTATATTCGAGGTTAGGGTCTCACTTAGTTACCATGACAACTCAACAATCAAGGCGACAACACCTTTTATGTTTCACTGGTGACTTGGAGAAAATAATTTGCATTGTTGAGAAACGAAAAATAAATTTTAAAAATATTTAATTTTCAACCATAATTCGGCGTGGAATTTTCTTACCGAATACCACGCGAGGTCAAATTAATATCAGGAAATTTTTTGACCTCTAGTGGTATTACTAGTGAAAATAATGCTAATTTTACCACTAGCCCGTCTTAAATTACTAGTATTATTCATACACCATCAGTACTAAATTAAACACGCTCATATACTGCTGGTGTACAAAATTTTACTTTCGTAATCGGGTTTTTAGTGAACAAATTTTTTTATTGTTTGTGATATTTCCCTTCACTTGAATGATGTGTAAATTAAACACGCTCATCTACCGCAGGGCCGTATCAACTAACTAATAAATTTATTAAATATTATTTAGGCGCCTCCACCATGTCACAAAGTGGTCATCAGTCTAGAGGGTATTGTAGCTCAGATTTTATCTGACGACGCCACAACGAGCTCTAGCTCGCCACGCTATATTCTGAGTAGCCCGGACTTTCCCAAAATTTGAATAAAGTCTGCTCAACCCAAAATACAACCTGAAGAGGGGTATTTATTTACTTTTAAGTTACTTAATTACTGCTTGTAGAAATAAGAATTAAAATTACTAATTATAAAAAAATATATATTTATTAATATACCCAATAGTTATTATTTACATACAAGTATACACAAAAAATATAAATGAGAGATAAACTAAGAACCAAAAATGAAATAAAAGTTTACTTAACAAAATAACTAAAAAATTATTGATAAACAACCTATACTTGAAAATCGAAAGCAAATCTACATCTATTAATAATGGTACAACGTCCAAACCTTATTTAATTTTAGTCACACGTCATGTCCTCGAAATTTGTTGGTGCAAATAAACCTAGGATTCTAAGATTAACAACAAATTTGCAGTGATAAGAACATCACTGTCACAAATATCTACTAACAGAAGTATCTCTTATCTGACTCATATAATATAAAAGAACTTGCGAAACATTTATTAGATAGTCTTCATTGATAAATTTGAAAATTTGTAAACTAAAATAAAGATGAATAACTTGGTTGTAACAGTAGTAGGAATTATTGTGCTATTTGGTTTTTCAAAAGCCAGAAGTATCAATGATTATCCTAGTGAAATAGATTTAAATTTAAGCAAAGTTAGAAAAACCCCTATACAACAATGTAAGATTTTGGTTATTTTTGTTTAACTAAATAGATGTAGATATAAAGATAATAATATTTGATGAGAAAAATATCTGAAATCTCTGCGTATTTTAAGTTTTTTGAAAGCAATTTGATTTTGAAAATTGGTTTAAAACAAAACTATCAGTGTTTAACTGATTAAATATTAAACAAATAATTTTTTTTTCAGGTAATTCTAATTTAACAGTGGTAAACGTACAGTTTTTTTCCCGTGATAAACTTTGTACTGAAGCGCCTTGTCAAATTTATGCTGGTGAAGAAGTGTTCATGGTTATCAATTTTAAAGCACGTAAGTACTAAGTATTACCATGACCATCACCAAATCAACTATACCAACATTAAATTATTTTCCCCTTATTTTAAACATTGAAATGTTCTATTATTCTGGACAGGGCCGGCCCCAGGATAGGGCGATCCGGGCGGCCGCCCGGAGCGCAATGATCTAGGGGCGATAAAATCATGGAAAATAAATGGAAATGGAAAAATAAACTGATAATAGCTATTTAAGTACCAAGGGCGTAATAAGGATAATTATGTCCGATGGGCATAATCATCTATTTACGCCCGTAGTGCATACAAGATTTTATATTTCACTTCAATTTAAATTTTTCCTCACAAAATTGAAATTCCTGAAATAAAATCAACAAGTACACCTAACCATAGCAACGTAGCACGCTTTGATTAAATTTATATAAAACATAACAGAAAGTTTTGAAATAAACGTCAAATATTCAGTTTGTTTACATTTTGAAATTCGCAATAATAGAAAAATGAGAGTTTTTAGGATTGAAATTGTAGTTTTTATAAAATCAGGAAACCATTTTAATTAAAGTTCGTTATTTATAACAAGTCTTTCTTAATGATAAATCGTTTTTTAAGACAGTACAAACGGGGGCATAATAGCGGGCGAAATAAATTCATTATGCCCTCGTCTCTAAGATACATGTTTACATATCTCGAATCAGGCGCGAAATGAACCTGTTATTTTGAAGTGATTTAAAAAATATTAAGTTACAGGCTTTTATAAAATGCACTAAAAAGTAAAATAGTATATTGTTTCACGAGTGACGAAAAAAATGATTTTCGACGAGTAAAACACTATACTTTTTCTACGAACTCTATTATGTCATGTAGGTACCTACTAAAATGAAAAAAAAAAAAAACAAACGTTAGCAAATGCTTTATTTTGTGTTAGGAATAACAAAAACTTAACCAACAATTAAATATTTCAGAAATATTATTTATTATTTAAATATTGATTTATTGTTATATTTGAACAATTGTTCAAAATTATGGGGGTATCACACTCAAGCTTTTTATTTATTGAGGTAGATGCCGACATATTTGTTCTATTGTTAAATGTCATTTCAGATGATGATGCGCCATAATCGGATGAACTAGTAGTTTCCTTATTTTGTACAGTTTGTAAAATTTTGGTTTGTATTTTGGTTTTTACTGTTCGTGGATTCATCAACATATCCTTCCGCAACACTACTAGATTTCCAACCACCGTGCTTTTTTAACAGAAGCAAGTCACCTCCTGCATTCACTAATAGCGTTGCGGATGTTCTACGGAAACAGTGCCCAGTGTAATCTTGAGGATTCGGAAGCGTTAAAAACTGAGCAATTTCGTTAGGAAATTTACTGATTTTATTAATTCCAACAACCTGTCTGCTACACTTTCCATTCTGATAGTTAATAAAGAATCTGGAATTAATTTGATCCATGTTTGCGGGACGTAGGCTCATATATTTTTTAGAAATATCATAAAAGGGTCCAGAAATATGAAAAGAACGCGGAACTTTTGTTTCTGTATTACGGATTTTAACTAACAGAATACTTCCAGTATCCTTTACATCGCTTATTGTTAAATCTTTTAGTTCGTGGCAACGACAAGCGCCAGATAATCCAAAAACTAATGCTACCTACAAATATTAGTAGTTATGTATTAAGTATTTGTTAAAATAAAAATAATAATTCTGTTACCTTTGTTATTAAATATTTATAGTCAGGTGCATTCTTTAGGAAAGTCTTAATGTCTTCAGGTGAAAAATTTTTGTATATTTGGCTTTTAAAACCATCAGATTTTCTTTTCAAAAGCGAACATAACTTTGGATATTTACTAATATCGACATCATTTTTAACAGAGAGTGTAGTTCTTAGCATCGAATAAATGGACCATAACGTCGACGGTTTAAAATTTGAAAAAGAAGTTGTACTTCGAAACATATGTCATGTTAGTGTTTTTTTAAAAATTTTTAAAAAAAATTTTTATTTTTAAAATAAAAGTGTGAAAATCTACCAAATTTGGTTTTACTCTTTCAAAATTAAAAAGCGGAGATTGAACAAGCAAACACAGCTTCAAAAACAGTCGGATGCGCTGCAGAACTTCTTGAAAGAAGGTAGTTTCAACGCTCCCACAACCGACCAACATTTAAACAACGCCCAGCACCTAGATACTGACTTTCCGGATATGGGCCCCCCTTTGGACGAAACCGTTAGCATTACTGAGCTGGGTAAGTCATCTCAAATGAGTTTGGCGAGTAGTGATGCAGTTCCGTGCAGTTCCAAAAATCAAAATTCGCAAGTTGTGCAGACCTCAAAAAAACATTTGGAAAAGGCTACCGTCCAGAGTATCTCTTCTGACCCAGGTTTATGTCCCGAAATCATGCGTGCAGCAGATAGAGTTTTTTTGGTTAAACGTGGTTCAGCTGCACCTTTGTATAATTTTGATTTTCCGTTTGATGATCAGTATAGAAGATTCTCACTAAAACATTACAAGAAATGGCTTAGAAATGGAGAATAGGTTTTAAGAGAATGGATGGTATATTCCGTATTTCAAAACGTTTTGTACTGTTTTCCATGTCAACTTTTTTCTGCACCATCTAGCCTCAGCGCTCTTGGCAATCGGCAGGCTTGTAGGCTGGAGGCATTTAGGGGACTCTTTAGCACATCACGAAAATGCTAAAACTCATATAGATTGTTTGAAATCATGGCTTGAATTGAAGCAAGGATTGGAAATAGGTGAAACAATGGATGCAGTTTCTCAGAGATTCATTGATTCTGAGATAAATCACTGGTCTGAAGTTCTTTTACGCGTTATATCAGTCGTTAAAATGCTAGGTGGGAGCTCTCTAGCTTTTCGAGGAACAAGCGATAAACTGTATGAACACAATAATGGAAACCTTTTGATGTTAATTCAGTTGTTGGCTAAGTTTAATCTAAAAATGGAGGATCACGTTCCTCAATAAAGAAGAAATCAAAACTACATATCTACGGAAAACTATACAAAATGAAACAATTGAATTATTGCATGACAACATAAAGCACCACATCATTGAGCAAGTTTAAAAGGCCAAGTATTATTCCGTGATTCTTGACTGTACTCCCGATGCAAGTAGAGTAGAATAGATGACATTTGTGGTAAGACTTGTCTCCATACAGGAATCAGAGTCTGAAGTTCTAGGTAACATCAACAGCTAAGCAGTTGTCGGAGGTTTTACTAGAAGAGCTGGAGAAAAATAGGCTTAAAGTAGAAAACATGCGCGGTCAAGGGTATGACTATGACAATGGTTCCAATATGAGAGAAGAAAAATCGGAAGTACAAACAAGAATCAGAAATATAAACCACAGAGCATTTTATGTATTAACGTAAAATAATTGGTAAATTTGCGATTCTAATTTATATTTTCTTTATTTTTAGTTCGAAAGAACCCATAAAAATTACTGATTAAAATTGGTTTCCTATCAATAAGTTACAAGATTGCATTTCAGCCACATACAATAATCAAAGGCAAAAATCTAATCCTTGCTCAACATTTAAGAGTTAAGGGATGTTGTACAACATTGTAAAATATTAATTTATTGTTTATTTGAAACCTTTCAATTTTCTGATGTCTACTATTTCCAGTATTACTGATATTATTTGAAAAATAAAAGTTTGTTCTTCTTATTGTACAGCTATCCATTTATTTCTTTGATTTAATAGCCATTTTGCTACTGAAAATTTATATAATTTACACTGCTTTTTCTGCTGGTATTTTTACAATTTACAACACAGCAACTGTTATTGCTTTATCGCCTTGGATAAATTTTGCTTGTTTTTGATTTTGTAGGTTTTATTGTGTTTTTTCATGGTTTTTAGTAGCATTGCTGCATTTGGTTGTTGTCAAGTCAACTAGTGTCAAAGTCATAATAAAAACATCTTTTAATTCACTTGTCTTATTTACACAGAATATTTAATTTCTGTGATAATATCACGTAATAATACGTCAATGCGCGTGCGCCTATACTTAATTTAGTACTTAAAATTGGTATCGTTGCAAAAGGAAAAAAATATTTTTAGTTCTGAATTTAGTACTAAATTAATAACTTAATTTAAGACCAAATTTTAGTACTTAATTTAGTATTTTGACATTATGCGTTGTAAAGTTATAAAACCCGGGGGGGGGCAACTGCCCAAACAACGCTTATGCTTAGATTTGCAGGCAGAGACTCTACGATTGACCCACCCACCCCATAATTATTATTATTATTATTATTATTATTATTATTATTATTATTATTATTATTATTATTATTATTATTATTATTATTATTATTATTATTATTATTTTTTGAATAATTTATTTATCATTGGCCTATTTTATATGACAAAATTTAAACATAGACCCTGGTGTTTCAATCAATCCATGGATTCGGGACCGAGGGCTTTACATCTCCTCCAAAAAGGTGACACACTCCACACTATACTTCGTACTCATTAATATAACGCCTGCCCGAGTAGTATGTAACTAAGCGATCAGTTTATTCGGACGCACGCCGACTTTCATTGAAATGGTCACTCATCCAAGTACTAACTGCGCTGGTCTGCCTTGACTACAGATATCGATACATAATAAGTAAACCTGCTAAGTCGGGCGGCTGCTTTTACTTTTAGTTATTGCTGTAAAGTTTGCTGTAATTTTTAACCCTCTTTTAGAGCCCCGATGGTAGATTCATAGCCAAAAACGCTCTACAATTTTTATTTAAATATCTTAGATACTTCAAACACTTTGCACACTTTAAATTTCATTTCACCTCAACTTTTAATCTTTTATTAACATTGTGCTTTTAGTTGATTTTTATGTTTATTTTCAGCCAATTATTTGGAAAACATCAGTCCTGAATTTATTATCAACATTGGCAGCGGTATCACCATACCTTTCGATATTGGACAACCAAATGCTTGTGATTTCTTTACGAATACCATGTGTCCTTTGGTTAAAGATGAACCAATTAGCTACAAACCTAGTTTCAAGTTACCTTCAGTGTTACCAGACAAGGCAAGGCGTTTTAATTGATTCATATTATGTTAAGTAAGCAACGGTGCACCTCAAAGCACCCTAGTGAGGCTTTTATGTTTATCATTTATTAGTAAAGTATTGTAGTAGACTCATATTATTGTCATTGGTTACAAATTGGTATGAATTATGTTACTTTAAAAATTTCAAATACCTTGACTCGGCTTGGTCAGAATGAACGAAAAACATAAAGTCTGTGAGCCACTTATAGTTTTTAATAAAATATTTTGGCGATACTACCTAAATAAACTGGTCTTTATTATTTTATAAAAAAAAAACAAATATTATTACTTACATTTGAAAAGATTTTAATAAATTGTTAATAATTAGTGATTGACAGATTTCATGTTTTTATTTTTTTTTTTATTCATTGTTGAATTTTATTTTTGTTTTATTTTTACAGGTGACAGCTTCTTTTCAATTCTCTCTTGTCGACAAAAGTGAAAAAATTAAAGTGATTTGCTTTATGTTGGATTTCAGCGTAAACAGATAAAATACATTAAATCAAATATGTGATAAATAATTTGCTATGCAAATATGAATCTATTATTAAATTTTATTAAATTTTTTATGTAAGTACACAATGTAATGATATTTTCTTATTTTATTAATAAAGAATTTGTTGATTAATAATGATATAATATTTATATGTATGATATTTAAAAAAAAAATGAATATAGAAATGGTTCAAATGGTGTAACGTAGAACTTCATATTCGTAAAAATGATTACGTTTCTTTGCGTGTTCCAGTCATTTCAATCTTGATGCATAAATTTTTAATTTACGTGAGATTTCATTAATTGATTATGAACTTAACTTTGTTACATAACAGTATGAAGAAAAAGGTTATAAATTGTACTCTGTGTCCCAAATTGGAATCATTATATTGGTATCTTGCTTAATGTAGAAGACAGGAGGTCGCTTAAATGGGGAATTATTTGGATAATTTGATGATGATTTCGAATCAAAATTATTAAAAGTTCACATGCTGAAATTTATTTGTAATCGTCTCCATGTTTTATTAAATTTTGACTGCACCCGAAGATGGAAAAGTTTTCCGAAACATATGTAGTGCTGTGCTAAACAATATAAAATAAAAACGACCGAATAATCCAAGGAAATTTTTATTTCTATAAAATTCTGCGACGGTCAAGAAATTATTCTTTTTTAAAGAAAAGTTTTTGACTTTTAAAAAAAACAAATACCCAATTTTGTATTTTTTAATGGCGGTTTAACAGTTAATAATAAATAATAATAATAATAATAATATGTTTATTAATTTTTAACCACATAATATAATACAGTATGTTTTTATCTTAGTTAATAAACACAGTAATCCACTGAAATAACTTTTAGTTATTTGTGTGTGGTAAAATTAAAATTAAAATATTTTGTACAAGAGTTCCTTAAATAAAATGTAAAATTTTGAAAATAACCTCAACAATAGGTAACACGTTTTATATAAAATTATATATTATTTTTTTTTTAATAAGATATTATGCTTTACTATGTTTAAATGTATAAAATAAGATTTTTCCTTTTCATATTAATTTTAGTCTGTGTGAAATTATTTACTTAATAGTTTTAAATTGTTCATTTATTAGTTAAAAGCATTTTATCTAAATTCTGTTTCATATTTCCTGTCATAACATTTCCCTTTCTTTTTAACATGGCTGTATCTAGACGGTTTATTTCGATTTATATCTAGACGTTTTGAATTCCTATCTAGAAGTTTTATGGTTTTTATGCCTAGAAGTTTAGTACAATCCGAATACCGTTATTTGATTTATCTAGAGAAGATCTCGTTTCGAGTTAAGTTAGAATACCAAATTTCACAATATCATTCAAGTTCCAGAATTAAGAATAAGGATAAGGATAATTAAATTGTGAAATACTCAACTAAATTATTTTCAATATAAAGTAAAAACAGAGGTATCAAACGATATTGCTAAAAGCATAAATTCTCAAATTATAATTGAAAACAGAATAAAGATATGCATTTAAATATAACTTAAAGTTGGTTTGGAATCAAATAGTTATGCAATAGTGAGGTACTTAACCATATAAAGAAAAACACGAAATGCTAGATAATATAGTTCAAAGTCAACTTAGGTATTTTAAGATTGAATTTAAGGAAAACGTAAACAAATTAAAATTTAGTTTAATAACAATATATAAATTTACTACCAATCAAGAGAAAAAAATTCCTAGTAAATGTTTTAGTTAGATAGTCATAATAAAGAATTAATTATAAAGGGAAGAAATTCAAAATCTAAAGAAAATGTAGAATTTAATTTACTAAATTTAATAAAAAGTAGGTAATGATATTGCATAATTCACTGCACTAAGATTCAAATAGCAAGAAAAATTATAAATATATTTCTATACACTCTCCTAATATGGTAAATGCAAACTGACGTCTTAGTTTCAAAAACTTGTACAGAATCATATTAATAACTGATAGATACAAGCAAACGAAAAGAAAATAAAAAACAATAAATTTATTAATATAATTCGGACACTTTCCTAAATTGGTAATTGCAAACTAGATAGTTTCAAATACTTATCCAAAATTATACTAACAAATAAAGAGAAAATTTTTAATAAAAAAATACTATTAGTAACTGAATATATATTACCAAAAATTAAGGAAGCTATTACAGACAGTATTGCTTTAAAAAAATAAGCAGTAGCAGACAGTTAAAAGTTAGAAGGTAATGTCTGGTCTGACTCGTAAATATTCCAATGGTGAAAAGAAAAAAATTGACTACAGGCGGTATTGGTCGTGTAGGTAATAGCAGAACAAAAAGCTAGATACAATATTCTGGCCTGACATTATATATTCCAATAATGTAAAAGGAAAAAATTGACTACAGGCGGTATTACTTGGTCGTGTAGGTAATAGCAGAATAAAATGCTAGTTATAATATTCTGGCCTGACATTAATTATGAAAAGGAAAAATCTTATTTAACATATTTAACTATAGTAAAGCATAATATCTTATTCCAAACAAAATAATATATAATTTTATATAAAACTGACATGTGTTACCCATTGTTGAGGTTATGTTCAAAATTTGATATTTAATTTTAGAAATTCTTGTGCAAAATATATATTTTCAACAAAATATTAGTATTAAAACTTATCTTATAAAATCAGATGGCCAATAAGAATATTAAAAATCAATTAGTACATCGAATGACCAAGATATATTGAAATGAATGTGATCGGTTGATATATTTAAATCAAATGAAATATGAACTTTTGACACAAGGCATAAACGACAAATGACATTTGAGTAGAGGTGAAATAACGAATAACGGTTCCGACCGTTACAAAGTTTACGGAAAGCGGCAACATACGGTTGCGATGGTAACGCTAACTAATAGTATACTGGGAACTACAATGTGTTGATAGTGGCGTGCATTAAAAAATTCATCATCTTTTATTAATTTATCTATGTGCCGTACGCCACTGGCAAAGTTTATTTAACTGAATGTTTTGCTGATAGGTGTATCTTAGGACACCAAAAATGCTGACCGAATTTAGTATAATTATACGAAGAAATAAAAAAAATATTGGCATTATTAATTTTTTAATTTTCAACCTTAACACCCTGTAATTCGGAAACCCGTAATATTTTATTTAAGCATGTTCGTTTAATAGTCTTATTTTTTATCAGATAATTACTGAGGCCCTTCCTATGGGGCCTCAGTATTGCATTCGTGCAGACGAAAAATTTTTCTGACCCCATTTTTTAAAACTTTTTTTCATGTTTCTGATCATTCTGAATCCGAAAATTCAAAAAAAAATTTTTCATCTGGTCGTCTTTATGTATGTATGTCGGCACGATAACTTTAAAACGAAAGTTCAGATTGTAAAAATTTTCATGCTGTGCAAAAAGTTTTAAAGTTATTTAATCAATGGTTAAAACTCAAAAAAAGTCAATACAGAAAAAAGTCTCCAACGCAGAAAAAAAACGAGGCAATGTTTAAAGAAAAATTTGAAAAATTATTCGATATTGCTCGTTTATATCCAAAGCAGAAACTTGACGATACAAAGCAACTATTTTTAGAAGCTCAAAGATCTACCAAGCGTTATGGATTTATTGACCCAAGTGTTTCAAACAAAAAAACTGATCAAGATACTATGGATGTTAATGGTTATTAATAATTTTATTTCCTAGAAAAAAATTATTTATTGCATTTAGTATTTCAAATAGAATTCTGCTTAATCCAATGTCTATTTTTTTTTTTAAATATTTGTTAATACATATTATTTCCACAGATATGGATCAGCCTACATTTGATAATCAAGTTCAGGATAGTGAAGCTCTGGTACGTGTCCAATCATCAACTGATACAGAAACAACATTTGGTAGTCAGAAATCAGCAATCGTTTCTAACTATGAACCTTCTTTCAGTCAGCTCAACCCGCCTCCAAAAATTGATGTTATTACTCCTGAACTTGCATCTGCCCTTGATAGAGCAAACGTTAGTAACCGAAATGCTACTTTTGTTTTAGCTGCTGCTTACCAAAGCATTGGAATAAATATAGAAACATTAAACTTAAGCTATAGTACTATTCGACGAGGTCGTATAGAGTTTAGAAAAACTATCGCTAAACACTTGAAAAATAAGTTCAAAGCTGTAGATCGTTACACTGTTCATTGGGATGGCAAGCTTCTAGCTGATTTGGCCGGTTCTGAAACTGTAAATAGAATTGCAATCATACTATCTACTTCAAATGTTAATCAACTCCTCGGTGTACCAAAAATATCTGATAAAACTGCAGAAAATCATTCTGTAGCAATATTAAATACATTGGAAGAGTGTAAAGTTACTTCTAACATCAAGGCAATGTGCTTTGACACTCCAGCAGTTAATACTGGTATGGTTTGTTTTGTTATCTTATTCAAATGATTGGACTTATCTATAATCCAGACATTTACACTTAATTTAGAGGAATACTAAATGGTACAGCTGCGTTGATTGAAAAAAAATTGAACCGCAAACTAATTTGGTAACCTTATCGCCACCATATTTTTAAAATTATTTTGAAAGGAGTTTTTGAAGTTTTCTGGCCGACAACTTCTGGTCCTAACGTTCCAATTTTTGGACGTTTCAAAAATTTTTGGAGTGAAATCGATCAATTGAAGTACCAAAGTGGCATGCAAGATGAATTAATTGCAAATACATTTTTAACGAAAAGACTTGAATTGATTAACCTAATTAATAATGTATTAAAGGTATATTATTATTTTGTGCTCGAAACAGTCGAAAATTTGCATTTGATGATTTCAATTAACAATTTTTTTATTAAACAGTTGCTCAGTCAAGAAATGATTACAAGGAACTTCTCGACTTATCATTGATTTTTCTTGATGGTCTCCCCGAAGGTACAGCAAGTTTTAAATGCCCAGGAGCAATGCATCATGCACGATGGATGGCTAAAGCGATTTACAGCTTAAAAATTTTCATGTTCAGAGGTCAATTTATACTTTCTGATATTGATAGCTTGCGTCAAATATGTACTTTTAATATTTTAATTTACATCAAAGTATGGTTTACTTGTTCTGTGGCAATCCAAGCGCCGAATAATGATCTGCAACTGTTGAAGAAGTTACTTTCTTGCCCAGAAATTCAATTGCCAGTGCTACAAAAAGCTTTAAAAAAGTTAAGTGCTCATCTATGGTACTTGGATGAAGAACTAGCAGCACTCCCATTATTTGATAACAATAACAATGTCTCAGATGAAATAAAAAGAAAAATGTGTAGAGCGATCAGTCAAAATGAGCAGAGTAACATTATCAGAGAGAAACGATACGTCGCTAGAGAACTTGATTTAATGTCATTTTCAAACAAAGATTTGAGTGAATTTGTTACAAAAAATTCACTCAAACTTTTCGAAACGTTTGATTTACCATGTGATTTTCTAGAAGTAGATGTATCGCAGTGGCCTAACAATGAAAGTTATAAAAAGAATTTAGATTTTTTTTAAACAACTTTCTGTGGTTAATGATGTAGCAGAACGTGGTATCGCTTTGATTGAAGATTACAACAACTGTTTAACCAAGAACGAAGAACAATTACAGTATCTTTTGCAAGTGGTTAAAGAACATCGTCGTCGTTTTCCGGACTGTAATAAAAAAACCTTAACATAGTCTGGGTTTAAGAATACTATTGATTGGAAATCTATAACTGATAATTCATAACTGATGTCCTTAACTATGGAAAAAATTAATAATATTAATAAATAATATTAATAAATAGTAAAAATGGAATTTTATTATAATTTTAACTTTGACCTCGAATCACTTTTACATGGCTAGGATAATCAAAAAATTTCCAAAGACTTTTTTGTAGAACGTCAAATTTCCTATAAGATTCGCTACATCTTAATATTAATATTAAGGGCTCTCGTTTTCACAGGTATCTTTTAACACCTTCTCGAAAGATTTTACATGGGGATTTCGAAAAAAAAATTAATTTTTTTTTGAATCAGCCTAATATTAAAATATAATAAATGAAATAATAATTTTATATCACAATAAATTAAGTTCAGCCGTTTTCATAAAACTCTATTATGGATCTTAGCGATTTATTGCTCTTAATAATTAGAAACAGTTTGCAGCCGGAACTTTGTTTATTTCATAATATTTATAATAATTGATTAATCATATTATGTTAAAATAACCATATCCTGTTAAGTTCGAATCGTCTTAAGATTACTAAAACAAGTTTTGTTTTATTTATTTAATTAGACATTTACAGGTAGGTAATTGATAGAAAACATGGCCGAATTTTTTGAGCAATGACTCTATGAAACCATCAAAGCTGGAAGATCATCTAAGAATGTGTCGTCCTGATAAAAAAGGTAAAGATTTAAAATATTATCAAACATTAAAGGAAAATATGAAAAGTGACCTACCGTGCACAGTAAGTTCTCTTCAACGTCTGAAAGCAACGATGATGGCTTGCGGACATCTTACAATATCTTATTAATTATTGCAAAATCTGGAAAACCGCACACCATTGGAAAACAGTTAATTTTACCTGCTAATGAAGAGGTTTTAAAAACTGTTCTGCACAAATCTTCATTTGACATACTCAAAAGAATTCCTTTGAGTAACAACACTGTACAAAGACGTATTGATGAAATGAGCTCTGACGTTGAAAGTTTCTTGTGTGATTATGAACAACTCATTTTTTTATTCAACTGGACAAGTCAACTTTACCTGGCAATGAAGTATTATTATTAGCATATGTTCGATTGGTTATGGGCGAAGAAATTCATGAAGAGCTATTATTCCCGAAAACTTTGAAGACGGACACTAAAGGCGAATCAATATTTAATGTTTTGAGTGATTTTTTAAAGAAAAATCGATTCCATTCACAAACGCTATTTCGGTGGCAACAGATGGAGCTCCTGCCATGGTCGGGCGTGGGTTTATAAGAATGATACCAGAGGTAATTGCGATTCACTGTGTTATCCACCGACATCTAGTAGCGAAAAATTTAAGTGATAGATTGCACCAATCGCTTCAATTTGTGATTAATGCAGTAAACAAAATAAAGAAGCAATGCATTGAATTCGTGTTTATTTGCACAATTGTGCGATGAAAATAATGAAGACTTCCAACGATTGCTGTTACATACCAAAATACGCTGGTTGTCGAAAGGTGCATGTTTATCAAGATTTTATTTAGTTTTAGACTCAGTTTTAGAGTTTTTGAAAAGTAAAGATCCTGATTTAAAAAAAAACTTGATCAATTTTAAAGCAGACATCGCGTATTTGACAGATTTGTTTAAAAAATTTAATGACCTCAACTTACAATTACAAGGGGACAGTCTCAATTTAATAAAAACAAAGAGTGTAATTTCGGCTTTTCTTGGTAAATTGAAATTTATGAAGGAAAATATTGGTCAGCGCGAATTTTTACAGTTTTCAAACTTGTCGCAGGTAGAATGCCATGATGAAGATATTCAGACATACGTTCAACATTTGATTGCCCTGCATGATGATTTTAAATTCAGATTTGAAGATATTCTGTCGATGGAAATACCACCATGGATCATAAATCCATTTGATGAAGCGGAAGTGGAGAATGTGATATTACAAGAGGAGCTACTCGAGCTTAGCACTAATGAAGAGCTGAAAGTGACATTTAAAAGAGAATATCAAAAATTTTGGCTGCAGGCAGAAATACCCGAAAAATATCCTGGACTGTGGGGAATTGTACAAAAGCTTGTGATAGCGTTTCCCTCGTCATATCTCGTCGAAAGTTTTAGTGCCGTTACAAATTTATTAACAAAAAAAAAGTAGCAGATTGAATATTACAGAAAGGGGAGATTTACGGTTATTCCTTACAAAACTTAAGCCAAATATTGATAATTTGCTGTCAATCCATCAAGTACATCCCTCTCATTAAAATAATATTTGTTTTGTAATTACCATTGTAGAAATTACATTACGTTATAAGTGTTTAATTTTAATTACATTAAGACGGTTATAACAATAATATTTAATAGTATAATAATTTATATATCTAAATTTAAATAAATACAAGAAAATGTATTATATTTCTATTAACCACTCCGAATGGGACATTTTCTAAATAAAATTTGTGAGAATTGATTGGTTCTTGTGCTGTGAGTCACTGTAGACTTCACAAAAGTAAAGTTGGATGGAGTTACTTTTTCGTTTGGCCAACTTTGCTTTTTTGACATCCACTTAGAGCACAATCAATTAAAATTTAATTGAAAATTTGTTTAATCGACTTTATTATCAAATAATTAACCCTATCAAGCAATCAATTCTAACCTTTTTCTCGAAAACTGTTCATTAGTCGTTAAAACCCAGCCACAATGCAAGTTTCCATAAAATAGATCTAATCTTTACTTTTTTTTTAGAGATATAGAAATTGGTAGTGATGTAGCTATTCGCTACGTGCGAAGTCATAGAAAGGGAAGCAAAAGCGATACTAGCGCTAGCTGCGGATAATTCGTGCATTTTAGGGCGAGATTTTGTAATTTTGGCATATCAAATACACGTATACATTTTACTTTTTTTCAAAAAAGTAGGTAAAAACAATACAATAAGCAACCGGAGTTGCTGTGTTGAAAATAGTACAAATACTAGCAAAAAAATCTGATGTGTCCAACACATGACTTTCCTGTCTAATTATTATAGGCTTTTTCCGGTTATTTTGTACAACCCATTGCAGGTTTAGGACATTTGGACGTCGCCGTTTCGGCGTGGCCATTTCGGCGTGGCCATTTGGACGTCAGGCCATTTCGCCGTCGGCCGTTTCGGCGTCGGGAATACTATTTTTTAGTATGTATGTTAAAACCGCTGTTTTATTATGAAATAAGTAAAGAATTGAAATAAGTGAGGTATTGCATAGGAATGAGATAAATGATAATAATAATAATATTTATTTCCAACAAAATTACACTTTTCCAGGTACACATATATAAAAAGAATGGAAATAAATATAAGATCCATAGAAGCCTGTATGGCTAGTATATGGTTTCTCTAATATATTTCTGTTTTTTTTTTATATTGATGTCAGCACATTTTTTTGTCTATTTTATTTTGTATTGAGTAACCTAAATATTCATTTGGAATATTTTCAACATTTTAGTTCAAATAAAAAATTCAAATTAGTCATTAAGTTAAACATTATAAATTAGATATCGTATTTTAAATTAAAAATTAAATATTTCGAAGAAAACATTTTAAATTAACGCTTTAAATTAAACGCTTTAAATTAAATAATTCAAATTAAACACTGTTAATAAAATATATAAATTTAAACACTTTGAAGCAAACATTTCAAATTGAACACTTTAAATTAAATACTTTAAGTTAAATAACCTTATTTAAATATTCTAAATCAGAGACTCTAAATTACATATTTTAAATTGGATATTTTAAATTAAATACAATAAATATTTGAATATATCACTGTAATAAGAAGTGCAGAAGAATTAAGTGAGGTACGTATTTTATTTTTTATTCGAATTTTATTTTCTTTAATTAAGGTACTTTTCTAAATTATATTAGTATCGTTTTAAATTAATCAGATAACTTACTTGTTCTCTTGGTATTTGCAATATCCAGATAACTTACTTGTTCTCTTGGTATTTGCAATATCCACATTTAAATTTTATTTTAAATATAATATTTTTTAAATTAAATGCTTTAATCTGTTTTTTAAGTACCTATCAGAATTATATTAGAAGTGTTATTATTATTTTATATGAACATTAGTATAATAATAGTGAAGTAAAGAAATTGTTCAAAATTTGCAACCCAGAGTAGGCTTCTTTGAGACATACGAGAGAATACAATGCTGATCCACAATTCTTTCTAAATTGCAGAATCGTGATATCTTTGGCATTTATTCATAGGATGATTTAGATTATGCCTTTGATGTTCTAGCGGAAGACCTACCTGCCGAACAGCAATAGTATATGGACATTTTATTTTAGTCTTCCTTTCGACATAAAAACAGTTTTATTATTTAATTATAATAAACCTAAATATAATAAATATAACAATTATTTAAAATTAAAATTAAAATTAAATTGTTAAGTTTGCCAAAACTTTTAACGCCAAAATGGCTAACGTCGAAATGGCCGGCGGCGAAATGGCCGACGTCCAAACGGCCACGCCAAAACGGCGACGCCGAAATGGCCACGCCGAAACTTCCCATTCCCACCTATTGCAGCACCTCTATAAATTTTTAGATGGTAAACTAAATATATACATTTTCCACATACATATAACTCGAAACATTTTTCTATAGATATTCATTGAAAACAAAAATACTGAAAAATTTAAATTTAGCACTATTCCTCCAATTTTTCTATTACGGTCCATTTTAGAAAAATCATGTAAAAAACAAAAATTATAGAGATCGATATCGAAAACAACTTTTAGTTTAACAATTTTCTTAAAAATTCGAATTTTGCACATTCTGTCCAATTTCTCGAAAACGGACCATTTCAGAAAAATTTGGGCATATAACAAAAATTATAGATAATAATATTAGAAGTAATTTTTATTTAAACAATTTTCTTCTTCATACATAAATAAGAGATATATTCCATAAAATATAAAAACGGCCTCCCATAAAGTACCCCCCAGATGTTTCGACTTTGTCCAAAGTCTAATCATTTCACGTTAAGCCAAAGTAAAACTTAAGTTTAAAATTTAATGATTTTTCCTTTATCTGTTTTTGAGTTTTCTTCAAAATTCAAAATTTACATATTTTTTTTAAATATCTCGAATACGGTCCATTTTAGAGAAATAATGTATGGGATAAAAATTATAGAGAATTATATTAGAAACAACTTTTATTTAAACAATTTTTATAAAAAATTATTTTTTTACATTTTGTCAAATTTCTCGAATACAGACCATTTTAGAACAATTTGAAATAAAACACACACACAGACACACGCACGCACGCACGCATGCACGCACGCATGCACGCACGCACGCACGCACGCACGCACGCACGCACGCACGCACGCACGCACGCACGCACGCACGCACGCACGCACGCACGCACGCACGCACGCACGCACGCACGCACGCACGCACGCACGCACGCACGCACGCACGCACGCACGCACGCACGCACGCACGCACGCACGCACGCACGCACGCACGCACGCACGCACGCACGCACGCACGCACGCACGCACGCACGCACGCACGCACGCACGCACGCACGCACGCACGCACGCGCGCGCGCACGCACGCACGCACGCGCGCACGCACAAACGAAATATATATTTTGAAACTGATACAGGTTTTTTAAAAACAATTTTATTGATTAAAATTACAAACGTCTTTGCTTGGCAAAGGCTAGACAAAATCTGATTTAATAAACTAGAGAATTAATGTAAAAGATTAAAATAACAAGCTAAGCACTGAAATATAATATGATACGATAAGGAGTCCGAATGTCAGCTGTATACGCTCACGTAACTCCTCCGTCCTTAAGACGCAAAAATAAGGGAGTTATTTTTGCGGTCCGAATTTTCTGGAATTTCCTCCATGTTGAGGGCTTCTTTTTCTTTCGTTTTTGAATTTTGGCATCTTCTTCTTACAGAAATGTATAAAAATACCATTATACATAAAATTATTAACGTTGAAAATATTGTTAATATTGGAATTTGGTAAGAGTCCTTTGGTTCATCTATTGGCGATAGCTGATTGGCGATTCTATTGATTTCGTATAGGTTGTCGAAATTTATTTTACTGATATTTGAAGTTTGATAATTTCTTCGAATTTTAAAAAGTTCAATTTTGAGTTTTGGTAGAATTAGCGTTTTTCCCTTTTGAATTTCTTGTTCATTTGAAAATGTAAAATCTCTTGACGTGATTTTACAGCCTTCTGGAATGCGAATAAGGGTTGGATTCTGAATTTTGAAAATTTGGTTACTTCTACAATACGACTTAACGTTTTCTGGTTCTTTGGGAACAATCATGATTTGATTGCTAGCAACTTGTTCGAATATTGATTCTTGCAAATTTACTTCAGTGGCGTAGCATCCTTCTGGTAACTGGCCGTCGAGAAGTTGTAAAGTACAGTTATCCCTCGGGATAAAATCTTGTAAACAATAGTAGGTATTTTCAAGTTTTGGGCATTCTTCTTTTTTCAATTGGACTTCTTCTTTGTTGCGTGCCAAGTATGGGTATGAAGGTGTGAACATTTTATTATTTGGATAACGGGATATATTTGATAAAATTCTAAGGATTCGACTTTTGAGATAGGGACGTGGATAGCAAAAATTAATTTTAATTTGGAGAAGGTAACTTGAGTACCAAGAAAGGTATAGTATGTTAAGATATTATTAAAATTTGGAATTTCTTGTTTTTTGTAAATTTTCTGTAAATATTTTATTATGTCTGAAATTTCATAGCTCGATATTATAGAGCTGTGCAGAGTGTTCATTTTGGAAAAGAGAATTGCATTTTCAATATTGTCTATAAATGATATTAAATTTTGACAGTCAAGGTTTATTTGGCTTATTGTTCCTTAAAAGGTTATATATCTGCTTAAAGAGTCAATTTCATTATATATTGCGTCTTGGAATCTTTTTAAATTATCGTGAAGTTTTTGTTGATTTTTCCATAATATTGTTAATGATTGATTATAATGATCTATCAATTTTTGAAATAGTGAAGTTTGTAAGTTAATTTCGTTTGTTATCTGTTTTTGATTTCCCTGCAAAATTTTAATGGCACTGTCATAGCGGTCTCCATCATCAGAGTCGAGGTTGCCAAAAAGCCACTTATTGACTTTTCCAACCCCGTTTATTATACCTCTTTTTGAACGCATATGAGGATATAAATTTTGAAATTTTCTTCCTAAGGAATTAATCAAAAATTCTGTTCTTTCAAGCATATTTTCACTCAAGCCATGGTATGAAATAGGGTTCGAAACGTTACTTTTTACTACAGATTGTTTAATTATAGAAAAATGATTATGCAATAATTCTATTTGTCTAAGAACTACTTTTAAATCTAAGTAATGGATAAATGTGTGCTTTGTGTAAATTAACCTAGCGTTGCCTAACTCTATGGGAAGAATAAGATTTTCTAAGGGGGTTATACTTATTTCTTCGGTACTACATTCTATTTTAGACGTTTGAAGGACCAGGTACAGCAGGATCATCAGTGATTTCATTGTCCTGGTTATCCTGTAAAACGTTTTCTAAATTAATTTTAGGTTTCCTAATTATACTCTTATGATAGGTGCCTTTGTTGGTTTTCAACAAAACACCGTTGTCTTCAATTATTTCTGTCTTTTTGAATTTGGGCAATTTTTTATCACGTAATTTTGTACGAACATAAGCAATTTCTTGACCTGAATAGTCGGGAGGATTAAAACGACTTTCATTGGCTTTATTAATTAAATTTTCTTTGACTTTTTCATTGCGTTCTTTGATAATATTATAAAGTTGTTTGCTAGCTTCCTTGTGGTTTTGAACATAAAAGGAAAGAATGTGATGATCATCGAGATCGAAAGGATCAGGGTTATTAATATGGCCTTTAGTAATTTCAAATGGCGTGAATTTCGTAGCAGAATGTATCGAATTATTATAACTTAATATTGAATGCTTAATTAATTGATTTGGTGATAATTCGTTATTTTGTTCTCTTAAGCACCTATAATGCTCTATTAAACTAGAGTGAAAACGCTCTACTGGAGAATTTGAGGTGCTATTTTTTGCCGTAGTGAAATGAAGTTCTATTTTGTGCAACTTGCAAAAATCTTCAAGGTCCATGTTTTTAAATTCGGTACCACAATCCGCGGTTATTTTGTAAGGGAGTCCGTGATGGGATATAAAATTTAATAAATTATCAACAATTGAGATACCACTGACAGTTTCTAAAGGATATGCTTGACCGTATCTTGAAAATGAATCGATTATAGTAAGGTAAGGGGTATTAGATATTCGAAATACATCTATATGTACATGATCGAAAGGTTTTGATGCTGTTGGGGTTAAGTTAAATTTTACAATCGGGGGATTCCGATCATATTTGTTTTTAAGACATGTTTCGCAATTATTTACAAATTCTTCTATGTCTTTTGAAATATTCGGCCAATAATAAAATTTAGTTAAAGATAATTTCAATTCATTAATACCACGATGTCCTTTTTTATAGACATGATAATATTCTAATTTTTCTTTTTGAGCTTCTATTGTTAGGAGGTCATTTAAAAATATCGTACAGTGAATAAGTTTAAAAGCAGAATGTTTGAAAAATTTCTGCAGAACAGTTACAAAGATTTCAGCTAAGTGAGAAATTTTGAAATACAAAGCATATGTACTTTTGGGATTTAAAAATTCTCTAGCAAATTTTACAATACTTTCTTCTAAATTTCTTTGAGATAAGGTAACAAGAAATCTTGTATTTTCAAATAATTTTTCTCTTTTATAGAGAGTTTCGGTGTTATCACCACAAGTTAAAATAATTTGACTTTTATATTGATTAACGGCACGATCCGTTATCGGTATTGAAAGAATTGGATTTTCAATGGAAGTGTGTACTGTTTCTAAGTCAGTACTTTGTCGTCTCTCTATTGGTGGTTTAATTTGAACGTTTTGTAATATTTTTACTTTAGGGGTGTCTTTTATTATTTCATTAATATCGTTTACCGATAAATTTGGTAACTCATTAATATCTTCAAATTCTTTTTGAATTATTAAATCTAAATCGTCTAAATTAACATCTAAAGATGCTGTTTCTAGAGCGTTTAAATCATGTGTAGGGGGTGCCCTCGATAGGTGCCCTCGATAAGGCGTCGGCTACATAATTAAGTTTTCCTTTTAGATATTTAATATTATAGTCAAATTCTTCCAGCTTTAAGCGCCAGCGCATAAGGCGAGAGTTTGGCTCTTTAAGGGAGAACAACCACTCCAATGGCTTATGATCAGTGAGAATTTCGAATGTTCGGCCAAATAAGTAAGGACGAAAATATTTACATCCCCAAACTACTGCAAGTAACTCTTTTTCGATTACTGAATAATTTATTTCGGCCGAATTTAACGTTCTAGAGGCATAGCATATAGGGTGATTATTTTGAGTTAAAACTGCTCCGATTGCATACATCGATGCATCGGTCATTATTTCGAAAGGTTTTTCGAAATCCGGATACGCTAAAATCGGTTCCGATATTAACAAATTTTTACAATAATTAAAACAATTAACAAATTCCCTCGTATGTTCGACTTTATTATCTTTTTTCAAACAAATCGTTAGGGGTTTTGTTATTTTCGCAAAATTTCGGATAAACTTGCGATAGTAGCCAAGGAGGCCAAGGAAGGACTTTATTTGTTTTTGCGTTTTAGGAATTGGAAAATTCTTAATGGCATGAACTTTATTTGGGTTGGGTTTAATACCCTGTGGCGTTACCACGTGTCCCAAAAATTCTACCTCTTTTCGCAGAAACTCGCACTTATCTAACTGAATTTTTAACCCCGCTTCTTTTAATTTTGAAAATACTAATCTTAAATTTTGCATATGTTCTTGTAATCCCGTGCTGAAGATAATTATATCATCCATGTATACAAGACATGCTTTATTCTGAAGGTCCTTTAAGACCTCTTCCATGACTCTTTGGAAGGTACTCGGAGAATTTCGGAGCCCCATTGGCATCCGTAAAAACTCGTAATGCCCGTTATCGACATTAAACGCCGTTTTTTTCAATAGAGCATTCACCCATCTCTATTTGATAGAACCCACTTGCGAGGTCGAGCGTACTAAAATATTGCGCTCGCCCCAATTTATCTAAAATTTCATTAATATTAGGTATTGGGTATCTATCGGAAATTGTTTTTTCATTTAGCTTCCTGTAATCAACGACGAGACGCCATTTTTGCCGCCCCGACGCATCCAACTTTTTTGGTACAATCCATATGGGAGAGGACCATGGGCTAGAAGAGGGTTTAATTATCCCCTTTTCTAACATTTCATCGATTTGCCGACGCACCTCGTCTTTAAGGGCGTACGGATACCTATAGGACTTCACATGTACGGGTTCTTCGTCCTTAGTTTTTATTTTATGTCTTACTTTGGAAGTGAAAGTGAGCGGGTCACCTGGTTTCAAGAATATTTCTGGAAATTGGCGACATAATTTAATAATATTCATTTTCTCTTCTGAGTTCATATGCTCTATTCTTAATAGGTTTTGGATATCGTTTTTATTTATTTTAGTTTCAATTGAATTATTAAAGCATTCAAATTTGTAAGTCTCAAAATGACTTGATATATAAGGATTTGATTTAATTGGTTTCAATAAAGTGATAGATATATTTTTATCAGTTTCATTAATGACTTCGACTAAAGCGAGCCCATTATTTGATTCAGTTAGAGTTTCTGGAATATATATATATATATATATATATATATATATATATATATATATATATATATATATATATATATATATATCTCCTAATTGAGTTTTATCAATTAAAACATCGCCGTTTAAAATAGTTACCGGGATTTGTTTTAATATTCGTTCAAAAGGACCAACCGAAATTTGATATTTTATATCATGTGGTTGTCTAAATTTTATTGGAATCCTCACGCGATCACTAATTAATTGTTTATTATTTAAATCTATATAAAAATTCATTGCAATAAGGTCATTAATACCTATAACCCCGTCAAAGAATTCGTGGAAATCATAAAGAATACAAGTCAATATATGATTATCGTTAAATTTACGGAAAGCTGGAATATCAGCTTGATATTTAATATTTTTAGTACCTAGAGATGTTGAAAGAGATACATTTGAATGATAAATCGTGTTTGGGTAAAATTTTTCTGCAATAATGGGTTTTAAAATGGATTTAGTACTTCCGGTATCAATTAACATTCTTAATGGTGGGTTATAAATTTCAATATATGGCAGAGGGTTATTAGAAGTTATGTTTAATTCTACTAAGTCTGATTCTCTATCGAGGCTGGGTTCTGAAAATTTGGATTACAATCATTATCAAATTGCTGATTATTTTCTTCACTTTGTAAAAATGAATTATCATAATTATCTGCTTCTATTTGATTTTCACCGTAGTCACTAACAAATAGTTCTTCAGATATAAAATTACGCTTTTAATTATTATTTTGGAAAAAATTATTAGACCTATTATTTGGGTTAAAAGTTCTTTTACCATGCATTGATGGGATTCTCGAAGTGGTTGACATTGGTTGAGGTTTGGGAAGTTGATTCTGTGGAATCGAATTGGGTTTAAACACATTTCGTGGGGGTCCAAAAACTTGTGCGTTTGTTGGATAATTACGATGCTGAGGGCGTGGTTGAACATTTATAGGTTGACGCGACCATACAGGTTTTTGAAAATTTGATTGTTGGGATTGATTTGCGTTTGAATTTGAAAAATATTGTTGATTTGTCGCATTAAAATTTGGGTTAAATTGTGAATTAAATTGTGGATTTGGTCGATAATTATTATTATTATTATTTGCTTTAGGAAAATTTTGAAACTGAAAGTTATTTTTTGGAGTATTTAATTTTGAGTCGCAAGGATGCGTATAAAGACTCTCAAAATTTTCATATTCGTTAACATAGGCTATAGCGTCTTCTAAAGATGCGGGTTGCTTCAGGTGCATATTATTCTTCAATGTACCTGTGCACCCTGCAATAAACGTATTTAATGCGGTTTTGTCACAGTGGTTCATATTACAAATTCTTTCGTTTGCACTAAAATTGTTATCATTACTGATTCTCTGTACTATACTACTCCTCAAAAATTGCAATCGAGTCCCAAATTCTATCAAACTTTCATTCCTGTACGGTTTGGTCCTAGTTAATTCTTGGATAAGACAGTCTAAATTACGTTTATCGGAGAAACATTGCCTCAGTGCATTTTTTAATAAATTCCAATCGGTTAATTCCACCCTATTTCCGACCATAAACTCGGCTTTTCCTATTAATTTACCCTGTATGCAATCGAAAATATGATCACTTAATTCCCTATCATTATAACTACTATATGTTGCCATTAATTTTTCGCATTGAGAAATAAATTTATTTAATGTATTAACATCGCCATCATATGGCCTAATATTTTCTATTTTAGATTGAAAAAGCTCCCAATTAATGGGACGTTTTTCCGGTGTTGGTGTCATCTTTGCGACTGTACTAGAAATAAGTTTATTTTCTGATGTATTTAAACTAAGGTTATCAAAAAGATTTAAAAGATCAGATTCGCTCATAAAATATACTGTAAATAACTATACTTCTCTTTAAATATCTTAACTACTATCTCCCTGGTCCTCGAAAGGGATTTAAGGAAGGCAAAAGGAACTTGGCACTTACCACGATGGTTTAGGGCACCAGTTTCCTCTCCTGAGCTTCTGTCTGCCGTCTGGATCAGCTCCAATTTGTCACCACTGAAGGGTAGGTTCGTTGAATTCACGATTACGACGTTGAAACGTCTAAGTCCCAAAAATAACTGTTTTTTCGTAAGAATCGATTTTTCACAATTTTTCTGCGACCTCGCGAATCCTACTGACTGCGCCAAATATATATTTTGAAACTGATACAGGTTTTTTAAAAACAATTTTATTGATTAAAATTACAAACGTCTTTGCTTGGCAAAGGCTAGACAAAATCTGATTTAATAAACTAGAGAATTAATGTAAAAGATTAAAATAACAAGCTAAGCACTGAAATATAATATGATACGATAAGGAGTCCGAATGTCAGCTGTATACGCTCACGTAACTCACGCACGCACGCACGCACGCACGCACGCACGCACGCACGCACGCACGCACGCACGCACGCACGCACGCACGCACGCACGCACGCACGCACGCACGCACGCACGCACGCACGCACGCACGCACGCACGCACGCACGCACGCACGCACGCACGCACGCACGCACGCACGCACGCACGCACGCACGCACGCACGCACGCACGCACGCACGCACGCACGCACGCACGCACGCACGCACGCACGCACGCACGCACGCACGCACGCACGCACGCACGCACGCACGCACGCACGCACGCACGCACGCACGCACGCACGCACGCACGCACGCACGCACGCACGCACGCACGCACGCACGCACGCACGCACGCACGCACGCACGCACGCACGCACGCACGCACGCACGCACGCACGCACGCACGCACGCACGCACGCACGCACGCACGCACGCACGCACGCACGCACGCACGCACGCACGCACGCACGCACGCACGCACGCACGCACGCACGCACGCACGCACGCACGCACGCACGCACGCACGCACGCACGCACGCACGCACGCACGCACGCACGCACGCACGCACGCACGCACGCACGCACGCACGCACGCACGCACGCACGCACGCACGCACGCACGCACGCACGCACGCACGCACGCACGCACGCACGCACGCACGCACGCACGCACGCACGCACGCACGCACGCACGCACGCACGCACGCACGCACGCACGCACGCACGCACGCACGCACGCACGCACGCACGCACGCACGCACGCACGCACGCACGCACGCACGCACGCACGCACGCACGCACGCACGCACGCACGCACGCACGCACGCACGCACGCACGCACGCACGCACGCACGCACGCACGCACGCACGCACGCACGCACGCACGCACGCACGCACGCACGCACGCACGCACGCACGCACGCACGCACGCACGCACGCACGCACGCACGCACGCACGCACGCACGCACGCACGCACGCACGCACGCACGCACGCACGCACGCACGCACGCACGCACGCACGCACGCACGCACGCACGCACGCACGCACGCACGCACGCACGCACGCACGCACGCACGCACGCACGCACGCACGCACGCACGCACGCACGCACGCACGCACGCACGCACGCACGCACACACGCACGCACGCACGCACGCATGAACGCACGCACGCACGCATGCACGCACGCACGCACGCACGCACGCACCCACGCACGCACGCACGCACGCACCCACGCACGCACGCACGCACGCACGCACGCACGCACGCACACACACACACACACACACACACACACACAAACACACACACACACACACACACACACACGTAAAAATCCGTCGAAACCTGGAGGTCGAAAAAAATTATGATTCCTATACTTTCCTTATCTGTATACAGATAGGAAAGTAAAAACAGTGAAACCTTATATAAAAAAGTCAATAGCAAAGTGGAAATTAAATCAAAGAAATAAATGGATAGGTGTACAATAGGAAGACAAATTACCTTTATTTTTGTAATAATAACAGTAATGCTGGAAATAGTAGACATCAGAAACTTGAAAGGTTTTAAGTAAACAATAAATTATCATTTTACGATGTTCTTTAATATCCCTTTATTCTTAAATGTTCATTGAACAAGGACTAGATTTCAAGATTTCTGCCTTTGATTATTATGTGTGGCATTCTATGTTTTCTTTCGAACAAAAATATAAATAACCATCCTTTTTTATACATTTTAACTTCACGCTATTATTATATGGTATTTTTTTATTTTGACAGAATAAGCTAATTCTTTAATGACAACTTATTACACTTAGGCAACTTCTCATACATTTACCAGTAAATACTGTTGCCTGTCTATATTTTATTATTGATTTTTATTGATTATACTTCATTTTCTTTAATTTAAGCGATAAAAATATATAATAATAATAAATTAATGTTTTATTTGTTTAGCAAATCCATATACTTTTATTAAAACTGACATATATACTTTTTAATTACGAATTCTATTAAAAATTGTATTTGTTCGTATACGCAGAAATAGTCTATTAGTACCAAAACGAATTGGCGCTGCTGTCGCGCACGGAGCGAATAGGGATCCACCAAAATTTTAAAAGTGGTCTATGAAAAAAATGAGTTTGGGAACCTCTGTTCTAGACGATTTGCACAATAACATGGACGACCACGGTAAGTTTGAGGGATTTAAATATTAAAAGACAAAGGATTTAATAACGAAATTTTCAATTTACAATTTAACATTAATATTTGTCAAATGATCGTACAACAGTTTATATAAATTGGAATTGTCGTTGACTGAAATTAGGTAGCTTAAATTAATAGGTTGATGGATGCCTGGAATTTGTATCAATTTATCTACAAATACATTTATTTTGTATGCAGCATTTATATAACCTATGATTATCATAAGTTGTGGATTGCTAAAGAAACAATTAGGATTATCATTTATATTAAATTTGTTCAAATAAAACGGTGCTAGGGAATGATTAAACATTAATCTACACGTAGATTTTGCCAATGCTTTAATCACCGTAATCTTTAATGTTTAGCTGAATACAAGTTTGAAATATCGATCTTTAGTATGATTTCTTTGTTGTTTAATCCATTCTGCTAAGCTCTAATATCTTCAATGAATACAACTGTTCTGCCATTTTCCAGAAATCAAAATAAAGTTATTAAAAATACTTATTAATGTCTATAAAATTAAAGAAGTTTGCAGATAGAAAATATTTAAATACTTAATACAGTTTATTACCTAAGTCGATTTAGTTCATTTCTTTGCAGCAATAAAAATCTATTTCTGAACGACCTTTGCGTTTTAGCCTTCATCAAAATTAAAAAGCCCTACAGGAGAAGAAATAAATTTTATGCACTTGCAAAACGAAGTAATCACGCTAAAGTATTAAATTTGCTTTTAAGTTAGCTAGTTTAATTTATAAAACGAAAACGAATTACCAACTAACTTCGCAAACGTTTCTATTAATGTCGAATGCAAAAAGGTCTCACTACGTAACTTGGAAAATTAATTAAGGAGTTTTCTGGTATAAAAGGCTGATTTGTAGGTTGTGTAGTGACGTAACTAAAATATCTACTTTTATAAAATAACTTAATAAACTACCAGTTATTGGTCATTGTAAAAATATTAATCTAGTTTTTTCTAATTTTGACATATAAAGTGACATATTCTGTTATCACAGTCAGTGTCAAAATGATCTGTTTTATATAACCAATGAAAAGGAGACATAATAACTATCTATTTATGCAACCAGATACGAAATGTCTTATTTTGTGTAACGGGAGAATATTTTCGGGACGAGCGGAATGAGGTCCCGCCGAGGTCCCGCAACGGCATATCGTACCAATATTTTCCCTAAATTTTGACTCGATTTTGACTATACCCATCATGGGCTTTGCAAAGCCAAGAAGAAAATACTGGATTTTACTCCCATTCTATAGGATTGTTTATAGGTTCGTTTCATTTTTTTAATTTTAATCATAATAACTTTATTTATACTACACACAAAATAAGCAAAAGTAATCATATCAAGTAAAGTTAAATACGCACTGCAAACCGCGAAGAAAATACAAAATGTATATACCGAGGACAGTTTCATAATAGTTTTAGGGGAATTGTCGAAAAAAACACTCACACTATAACCAAATCACAAAAAATGCAAAGCGAGAAGGGATCTACGTAACCTGTCCTGCCAACACGGTGTACTATAAGGTGCATCAACTCCTATTTAAAAACAAATGAAAACGGCGATAAAACCAATCGTACTTCCTAGCCAAAATCCGCTAGGTTCGCTAGTATCTATCCGGCGAGAAAGTAAATAAAAGATAAAAGTAGGAGCTGCAATTTAAAAAGTGTTGACAGATAAATATTTTTTAAAATCTTAAAATATATAAATCATGGTGGATCGTTGTGCTGTTTTTAATAATTGTGATTATGGGAGAGAGTCTTCAAAATATTAATAGCAGTTTTATAATGCCAAAAAACAGTTATACAGAATATGGTGCAAATTATTGGTGGTATGAAAATAAATATTAAACCCAAAAGTTCCATTTGTGAAAAACATTTTAATGCAAATTATGTTATCCGTGAAAAAGTGCTAAAAAATCTACTACGAAACGTTATTTTTCAAGTAAATATGTTTAATGTCTACGTTTTAAATGATTGTAGGTTATGTAAATAGGTTATTCAATTTTGTCTTTTCTGTAATAAAAATAATTATTAGTATAAAGTTTTACTATATAAATATTTCGTATTATTTATCCTGTCTCCTTGGTACTAATAATGTTATGACTTGAACCCTATTATAATGTGTTCATGGTATAAATTTCATATACACAAGGTACCTATTTCTTTTGATATTTTTCTGACCCTGTGAATAAATAAAATCTTTGACTTATTCCTTTTAGCCTGATTATAATGCTAGAAAGTTGTATCTGGTTATAAGAATCAAATAGATACTATGATAAATTTATTTTACTTGTAGCCTTTTTATTTTCAAGTGTTTAAATATACATTTGTTTAATAATAATCATCCCCAAATGTGTTTTGTTCCAGTTCTTTAAATATATTTACTAAGTTTTTATAGAAGTACTGATTTTAAATTAATAAAAATTTGAGTTGTAAGAAATATTTAAGATTTTTCAATTCTGTATTTTTATAGGAGTTAATCCCTTTAAGTAAATAAATGTAGTTTGGGGTCGTAGATGTTGGTAATTTGTGTATTGAATAATTTGTCCATATACTGGTTAATAATTTAAACAATGTTTTTTCTGATGTACCTAATAATTATTTAAGGTTATCTTGTAGTTGACGAGTCTAGAAATCCGCATATTCACACCACTCCGCACTGAAGTCTAGAATTTGACAAAAATTTGAAGTTAAAAATAGCGATCGTATTACTTGAAAATCTACTTTTTTATTTTTAATCGATGTAAAAATTGGTAAATACATGATAAAAAGTAAAAGTTATTTCAATATGCTTATTCCTGGTTCCAAATAATTAAATATAACCTTGCAACTATATGTTACGATTCCAACTATCAGAACTAGCCGGAACAAGAATGGTGCATTTCCAGACCCTTCAATTATAAGATTACCATTATTTAATGTGCAGTGCAAATATAAAAAAAAACTACCTAAAAAATGCTGTTCCTGCTTTTATTACTTATGATGGGACTACTTCTCAAAGGAGACAAGGATTGTGGAAAGTATTGCTGATACAGTTACCGAAGTTATCCACTGGGGGTGAAATGTTAATCTTTTAGGAATATAGGAAATATTTTTTTATACCTAACAACTTAATATTTATTTATTGATAAGTTATAGATACTATGTATTTGAAATTCGAAGTAATCATTATGACAGCAGCGTTCTTCTTATTGTATTCGGACAAATAAAACATCTCATTAAATTTTTGTCAAAATTATTAATTTATTAATTTTACATTAGAAAGAAAATTAACAATACACACAAAATTATTTAAAATTAGAAATAAATACAATTTACACATTTCCCATTATTACACTTTTACTTACTTAATTTATTCATTTCTTATATTAACAATTTAAATTAATAATATAGTTCATTATTTAATTGGAACTCATTTTATAATTTTACTAATTATTTTTTTTATATTTATTTGAGGAAAATGAAATATTAAATAAAAGCATACGAATTGTTCTATTAGATAATAGCTGTAATGAAAAAATAAGTAGGAACATTTCAAATGTATAGTTTCCAGATTTATTATGAGTTTTTTATATTAATGTACTCAATAAGTAGGTTTATTATGTTCGCTTGTACACATCACAGTTAGCAGCAGACAGTAACAAACCTGACAACACTTCCGATTTTAGAAAAACATTACAACAATTTGTTTTACATTATATATTTCAATAATGTAATATAATCATCATTTATATTTAATTAATGACAAGATTTACTTTTTAAATAAAACTATATGAGCCCTGTCCCGTTTCAATTAGCACACTTCTCAAATTTATAGTGACTGTCACTACAAGAACAAATCATACATAAATCTGTTAAATTCTTTTATTTTTTTAACCCTTTCACTTCCACTTTCATTAAAAAAAATACCATTGTAGTAGATTGTATGTTTTCTTTGTTTATTTTAAGTAAATTAAAATATTTTCATAGTATTTTTTATTACTCCAAGACATAACGTCCCTGTTCAGGGACATTACAAAAACAAAAATGTACTATGAAAATATTTTTTATAATATTAATCCTTAAAAGTAATGCAAATAAAGTAAATAAACCAAAAAAAAAAAAATGTCTACCAAAATTAACAGATGTATACTTCAGGGTTAATTAAGACAGTGTCCCTCTGGAGGGACAAATACACTGAAAGAGTTAAATATTTACAAATTTTCATGAGTGTTTCATCACCTTTAACTTTCATAACGGCAATAATTCATTAAAACATTGTATTTACAAGTTCTTGAAAATCTTGTGCAGGGAACCTACTCCACATTTCTAGATTACCCATTTGCTTTAATTCTGGCTGTGATCTTGTGGGTGCTGCACGCCTCTGCTTAAAAATTATCACCCCATATTCAAAAAAGCATCTTTATTAAATGAACAAGAAACTAAAAAAAAAAATAAGCATTATTAAAAACTACAAAAAGTAAAATCCATATTCAAGCTTCAGATTTGTAAAATTAAAAAAATTCCAAATACACATTTAACTTGTTCAATTATGTATTGAATAAATGGCCTCTTCCAACAATGATCAGAAATAAACCACTGGGTAGTACACAATTTTGCAGTCTCAATAAACTACTGTGCAGAATCCTAATGTCAGTAACTCATTTCTGAGCATTGTTGGAACAAACCTAAAGTAAATCGAAACCACTTAAAAACAAGCACAACATTTATACTCGAGCATAATTTTTAATTCCTATCAAAATTTTTAATTACTGAATATTTTGTTCTAGTTATATTAAAATTTAAAAGTTCTTACTCTTCATTATAATTATATTTTTTATTTTCCCTATATACCTACATACTATCTCTAACATTTTACAAATTTGATGCCTAATTAAAGATTTCATCTAGCATTGCAGCATTTTTTAGAATATTTGATAAAGCATAGTAGTAACTGCCAGTTAAAACTTTATTTTTAGTATTTAGTTTAGGTAACAGAGACAACGCTTGGAACAGAAAATTGTTAATTCAGAATTTTTAAGTGTTGTTTTATATTATAAATATTTCCAGTTATCCTATATCATTTTTTAATAATTTTCAATCAAAACAAAATGTTTAATAAAAAAATACCCATTATATTTAATAAGGTTTATGCTCTAAAACTCACTGTTCTTTTAATGGCAGATTTTTTAACCTCTGAGTAAAGTTAGGCGTAAGTATAATCTATAGCCTAATCAGCAAGTAGTTACTTTCAACTTTGTTCAGAGGTAAAACCTGGCCTTTAATCTTAATATAATTGTGGAGGTTGGAGACTACATTTGCTAGGGATTAGGGAATAACGAAGATCTGACT
Organism: Psylliodes chrysocephalus; assembly: GCA_927349885.1. Taxonomy (NCBI): domain Eukaryota; kingdom Metazoa; phylum Arthropoda; class Insecta; order Coleoptera; family Chrysomelidae; genus Psylliodes; species Psylliodes chrysocephalus. The sequence continues at coordinate 14,955,059 of OV651818.1, read as the reverse complement.
ACTATAATGACACTTGCTAAAAACTGTATAAGTTCTATGTACATGAATTCATTGACGCGTGATCTCGTTCCAATTCGAGCATACCTGGAATTAGGGATGAGGCGGCAAGACATAGTAAAAGCTTCTAGTTACTTCGCTGGAAATGGGCATGTACCACCCCCGGAAGTATCGAGGCTAGTGGAGTACTGCCAGAGAAGACATCTGCCATTACTTCTTGGATGCGACGCCAACGCGCACAGCACTGTATGGGGAAGCAACGACACCAATCAAAGAGGTGAGCAACTTTTAGAATATATTTTTAATAAGAACCTTTTTGTGCAAAATATTGGGAATACTCCAACATTTGTAACAAGGGCAAGAAGTAGACATCACATTAAGCACACCGAGCATTAAAGATCTAGTTAAAAACTGGAGGGTATCGAGTGAACCATCTCTATCTGATCACAACATAATTGTGTTTACGTTAGAGTGCGACATTCCTGAGACGATCCTCAGGAGGAATCCTAGAAACACAGACTGGGACGAATACAACACCATTTTAAAACAAAATTTAGCACGTATCCAGACAAAAAAGGAGCCGGGGCATCCACTTGCTCTGGAAAGCGATCTCGAAGAACTAAATGGGGCAATACTTGAGGCATATGAATCAAGCTGCCCCATTCAAAGAAATAGGACTAGTAGGAATGCTCCTTGGTGGAACCGTCATCTGTCAAACTTACGATCCGAAGTGCGGAAGCTCTATAATAGGGCCAAGCACAGCGGAGATTGGCAGAGCTACACCGAGGTGCTTACTACCTACAACAAAGAAATCAGGAAAGCTAAACGTAACAGCTTTAGAAAATTCTGCGAGGATATTAACTCTACACCTGAGGCAGCGAGACTGCACAGGGTCCTGGCAAAAGGGAGAGTTGATACAGTTATGGCATTAAAGAATCCAAATGGAAGCTTCACGGAGAGTGAGGAGGAAAGAGCTCGCCTCTTACTCAAAACTCACTTTCCTGGAAGCACACCTTTTCTAATAAGGGACACAACTAAGGTAAGCAGACCCCCAAGAGAGGCCGCTGTAGTGGCCAAGCATATATCTAGCAGAAATCGGTTAAGGTGGGCCGTAAACACTTTTAAACCGTTTAAGTCTCCAGGTGTGGATGGAATATTTCCTGCCCTGCTTCAGCAGGCACAGGAGGAATTACTACCACATATAATCCGGCTATCCCGGAGCAGTCTGGAGCTGGGATATATACCAGAAGCATGGAGAAGGGCCAGAGTCACCTTTATTCCAAAAGTAGGGAAAAAGGATACCTCACATCCTAAATCTTTCCGTCCAATCAGCCTCACATCCTTTGTATTAAAAACAATGGAGAAGGCTGTTGATAACTATATCAGAACAGAAGTCCTGGAGAGGGTGCCACTCCACCACAGACAACACGCGTACCGAGCAGGAAGATCTACAGAAATTGCCCTGGTACAGTTGACTGATGTAATCCAGGATGCACTGACAAACAAAGAAACGGTCGTGTGTGCCTTTCTAGACATAGAAGGAGCTTTTGACAACACGCCACACGAATCTGTAAAAAGAGCACTTGCATACAGAGGAGTAGATAACATCACATCCAGATGGATGGCTCAGCTGTTATCTTCGAGAACTGCAGAGACACAGATAGGGCAGGACACCATCTCCATCTGCACAACCAGAGGATGTCCACAAGGAGGAGTTCTATCCCCACTAATGTGGAGCCTAATCGTAGACGAACTTCTATGCAGATTGACTGACCTCGGCATACCCTGTCAAGGTTATGCCGACGACATAGTCATATTTGCTAGTGGCAAGTTTAGAAATATCCTGTGTGATATAGTCCAACGAGGACTAGAACATACCAAAAGATGGTGCCGTGAAGTGGGACTTAGTATAAACCCTACAAAAAGAACACTAGTAGCCTTTTAAAGGAAAAGAAAACTTAATCTCAAAACCGTTAAATTAGACGGGATAGATATAGAATGGAAAAATGAAGTCAAATATCTAGGTCTAACCCTGGACAACAAACTTCTCTGGAACACACATGAGAAGGAAGTAGTAAATAAGGCCACAAAAGCCCTAATGGTATGCAGAAACATGGCGGGTAAACGATGGGGATGTAACCCAAACATACTGCGATGGATGTATACTGCAATAGTGAGACCAATCATCACTTACGGGGCTATAGCCTGGAGTAACAGAACTAGTTTAGTTACTACGAGAGCTAATATATCAAAAGTACAAAGACTAGCCTGTGTTTGCATTACTGGTGAAATGAGAACCTGTCCTACGGCCGCAATGGAGGTGATCTTAAACCTCACCCCTCTACATTTGATGATAGAAAATGTGGCAGAAAGGACACGATATAGAATGATCAGGAGCGGAGTAATCAGACGAAAGTCTACTTGCTTCAGGACTAAAGATACCTGGGACATGCCCCAGGATGAAATGCAAAAGAAGTACAGTTTTGTGAAAAACTTCAAAACCACAGAGCTGGGCTGCAAGAAAGAATGGAGCCAAGAATCCATCGAGCTTGCAACCGAAAGACGTGCTATTCAGTGGTACACGGACGGTTCCAAAACCATAGAAGGAACTGGAATAGGAGTGTATGGGCCGAGAACCAAGCACTCCGAAAGCTTGGGAAAATACCCAAGCATCTTCCAGGCGGAAATTCACACCATCGAGAAGTGTATCCAGTTTAACATCGAGAGAAACTATCATAGACAAGAGATTATCATCATGTCCGATAGTCAAGCAGCCATTAAAGCGCTGAGTTCTTACGTAATCAGCTCAAAAATGGTATGGAGATGCCTAGAACAATTGAATGAGCTAGGCGAGAAAAATAGAGTTACTCTCACTTGGGTCCCGGGACATAACGGGGTACAGGGAAACGAGATTGCAGATAGTCTTGCAAGAAAAGGGGCTCAAACACCCTTTGTAGGACCTGAGCCGTTCTGCGGTATCAGCAGTAACATAATATTAGAAGAGATTAAAAAAGAATTGGGTAGTAGAAGAACCGATAATTGGAACAATCTCTTGGGGCTGAGACAGGCCAAGATACTTCTGGGTGAATATAACCAAAAAAGATCGGAAGCCTGCATCTGCCTGAGCAAGAACAGGCTACGTATTGTAACAGGGATCCTTACCGGGCACTGCCGACTAAAAGGACACCTAAGTAGACTGAGAGTAGTAGAGGATGGTGACTGCAGATTCTGTGAGGAGGAGGACAAAACCTCCATTCACATCCTAACTGAATGTGTAGCACTCCAGAATCCAAGGGCACTATATCTAGGAGGATATCAAATAGAAGAGGGAGACTTACCTAACTTGAAGCCACTTCAAATCCTACACTTCCTTGAAAAAATAGGATTGGAAGGGGTGTTATAGGCATTGAGACATTTCCTTAGTGCAGTGGCGACAGAAGGGGGCACAATAGATCTTTTAGGTCGCAGTGTATTAACACCCCATTATCAACATAACATAACATGTACATGTAGATAGAACCATGTGAATAACGTTAGTGCTTCGATAACACAACATTGATAATTAACAGATGAAAATATTGGTCACAAAAACAAATTAATTAGTATATTCTACCAATCTCATTTTTTCCAAAAAGTACAGTTACAACCTTGTTATTCTTTGAGATGTATTTATTACTGATACTTAATAATAAAAATAATAATAATAATTGATATAGGTACTTACTAATCTTTGGAAACATATATACTCCAGTCCAGTGAGACTTCATTCTTCTGGTATACTGCTATTTCACAGAAATGTTTGTAATTCCAATCACTATGTATGGATTTGATTATAGTAGGTATAAAATTAAATGTTTATTGAATATCTTTAATCTGGGCAATGAAAATCACAAAACTCACTTTAAAAATAATAAGCTTCAATCTGAGTACCATAGTTAAGGTCCACTTCTTCATTCTATAATCAGTAACCCACTGTATTGCTGTTTTTGCCAAAGCCAAAGGTAATATTTGAACACAAAACAAAATCAGCTGTTTTTTATAAACACCCCTATTTCACTTATTTAGTAGCAAGTCTCTGGCAGCAACTTGTAACTTAATTGGAGCATATTTATTAAATCTTGAACACTTTTTTTGATCGTATAAATGCACACATCAGTGTAGCTTGTTTAAAAAAAAACTCTTTATAAGCAACCATCAATAACAATAAACTTATTTGTTGACCATTAATTTTTTCATCTGTACTTCTTCTGATAGTTTTGTCATTTTTTATTTCATACAAACTCGAATTTTCACCATAGAAGAACTATTTTTATGATTGCACTTTTTTTGACAGATAAAAAGATTGCCGCAATTTTCCGCCGTAACGACACTAGCGAACCTAAGTACGACCGGTTCTGGTATGTTTCTTCAGGGAGTTGAAACACCTTTGTAGTACGCCGTGCCCGCTAACGGAGTTATAACCTAACTTTTTGGCAATAATTAATTCATTTTTAGTAGTACAATTATTTATATAGGAAGTTTTATTTGAATGTTTCATTAATTTATAGATATCTACTAAAATCTACAAAAAAGTTGTCTACTAAAACTAGCCAAAAAAAAACTGAAACAAGAAGAAATCTGCTTAATGTGGCAACGTTGGGTCAAAGATCCAAGTCGGCGTGAACTGCATTGGGATTCTGTTTGCTATCGACTCACTCGATATCGAATTACGACACTATAGGTATCGTCTCTACGGAAACCGAGATTTTGGAGTCGGGCGATACACTACACATGTATTGTGTGGGCAGGTATACCGTTTTAACTTGATTTAGATTTTTATAAAATTATGTAGTTCAAATAAAAGCTTTTTATATTTTACGTGTAATATCTAGGGCCGATTCCACCGTTGTGTTAAACGGAGAATAAAATTACATTATTAATGTAAAAATGTAATTTTAAATATCGTTTAACACAACGGTGGAATCGGTCCTTAAACAATTTAAATAATAAAAAACATATATTCAAATAAAATTAAACTTCATAAAATACAATTATTTTGTTACATTAGATATGTTGTTTATTTTAACTTTTTATGTTGGGGATGATACTTCTTATTCCGAAGATATAGGTAATTTTGTAGGTGAATCTGACATTTTTTTTTTAATTATTTACTTTCTTTTACATAAATCTTCCGTTTCGTTCTCTTACTCTTTTAAAAAAATGGGCAAATAAATTTATTTGTATAAATATATTAACGATTTGGCAACGACAGGACTTTCTTATTTTTAGGGAAAACGAGCTCCTTTGAAGTTAATAATCATTTAAACTGAAATCCAGCCCAGAACATGAGTCATGTGTCTCAAACCAGTTCGAAAAGTGTGATATTGTCAGAAAAAAATGAGTCGAAAGAGAAGGAAGAGATGAAAGTGAACCTGAAGTAAACTTTTATTTTTGAGTCGTATCTAACATTACCATTCGTCCCGCTTTGGGCAAGACACCCATTTTCAAGTTGTGTACCATTGTCCCCAAAAAACGCAAGAATGCCCCGCTTTAAAAAAAAGGTGATCTGATGCAAGGCATTCTATCCAAAAAGAGTGTTATCGCATATTAATATGGGCTAGTAAAAAAACTTAATTTGAAGTATCAGTATTAAAAGCCAAGCATAACATAAACAAGTCACGTCAACAGTTCCATTCCTGTTTAAAAGCCAAAATATAGGAACCCAGTCGACTAGACTAGTTCTATTTAATTTTTCTAATTTTTAATAAACATAAAACATGGTATTTCTCTTATTTTTAATATATATTTTTTAATTATATTGTTTTACTTTTACTACAATTTTACTGTTGTTATTCTACACTAAAAATAATAAAAAATTGCTGTTATGCCTATCAAAATTTAAAGGCTTTTCGCTGTGAGGTAAAAAATGATAACATTTTGTTACAAAAACAAAAATTGTTAAAATAATCCCTATCTTATTTTAATTATTTTTTTACAAACTACTTTTATGTAGGTACTTAGGTGTAATACATTTTTGGTCATTGCTAACATTCATTACCAGTTTAAATTATTTTTATGTATTAATAAAATTTGTCTAGTATTAGAGTTATACATACCTTGTTGACAAACTACATACAGTAATGGGGCATGTTCAAAAATGTTGAAATTTTTTTTATGAATAGTAGAGTTAAAAATAAAACTACATTTTTTTTATTTTTTTTTTATCTATTCATTTGCCGAAGTTATGAATTTTTTTAAAATTTATGACGTCACCGGGAATAGACCAATAGGAGCTAGCGCACAACGTTGCCGGCTAGAAGGTTTACGAGGAATGATGTACGTTCGTTTGTGTACTCCTTCTTACTTTTAGACTTCTAAAACATCGTTAAACAAATATCTTTTAAATATATAATATCAAATGTTTTTTGAAAGTATTATTTCTATTTAAACTTTTACCATATTTAAAGTTTCATTGTTTTAAAAGTCATTTAATAATTCAGAAAATGGCAAAATGGCAGCACTGTGTATGGCATCTGTCATCATAATGTCTCGATCAAGAATTTATTTGGAATTTGAGTGTTTAATTTTGTACTTTTTATAAATATTATGACTACGAAAAAGTGTTTTGTTCCAGAATGTGATAATTATTCACATTCATCTTCAAAAATATTTATTAGTGTTTCTAGAAATTTGGAAAGAAGAAAATCAACCTTCTACTAGCGATGTTTCTCGTAAACTTTTTAATAAAAATACACCGGATTATCAAGATGTAGCAGCAATTTCTGCTAATTGTCCCCTTCAGGAAATTGAAAATGAGGCTACTATAAATTCTTAGGTGTATAACCTAAAAACCCTTCTGGAAGAAAATGCAGAATTTCCTGAAAGTTTTGAAGATACCGAATTTATTCATCATTTTGTGGAAGAACTAGTGATAAAAAAATAATAGAAAAATGTGGGTATTTAAACAAACTGGTTCCTGGATCCCATATAATGGCAGATAGGGGTTTCAGAATATTCAGCTACTTGAAAACATGGGATGCACTTTAGTAAAGCCACACCTAGTGTATCACAGAATGAAAAAAGTTCTCCAGAAGATGTACAATTAAGTAAAAGAATAGCATCTCTAAGAATGTGGAAAGAGTTATAAGAAGGGTTAGTTAATTTAACATGTTAAAACCACATTCGTGTGTGAATTTTAAGCAAGTACATTTACTTAGTAATATCTGCATAATTGCTTGTTAACTTACAAGAACCTATTTTGTAAGAGTAAATATTAATTTAATAAATTTTTTTTGTTTGTTTTTTTAATTTAATTTACCTAATTATCACATTTCAGGGATTATAATGAGTTTTTAAACAGCCAATGTAATTTTTTATAAAATTTTAACTTTTCGAACAAATCAAAGAGGAATGAGTACCTGTATATGCATAGATTTTTTTTAAAACTACCAAAACAAAGGCACCTATTTACAGCCGTTTAAAATGAAACAATTTGACAAAAACGCCTATGTCACAGTAATAAATATTAAAAACAACCAAGTTCAGTTGAATGTGGTAGCAAAGTCTATATATTCCAATAAATCGGGTAACTACATGTGGTATCACTGGTGATAAATTTAAAAATATCACAATTCTTGCCACCTTTTTCAAAAAACCAGAAAGTGTGCCTTCTATTTATGAAAATGACAACAGTGATAAATGTGAAAAAAAAAAATTAATGTTGCTATTCGTTATTACGATAGTAAAACATGTTTGCAGTTCCGTTTATTTTTTATGAAAATCTAAGTAAAAACAACCAATGTCAAAGGGTTATAATTTTTTTCTGTCGAACCAAATATATCACAAAATTTAAAAATTGATCCTAGGTCAAGCTAAAGTAATACCTTTATTGATAGTAGCTTTAAAAAAGGAGAAAGAATAATATTGACTTAAGTTATTATTATTAACATTGGTGATTTTTAATAAAAACTCTTCAATTATTGTTTACAAACAAAAATATAAAAATCTGTGAAAATTTTATTTATTAACCTTTTAATAAAAAATAAGAAAAATGAAGTAAAAAACAATTTATTTACAAATAAAAAATATATATACAAATCCTAAGAATATAAAAGTACTGATTTATTTTCCTGTAGTGGATGAAGAGGTTTCTTTAACAATCTAGCCAAGTGTACATCAATATTTACGCATTTTGATAAATTAGAGCCTTTCCAATAACACTGAGTAGATGTTACATATGGTTCCTCACTTCTTCTATGAAGCCACATATTTACAACCAACTGAAAAAAATAAAAGGGTTAGATATGCAGTTACAAAATAACTATATAACCAGCTACATAATGCCTTTATTTTATGTAACAAGACGAGCAGAGCTTTACTAGCTCTGAACGAATCCAGTAAAGAACCTCGGATTTCCAAAACTTAAAAAAAAACAATCTCACCACATTTTCACATTTTTGAAATATTATAGAGCTTTTCGTAAAAAACTGCTATTTTTAAAAATACAATTTTTTGTTTAAACAGCTATGTCTCATTTTAGGCTATTGAGTATTATAAAATAAAAAATTACAGGATGCTTTGTTAGCTTCAAACGAATCCAGCAGAGCACCCCAGTTTTTTTTTAAACCACACCACGTTTTTTGGCTCCTACAATATTATAAAATATTCGAAATTTGGCATTTTAAAAAAAATTCGCAATTCCCTGCTGACTTCAAAGTTTTTTTCTGAAAACAAATGTACTTACCACATTTTTAGGATTTTAAAACAGCCTAAACATGTGTCATAAGTAGTTGTTTTTATATATTAAAAAACTGAAGTGTCCTGCTGACTTTGTTCCAACAAAGCACCCTGTATTATTTAAAAATAGCAATTTTTTTAGTAAAGTTTTACAATATTTCAAGAGTCTAAAAATATTCTAAAAATGGGGTGTGGTTTTTAGAAAAAAGCTTTAAAAAACCGAATTGCTCTGCTGGCTTCTTTCGAAGGTTAGCAAGCACCATGTATTTTTAAAAATATAATATTTCAAGTGCATAAATATATGGTGTTGCTGTTTTTACAGAAAAAACTTTATACAACAGAGGTGCTTTGCTGACTTCGTTCGAAGCTATAGAGCATTTTAAGTTTTGCAAAAAACGAGGAGCATAAAATTTTTGAAAAGGGTATAAAAATAGCCTAAAAATATGGCATATTTTTTAACTCAAAATTTCATAGGTGCTCTGCAGCATTCTTTGGTATCATAATTATTACTAGGTTCACTAACAAAATCTGTTTCTAGATTATTTTAACACTTGCTGCGATTACAAAAAATGTCTATATGTCAAAATTAGAAAAAAAATATTTATAGGAATAAAGGGCCTTATACACTGTTTATTATATGTAATATAAAAACAAAAAAGCATAATAAATATTACAAACCTTGACACTCAGCATATCCTAAGCATATTGTGCACTAAAAATTTCATTTTTGTTAATTACAACGCAACCACATCAGAAGGTTTTTGCCGTACTTTATGTTTAGGTGTAATTTGTCTCCTTCTCTCTTATGGAAAAAGAAATTATCCCCATATTCTTGCTTGGCAGATCTAAAAATAAAACCTGAGATAAATATGTTTTACTTGCTCCATATAAACTGTAACTACCTACTATTAAAACAAAGTCTTACCTTTCTGACTTTTGTAAACTGAGTATTGTTAAAAAATGCAGTAATCATCTCGGTAATCATATTTTCGTTTACAATGGGTAAAACACTTGATTTAACTTTTATAAATCCAGCTGATTCATATTAATAATAAAATTAAACCAAAACAAAAAACTAAGGTTAGGTGTTAGGTGGTGTCAATTTTAATGTCACTTAGATGTGCGTTCACTTCGACATTCTGTGTGTCGGTTTGTTCGTTGGCTTAGTTTTGTATAACAAAAAAAACTTCGACACAAGATGATTGGTCTATTCCCGATGACGTATAATTTCAAATTTTAAATTTCAATTGGGCTTAATTTAAAAACTTTTGGCTTTTTTAACGAACTGACTATTTAGAATAACTTGTATAGCGACTAACTATTACAATATAATTTATAAAACAGCATATCTCACATGTGAACATGGCCCATTCTTTTAAAGGAATGATCGATTTTGTATTGGAAATTATTAAATATACAAATTTAATGTTGTCATAGGTAGATTGACTTATTTAACTTTGCAAACATTATTTGAAATGTATATACAGTAAAGAGGTACTTGTTTTGTAGGTTCAACAAACCAAAGTGGGCCCTTTTTAATATAATTATTTATATTTAATTTATTTGAATACAATATAATATGTTTTTTGTGTTCAACCATATTTAAAATGATTGTGGGTAATAATTTAGAAAATATAATTTCATACTTTTGTTATTTATGTTTAAATACCCTATATACATTACATGACAACAACAGAAAACATCAGTAGGTACATGAAATGTCTTTTTTCCTAATTGGCATATACAGCTGCAAATAATACAGCAGCAACTTGGACTACAAACTTTACTTTTACCATAGCCATGCATATACCTACAATAAGCATTTCCCTCAATGGATGTTTTACCTGAAATAAAAAATTGTATTACAAAAAAGAACCAATTTATGTACTAAATAAACATTTCCGAAAAGTAGTTCCAAGATTTACAACAAAAAATAAGTTAAGGCAATTTGATTTCTGAAATTTACATAATTGCCAAATGATAAATAAAAATATCACAGTCAGTAGTAATAGTAGTAGATATATAATCCCAAGTCATCGAATTATTATTTACAAACGGACTTTACTCAACAATTACACTATTCAGTGATGGGAGATTAAATTATCAGACAAGTTCAACCTGAATAAATAGAATAAACGCACCTTTCCAACATATGAAAATTATATTACTTTCGTTGCAATTTTAATAACAAAATTTTCATCTGCTTTGAATAATAACTGTGCTAAAACTATATATTTATGTTATACCTATTATTTATATTCCTTACTGGTGGATTTCCATTAATGTCCAAATGAAATAATTTAAGTACGTCTTGAATTAATTTTATATTCTTCGAACAGGTACCTCCATAAATAATGTGTTATTTTGTCTAAGGTTATATTAAACTATAACTTAACGAACCAACTCTATTACAGTAAAAACCTTAAATAATTATTAAATAAATAAATAAATAAACAAACACATAACCTAAATGCTAAAAACAGATTTAACAGGGGTTCAAGGTCAATTTTATGCTTTTTATGTTGCGTTTTTAAAGTACCTTGTTTTGCTTTTTTTCCTCGATAACGCTTTGTTTTCTTCGTTTGCTCCATTGATATGATTTGCATTGCAATGTGTAACAAAAACAACTGGATATGTTAGCGGCGGTACACATTTTTTGACTTCCTTTAAACGGCAGTATTTAAGAGGTCATATATTTAATAAAAGGCTTTTACTAAAAGCTCACCTCTCACGAATGTTTCAAGAGTGGATCTAACATTTATTTCTAATAAATTGTGAATGCCGAAAATACACATGCACTAATAAATCAAAAAGTGAACTAAAATCAATTATTAATCGCTAACACAGCGCGGCAAATTAATTTGAATTCGCTACCTTCTCTTCCAAAAAGAGACATAACGAGTCTGTGAAATGTATATCGTTCCTTCCAATACTTTCTTTCTATGTGGGAATAACATACATAACCTCATTTTAAGTTCCAGACCTCCGAGCAATTACTAATAGAGGGAGCGTGAAAACGAGTTTGTAGGCGATTGTTGTGTTAGCAACATCTGTAGAGGAAGTGAGGAAGCGGGCACAAGGGGGAAGGTAAACATCCTTCTTGTTCAGTGGCGTATCATTTATCTATAAAAACACATTGTCCAAACGTTTTAATTGTAAAAAAAAACTAAAAAATTTGCTAATTTTACTATTTTTAAAGTGAATACCGTCTTACATGTGTCTAATGCAGGAAATGAAACAAAATCACTGTAAAGGTCTAATTTTTTCAATTGAAGAATAAAACCTTAAAATCAATTTTATTATAAATAAATACAGGAGCGACTAGTTTCGGCATTACAGGAACATCTTCAGGCCTGTAATACAATAATCTTTAATTATTATAATAGGTTGGTCACTTATAAATAACATTAAATAGTACAAACTACAAAAATGGATCCATATTGTAGCGTTACAGCATTATAGAATTAAAGCTGTGAAAATAAAAGAGCAGTGCAAACGTAACTAAAAATAAGAAAACTGAGTACGGAATCTACAAGAGAAGAGGTGAGAATGAGCAATTACGAATGCTTTTAAATTGCTCGGGATAACAAATAAAGCTGATAATGTAGTGGTATAGTCCCCGTCAAAGAAGGTCTGGATATGTTAAAGAGGACGGCGTTTTCTCTGTAAATCTGGAGAATGTAAGGATGGAGGGAAGACGAATCTTGTTGGCTTGGGTGTAGATGGCTAGAAAAAGGAGCGTGTAGATGAAAGCTCCAGTAAATATCGTCACTTTCGTCTAATTTTTTATTCTCACTCACCCTTTCGGCTTTATCTTCGAAATTCATTTTTAAAAGGAAATAAAAGGAAATAAAATTATTCATTCATACAAGCATATAATAAAACAACATGAATTTATTATATTTAATAAGCTAATAAACGTTTGTTTTAATGAAAAAAACATATATGTGAGTATAAAAAATATATAAATAGATAAGAATAATATCAAAATCAATTTGAAAATACAACAGACAATAAAATGAAATAAATTAATACAAGTACAAATAGAAAGTTAATAACATACCTTCTAAAAGTAACACATTTTAAGTAGATAAATGTTTAAAGAGTTTATTCCTGAACATAACTAATCTAACGTTTTCCCCTTTTTAATATTATGAGGGTTTTTATAGTTGAAGTGAAAATTATAATTTATTTTGGTCCTAATAAAAATTAAAACATAGGTTATCAAAGAGTAAAATTCATAATAGAACTTTATAATCTTAAATCGTTATCAAAAATTATTAATGGTAAAACTTCAAACAATAGATTCTTAAACAAATTTCTAGTTTTTGTTTTGCAAAAGACTTTTTTGCCTTCTTCGGTTGCCTTTGCCACTTTTCTTTTAGTAGTTTCGAGGAGAAAATTCCTATGGAAACCAGTAGAACCATCAATTGGTTGGTAAAATTTTGATATTTTGAGTCTGGTAAGTTTTGATAAACTTTCTTCTTAGGAAGCTATAACCTTATGGAGAATAAAAATTTAATGTTAGATCAAAAGCTCTTAATTGAGAATTATATTTGCAAATGCCGTTTTAATATTTTTAAAAGTTATTGGAAAATATAAGATATCACACAATGCACATTCATATAATATTATTGTGCTAGAAAAATACTAGGTAGTTACTGAGACAATTTAAAAAAAGTATTTCGAGAAACTCAACTTTTAATGTCATCATTGTACTTAACTTTTTTATTACTAAATTATTAATAATGTCATTTTGTGAAGTTCGTTGTGATTTGTATATTATATATTATTAAAACCCATCGTCAATGTTAATGTGCCAAGTTTTTTTAATAATTATGTCCTTGTTATAGTAAAAACACATTTAAACACATTTTTAAAGTTTTCTGGATTTCTGCTTTAAATTATCGTACAATTGAACTGACTAATTGTGTGTTTCAGTAAAGGTATATCTCTTTTTTGTTATAACAGTCTTTGTATATTGTTCTAACTTTTTAGATAATCAGAGAAAACAGTAAGACATCTTAATATAGCCTAGTTCACCAACAAAAATGTAGAATAATTAATCTCACATCAAACGAAAAAAGTAATTTTAGGATGTCCTAATAGGTTTTAACTTAAAACTAAATAAAATGTATATTGCAACTGTGTTTAAATAAATGAATGTTTTTATACCTGACTATAGCACCAGACAAACATTATTTTAGATCATAATGATCTGCATAACTCAAAATAGTCAAAATCCACATTATTTAAGTTGTTCTAGTATTGTTTTAGCATAACGATGTTAACTCCAATAATAAATATTCACATTTTTTTGGGACATTTTTTAAGGAAATTAAAAAAAAACATGAATAATGTGATATTCTTGTTTAGTTTTGTACTATATAATATAGTTAATTAAGTAGTGATTTAGAAGCAAATTATGTTCTATTTATAGAATAAAAAATCACTCATAATATCTAAATAGTTATACCTATTTATATTTTGGACAGGAAGACTATGTTATGTTTTTGGCTCTGAATACTTTTCTTAAGAATTTTAAAACCTTCCTTAGCTCTTTTGGGATATTCCATGCATATCTTAGAAGTTCATTTAGTTTAAACCTAAAACAAATTAAGTACAAAAAATTAACATTTAAACAATACACAAAATTAGTCTTTTAGATTAGTTAAAAAAAAGTGTCAACAAAAAAATAGCTATGCCTTTTTCCTTAAACATTCTTTTTGAAAGAAACTTAAGTTTCTCTACCTACTTGCTGTTTTAGTATTTTAGTAGCAGATGAATATAGTGTAGAAGTAGTGACAGGATTGATTATTATACTTCTTTTGTCGAAATTGCATTTTTCTTTAATATTTTCCTTCCCTGAGATCTGTAATAAAAATGCATTAGCATAAAAAGTTATTCAGGTGGTCACTTGTTGAATTCCTATATTTTGGAACCATGTATTTCTTTCTCATATCAAGAAAAGGAAACCTAAAAAAATAACAATAAACTTTACAAAGATGTGATATTAAAATAATAATAAGTAATTAACCTTTACTATAATCATTATGAGACGGATGAAGACGAACGTAGCTGGAGTGTACTTGCTCTTAATTTTAATTTTTCGATAAGAAATTAAAGAAGTTTAATTGCAAATTAAAGGTGATTGCCTAATGCACCGCCTCTGATAATTAGGTTGTGTCTGTACTTACTTATGATATTATCTTGAAGAAGCATTTTCAACAGGCCTTTTACACATAAAGCATGTTTTCACCATATTATTAGAGATAATAAATCTTAAATATACATTTACAACCTTTACAACGTTATAAATAATAATATTTTCCGTAAAATACAAATAAGAAATTGACATGTGTCAGAAAGTGTCAGAACTTTCGCTCACAGAAAACTTCTGGCGCTATCAAACTTGGCAACGCTGATTAAATAAGCCAATTACAGAAGAGGTATTTTCCCCCTCGGGGGGAGTAGATGTTGCTAACAAAATTTAGCGCGGGGAAGGGGGGAAGACTCCCTCTAGTAGTAATTGCTCGGAGTTCCAGACGACACATACTTAGATACCGTCTGAAATTGACGTATAATTGACGTTTGTACTCGATATCACGTGACTATCGACTCACTCGATAGATAATAAAATTAACTAATCTCGGAAAAAATGGCGTAAACGATATGTATCGACTCAGTCTCATAGCAACCCGCATAGCAACCGTCCGAAATTTACATTTGTAGTCGATATCACGTGACCTTCAACAACTACTCGATAGCTAAGTTTTCGCAAAAATGGTGCTGAACAAGCAAAGTTGACTGTCATAATTCGTAATATAAGTGCGATTTACAAAATTTTGTTAAAAATATCATGGTATAACGCACTGGCGCACAAAAAATAGAGATTAGGTTCGTTCCAACAACCATCTTGGAACCATACATAAACCAGTCAACAACTTATTGTTGAAGGTTGATAGTCAACGACTCATCGAGGAGAGGGACTTAATTAGAAACTTGGAGGTATTGGAAATTGGAATACATATTTGTATTGTCAGGCACACTCTGTCAAAGTCGGAACAAAAATGTTAAGTTTTGAATATAAGAAATAAAAACATTATAAAACTCATTAAAAAATTGTAAATTTTGATTATTCGCTTAAACTTTATTTATTTACTTTTTCTACTACATTTGAAAGTGCCTCAAAGTCAATGTCTTCGTCACTAGAGTCATAATATTAGTTCCTTTTACTTTTGTCACTTATTATTAATAAGTCAAGAGATGCACGTATACAATAATGTACTATAAATAATGAAAACCAAATTACGATCGGTAATAGTATATAATCCTTGGATCAAGACTAAGAGAAGGAATACCTACACCACTGGTAGCTTTCCCTTTCATTATACCTGATAAGAACCGGCATACTGATGTGTCAAGGATTCTGTGTTAGATAAAATATTTTGTTGAATATTATTTTTATCATAACTTATCTATTAATATTACTAACTTTTATTTTTACCAGCATTTATATTTTATATCTTAGTATTTTTCTAACGCATTATTATGAAAACCCAATGTACGTTGATATCATGTTCTTATATTGTAACCTGCTATTCTAGAATAAAGTTGTTCTCTGGTTTATGAGTTATTCAAAATAATTAACCAAAAGCCCTTGAAATATATATAAGCAGATCACGAAATTTTCAGTTGGTCGTGGTTTATTTACGAGTTTACTTTCGTTGTGCGCATGACTTGACAATTCGTTCCTATTCAGATCCAGGAACTGATTGGACAGTACAGAAACTGGTATATGTAGGTAGGTGCACTTTAAGCGCATGCTCATGTCATATTAGACCATATTAAAACACGTTACTACGTCGTATACCATCATTTTAGTATTTCCACTGTAACATTTTTGCTTACTGTAATTTATAATGTTTTAAATATTTTTCTGAGGAAGTTGTACATTTCCAACCTCTCCATATCAACACCGATTGTGATAGTGAGCAGTTACAGAATCTTTGGTAGTATTTTCAGTTACCACGTTGTAGGTGATAATGTGCAAAAATTTTGGCGAACACACAGTTAGCCTCGTTTTTGTCGGGGTTTTATTAGTCCTGTACTTGGTTTGGTGTTGCTTGCTTTCTGCCTTTGCTACCCCAACTTTATTTTTCCTTTATTGGATCTGCCGCCCCATCAACTTGGTGGTTTCTGTTTCCAACAGCTTTTTGAACATGCCGACCTATTACTGGACTGTCTGCAACTGGAGAGTATTGTCCAACTTTCATTGTTCAATCTTTAATAATTTACTTTCGCTTAAAGACACTATTGACATAAAACTGCATAACTTGATTGATTCCACTTGCCTAGCAACAACCTATTTGTGTTAATGTTTGTTTTGTATTGTCAACATTTAACGTTTTTTTTTTCATTTTACCATTGTTTTTAATTGCTAATTTTCACAATATTTTCCCACCTTTAAATTTCTTGTATTTCCCACATTAAATTTTGTACACTCTTTTGTGCCACGCTTCTGTTGATAAATCGTAATCAATATGTATGGCTTTTTTATATATTCATGTTGGAGACGCAATGTTGTTCGCGCTTATTAACCTTTTAGGCATGTACTTAATTTTTTATTCTATAAGTTGTATTTTTGTAACATCGTTTTTCTTTCATTTGTAGACCTGATGATGGCGTAATGCCGAAACCGGTTGTCTTATAATCAATAAAGTATATTTATGTGAGACTGATTTATATGTACTATAATAGAACGATAATGAAATTACAAATTCTGGTGGATGCAATATTCTAAAAAATGGTGGAAGCATATTCTTAGTTGAAAGATATCTAATATCTTCGAAAACAAAGCTGGAGAGTCATATTTTTATATAAATAGCCCAAGTTTGCCGTTATAGTTAATCTTAGTTAATATATCTTGTTTTTAAGATTAATATTGTAAAAGTAAATTTGTGTATTAGCAAATGAGATTAAATTAGTATCATCAATAAATTAGTATCTTAATGAAAAGAAATTAAACTGCTTAAGTTAACGTGGTATACTGTAAATAGTGGATAAAAGGTCTGAAGGACTGAAAACGACAGGAAGAAAACCAGAGTTGTCAGAGTGACTTAAAAGCGAACCGACCATCTCGAAAATTTATAATTTCCATTTTTATAATAAATAACTAATAATAACAAAACTTGGTGTGGAGAAAACATTAACTTTTGTAAAATTTCGAAAAGTATTAATTATTAAAAGAAATATAAAAAAATACGCATTATTCTGTATTAAATCTATACAGGGTGTTATTGAAATACACGTACATATTAAAACTGGGTATTGCGCAGATCCCCACTGAATGTAGAAAAATATTATTTTTTAAAAATACCCCTTATTAAGGGAGTTATTAATTTTTGAAAATTAATTCTAAAACAAACGTACTTCACTGATATGTTGAGGATGACCTATATAAATTAGGTTTATTTACCTATTTTAAACATCAACAGTAATTAATATGCAAGTTTTTGTCAGATGATAAGAAAACTAGTCTTGTAAGAAATAACCATGTTGCCAAGATTTTCGAATTAATTTCTATTTCCGAAGACTGGTTTTTACTACCCTCGTTATCAAAAAACTAGAATATTTGATAAATGATTGTTTTTAAACTATACATTTTTGAAACTATAGATTATTAAAATTTTAGTTGATTTACGAATCTGGCTAACACGAGCGCGTCATTTCCAAGTTGGTAAAAAGTGTTGTTACGATTACTTTTAAATATTTTTTTACGATGCCACTATTTACGAATATTGAACTAACGGATATAGTGCTGGTTTATGGGGCAGCTGGAGAAAATTCTCGGCAAGCACAAATCCTGTATCGCGAACGGTTTCCAAATCGGAGAATTCCGGACTGTCGTACGTTTATTTCAACTGTTCAGCATCTAAGAGACCATGGAAAATTTGAGAGTGTCAATGCAGATCGAGGGAGAACAAGAACACAAAGAACATTGGCGGCCGAAGAAGAAATATTGGAAGCTGTTGAAAACCGGCCTCAATTAAGTTGTAGAAGACTAGGTCTTGAAATTGGAGTGTCCTCATTTGTTGTGTGGCGGACACTTAAAGAACAAGGTTTACATTCTTATCACATCCAAAAAGTCCAGGCCTTATATCCAGGTGATGAAGAAAAGAGAGTGGAGTTTTGTGAATGGATGATTCAAAAATGTGTTGATATTCCTGATTTTCTAAAAATATTATTGTATACTGACGAGGCTTCATTCACTCGTGATGGCGTGTTCAATATGCACAATACGCATATTTGGAGTGATGAAAATCCTCACGCCATTAGGGAAACTGGGCATCAAAGAAAATTTTCAATAAATGTTTGGGCTGGCATAATAGATCAGTATTTAATCGGGCCTTATGTTCTCCCGAACAGATTAAATGGGCCAGGATATCTCCACTTTTTAGAAGATATTCTGCCAGTACTCCTAGAAGAGATACCGTTACAATTAAGGCAACGGATGTGGTACCTACTAGATGGCTCTCCTCCTCACTTTGATTTAAACGTACGGCAGTTTTTGAACATTAGATTTCCTTAAAAGTGGATAGGCAGAAATGGACCTACTAAGTGGCCTCCGAGATCTCCGGACTTAAATCCATGCGATTTCTTTTTGTGGGGTCACATGAAACAACTGGTTTATAATGAACCAATTAATAGTGTTGAACAATTAACCAATAAAATTAATGCGGTAGCCGAGGAACTACGACAAAATCCAAGACTAATTTCTAATGTTCAAAGTTCTTTGGAAAGACGATTGCAAGTGTGTGTAAATAATAATGGACGGCATTTTAAACAATTACTGTAATAAACTTTATTTTGAATTAATTGGTTTTGCTACGGCAACAGTGCAATTTCTATGGGTAAGTTCAATTTCGATTTATTTTACTTCTTTAAATATGGAAACTAGTAGGTCGGAAAAGGGGACTCTTCCCCAATATTTAAATTTTAGAATTTGAAGTTAAAATTGGTGTTAATCGTTTTTGGTCATTACATACTATTCCCCATTTTAATATGTACGTGTATTTCAATAACACCCTGTATAAATAGCCCAAGTTTGCCGTTATAGTTAATCTTAGTTAATATATCTTGTTTTTAAGATTAATATTGTAAAAGTAAATTAGTGTATTAGCAAATGAAATAAATTAGTATCATCAATAAATTAGTATCTTAGTGAAAAGAAATTAAACTGCTTAAGTTAACGTGGTATACTGTAAATAGTGGATAAAAGGTCTAAAAAAACTGAACGATTTAAAACTAACGGAATTGCGTCAAGAACTAGGAAACTGTGGACTGAAAACGACAGAAAGAAAACCAGAGTTGTCAGAGCAACTTAAAAGCGAACCGACCGCATCGAAAATTTACAATTTCCATTTTTATAATAAATACTAATAATAACAAAACTTGGGGTAGAGAAAACTTTAACTTCTGTAAAATTTCAAAAAGTATTAATTTTTAAAAGAAATATAACAAAAATACGCATTATTCTGTATTAAATCTATATAAATTTGCTGCTTTTGTTTAATACATATCTAGTAATTTTTAAATAGAAGGGTTTCCCACTTTTTTTTTAAAGGAACGTATTACCTTGCCGGAGGGACAAGGCGCGAACTTGCTGTGCAGACACATACTCGCAACAGTTAAGCAGTGATATATCCGGTCACGTTGAAACGCCCCTTTATTTTAAAGGGTTGTTGTAAAGCCTTAATTGGGCCTTGGCGGCTTAACTCAAGTCGGTAAGGGTGGTGGGTTTCGACAAATAAGTAAAAAAAAAAATGAAATATTTACTCACAAATTAATAACCAGAGGGGGTGGGCGCCAGGAAGTCATAATACCTGACCATGACCCTTAAGATATCTGTAAAATATTGCGACTTACCAACAATATAAAAAAAAAAAGGCGAGATTCACAACAATATAAACTTTACTTTTGAAAAATTAACAAAATAATTAATAGTTTCAGTATATGCACTAGATCAATAAACAAATATATATACTACTCAACTTTAGGCAAGGCTGAGAACCACAAGAAATCAAATCAAATAAAAGTTGTTTTAACGTATGAGTACTCAAACGCAAGAAAAATGTAAATAATGTGAAACAATGTTAAATACCTGCTTAATGTAATAATTATACCTAAAATAATATTGTGCTCTCAAATTAATTAAAGCCAATGGCAACCACAAAGCGAATAATAAATATGTAGGGATTACAAATATATATAGCAATTTTACATTAAAAGTATAGCACTCTATTAAGTCAATAAGCACTATAGTTTAAAGGAAAAGCGAACAATAAGTACATAGCAATTTTACATAATATATGGCGATTTTACATTGGAATGATAGCGTTTCCAAATTAATTTAAGTCCAATAAGCAACTACAGTTTAACACTACACGAGCAAGCAGCAAGCAGTTCATTAAATCGATAAAAAAAAATATGTATACGTATCTGCATTAAAGTTCTGGTGCTCGTACTCTTCAAACTGACTAACAACGTCCCAGGTTAAATCCTCCACAAAGAGAGTAACCCCAAGAGTGAGTTGATGAAAGAGCCGACTAGTATACCAGAAAACCCTGTATATAACAAAATTAAATATTAGAAAATATAACCGGCTTTTTAACCTTGATATACCATTAAAATTTATTAAATTAAAAATTAGATAAATCTCTTGTGAGGAATCTTACAAAATATATAATTATTATTAGTACATACCCTACTGTGCTGAAGGGGTTCGAAATTACAAAATCCAACCACGACAGTTCCAGACTGTTGGCAATGTCCACGAGAGGTTATAGCAAACAACAGTTCCTAATTTCTCCAAAAATATATCCTTGTTCGCAAGGAGAGAACACTGAAGGTACACAATTTAAAAATCATAACACAAAACTAACTGGGATTAATCAGAAAAATTATTTCTCAAAATTTACAGGAACATATCCACCATTTTACGGCGTTTTACCTTCAAATTTTTTCGAAAAAAAATCAATCACTCTCTGATCGAAATCGAAAGAAAAGACAATGTTGCCAAATTATGCAGTTCACATACATACTTAATGACGTCAGAGCCAAGACAGTCGGTTAAACTTCAATATAGCGAATAAATACTTTACCAATTGTATCATATCTAACAACTTATTATAGAAGATATTCTAAATTAATACAATGTCGCTATTTAAAAAGAATTTTCACATAAAGTCCTCACGAAGTAAAGCAGGATTTCCCCAAAGATTGTTGACTAATTTACAATAGACATTTGGCAACGTTGCAAAGATTTTGATTTAATGCGAAACAATCAGCTGTCCAAGATTAAATTGTAATATATTTTATTCTATATACCCCACGAAAGACATAGGCGTAGACGATTTCTAACGAATATCCAAATAATTAAATGGTATTTTCAAAATATAAAGACAATGAACTTTAGCCAATTTACAACCGTAACAACGTCGTGGATGGGTGACCTCTGAGAGCTTCCACCATAGGCCGTACCACCATGAGACTCATCCAACTAGCGGTTAACCATTGACGACGTGGAATTAATGCCGATGAATGAGAGAGTGAATTGGTGAATGGGAAAGTAGTAAGACCTACAAATGGTGGTACAATAAGCCGCAGGTTGCAGTGCCACCAGGCTATAGACGGATTAGGGCGTATCACGGGAGGTTCGAAGGGTGTAAAACATAGTACCTTATTCTCGAAAAAAAAAAAAAAAAGAATATCTTAATATAGGTTAAATTGAAAGTTGTTTAATTGTAATTAGGCGTATATATTCAGTCAAAAATTTATATTGCGGACGTAAGATTAAATATTATTTTAAAGTGAAATCACTTTTTTTAATACGATTTTAAACCATTTGCTTACCTTTATTTTAATTATAGTAAAATAAGACCATGGAAATCGTATTAAAGTGTTTGTAGAACCTAATAAAAGAGTGAAAAGCTCTGCTGAATTTCAGCTTTTAATTTCTATTCGTCTAGTTGAAGGAATTTTTTAAATAATATTTAATTTTACGTCCTTAATATAAGCCATGTATACATTTTCGGTCAATGTTGAAATTTGTTGAGACTCTTTTTGACTGAATGTATATGCCCAAACACTGTAAATTAAAAATTTCAATTTATCATATTTCAAGATTTTCTGATTTTTTCGAGAATAAGGTACTATGTTCCTCTTAAATATCTCCGTAGAGTGCTACCTTATTGGTTTAAACAATTAAAGCTGCCAATATTCTCGAGGCACATAACATCTCGAAGTATTCCCAGTGGCGCACATATAAATACAATTTTATATTAGAAACCCCTCACGACATTTTTATTTTTCACCAGAGGTTCAATTTGCTTTTAAAAAAGCAATGTAAAGTTACTGTTTGGATTTGGAATAGTTTCTATTTTCAGGTGATGCATCTTCTCCTATAATTTCTTCTGATATTTCTTCCTTAGAAAATTGTTTCTACTAATATTTCTTCTTTAAAAAAAAGGTGTTTTCCGATATAACTTCTCTAAGAAACGAAGTGTCCTCCGATTTGGAAAGTAAAATGTTTTCTGTAAAATGGTAATTTTTTTGATATCTTTTCTTTGGAAAATAAGATATCTTCCTTTAAGGAGAAAATAAAACAGATGGAAAAGAAAACAAAGGAAATAGAGAAAATAGAAAGGTAAGTTGTGGAAAATACAGAAGAGGCCAAGTATGATGAAATAAAGTACAATAAGGCAAATCAAGAGATCCAATAGCATGATAAACAAACAAAGTTTTATTTAAAGATACCCACTCTAGAGCCATCATAAGACTCTAAAGTTTATATCTGACCCCTTTTACAGGTTCAGCATCCCATTCATTATAACAAATGACATGAAGCAGAAAAAATAATGTGACTCGCGAATAGCAAAGCATTTCAATAGAAGGTGCCACTCTATAGAAAAATTAACTTTTCTTATTTTACGATTTTTCTTTTCCACACCATTTTAGTCGAAATAAAAATCATTAACCACTGAATTGTATTGCGCTATGTAGTTAACGTCAGACAAATTGGTTTCTCTCACCTATTTTTTTCTTTGTTAATAAATTGATTCAATTAGATTCAACAGTTACAAATTGTGTAGCGTGCTTTAATTTGTATTAGGTTGACTTGGACTGTTTGTACCTAATAGATTTTTGCCCTGAATACGGGGGACGTAATAAATGTAATTTACTCCATTACGTTGAATTACTTTATTTTCCAGCATGGGCGCCACCACACGAGGGCAAGGGGGCGTCCGCTTCTCTGGATTTGAGATTAGTTGATTTCTCTCCATGCCTTTCGACTATAGCCTGCGGCATTGTTACTGATTATATACATTTTTTTGTCAATAGGAGTTTTCCGCACTTGTCGCATATACGAGGTTGCTTCAAAATAATTATTTAGTAGATTTTGATATTAATTATATTTTAGGTGTTATTTTTGATTTTATTTATTCTGACTTTTGAGATATTACATATTGAAGTTTGAATTATTTTAATTACATTTTATTTACTCTTTAAAAAGATTGGTTGTATTTAATTATTTCAATTTATAGTCTGTTACTAAACAAACTACGATTCCGACGTTAGTAGATTTTCCAAAGATTGAGCAAAATTTAAAGGCTGGTAATTTGAACCCAATTAAAATTTTATATAAAATCGCTTTTGGAGATGACGGCGTACCTCGAAAGCATAGAGTTCTTTTACGCAATTTTGACGGTTTTCAATTTAATAAAGATTCTGACGAATATGCGTGTCAGCAATTTCAGTGGAGATTAGAGAATCTATTGGGTAAGCTTGTGCATATTTTAAGAAGCTATCAATTATAGTAAGAAATTTAGATTTTTCGAATGTAAATATGTCTATATGGACAATTTTGAAGAGTCTTGTGGCTGTAGGGGTTACATTTATTTTTACATGCAAGGGGATCAAAATCAAATAAAAATACTATTGGTCAAGGTTAAAAGATTCTGTGCAATCTGTTGATTGTAGAGCATTGACTGTGGACTGTTCTCATTTAGAATTCTTTATTGTAAGAATAACTGTGATATAAACATAAAAAGTGATTGACAAGCGTGTTTCAAAATTATATTAATTATTTTAAGTATCACTTCAAAAACCTCCGGAAATCAAACGTTCTTAGATGGCATATGTGTAGACATGCCCCCGGCCTTGAAGGAATCCTCTTTCAACATGGGAATAGGGCTAATTCTGGGGAAGCTTCTTTTGATTAGACCATCTACTGTTCGAATTGTAGCTACTCTTGGTATTTTATCACTTCTATGATGTATTTTTTCGATTTTACCAAGAGGCCATTGAGTTGGAAAGGTTTTGTCCTCTTTGATGAGCACCATAGTTCCCTCCTGAAGAAGGTCGGAGTTGTCCTTCCATTTCGTTCGGTTCTGGACACAGAAAACATACTCCTTTGACAATCGATTCCAAAAATGCTGACAAAGTTGCTTGACCAATTGAAATCTAGTCAGGCGATTGTGAGAGATATCGGTGACATCTTCATCCTAAGTAGCCGTTAGCGGTTTACCAATAAGAATGTAGCCAGATGAGAGTGGATTTAGATCGTTAGGATTGGTGCTTAGAGGGGGTATAGGACGGGGGAATTAAGCATCGCTTTAATTTGACATAGGACAGATGATAATTCCTCGTTAGTTAAACTTGCATTATAAATAACTCGCTTTAAATGGTGCCTAGTACTTTTTACACCGGCCTCCCACAGACCTCGAAAATACGGAGAATATGCAGGTATAAACTGCCATTCTTTTGCCTGCATTGCGAAAAAATTTGTAATTTATTTTGGTTGGATTTCGAAAACACATTAAGTTCCTTCTTTGCTCCAACAAATGTTGCACCATTATCGGAAAAATCTTGTTAGGTTTTATCTCTCCTAGAGATAAACTTCCTCAGAGATAGTATAAATGATTGGGAAGTTAAATCTGAAACTAACTCCAAATAAAATTGCCTTTGTAGCAAAGCATATAAATAATGCTATATATGCCTTTATAGCGTGACAACCGCGACCCTTTTTGTCTTTTATGAAAACAGGACCAGCATAATCAACACCTACCACAGAAAATGGGCTAGACGGGATGACACGTTCAGAAGGTAAATTACCCATTATCGGTGTTATCGAGTTCGGTTTAAAATAAAAATACCTCAAGCAATTGTGAACTACAGACCTTGCTAGATTACGCCCCTTTATTGGCCAATAAGTGTCTTTTATATTGTATAGAAGTGATTGGGGTCCTGGATGTAGAAATTCCTCATGCTTAAATTGAACTAATAGCTTTGTAAAATAATTTTTAGAATCTAGTAATATTGAATATTTTTTATTAAAGGGATAGTAAGAATGTATCAATCGCCCTCCTACCCTAAGTATAGACTTATTGTCTAGAAAAACATTTAGACCTATAATTTGTCCTTTGTGTTTATGAGGCTTATTCGTTTTAAGTGCTAAAATTTCAATAGAAAATGACTGAGCTTGAACGATTTTAATAATTGTTGTTAAAGAATGATTTAATTCTTGTGCTGTTAGAAAACTTTTTAATTGATTGCGTTTATTAAGACAATTATGTTTAAATTTTAACAGCTCTGAGCAAACAAGAATAATTGTAAAATTTATTAAATGGAAAATCATATTTTGACACAAAAAAATGTTAGATTTTAGTTCAGGCACCTCGTCTGGATTGTTTGAATTATTTGGATAGTTAATTTCATTTGATGCTAACCACTTAGGGCCGAACCAATAAATGTCCAAGTTATGGAGTTGCCTAGGATGTACTCCTCTGGACACCATGTCAGCGGGATTTTCATGAGATGCAACATGCCTCCATTCAAAGTTTTTTGTTAAAATCTGTGTTTTGGAAACTCTGTTGGCGATAAATGTCCTTAAATTACCAGGACTCATTTTTATCCATGCAAGAACTATTGTAGAATCGGTCCATAAAAATTGCTTATTGAAATTAATGTTCAACGATTTATTGATCGTTGTAACAAGTTTAGCTAATAATAAAATTGCGCATAGCTCTAATCGTGGAATGCTTAAAGTTTTTATATGTGGTACTTTAGACTTCGCACTTAGAAGGCTGATCTGAACGATTCTCTCAGAATTAATACTTGTAACATAAACGCATGCCCCAAAAGCACGTTCTGATTAATCCGCGAACCCATGCAATTCCAGTTTAATAGGACTATCGCAAATAATCGCTAATAATGGAAGTTCGCACTGAAACTTAGACCAAGAATTTTGTAAATGAAAGGGTATGGGATTGTCCCACCATATATTCACTGCGCACAATTTTTGCATGATAATTTTGACAAATATAATGCAGGGACTTAAAAGACCCAATGGATCGAAAATTATTGCTATACAGGATAGAATATTTCTTTTGGTGTATTTTTGATGCTTATTATAATCCTCGTTATTTATAATATACACCAAGACATCTTTTTGAGTTAACCATGTGAGACCAAAGGTCTTAGCATATTGATCAGAGGAAAAATCTAGAACACCACAAGGTTGATTAACCTGCATGTGTTGAAAAATAATTGGTTGATTAGAAGCCCATCTTTGCAGTTCAAAACATCTGAGTTTTAAAGTTTTAGAAATATCATGACAAATTCGCGTGGTATCTTTAATTGTATCGGCTCCGGTGAGCAAATCATCTACGTAAAAGTCTTCTCTGATGAGTCTTGCGATCTCAGGATAGTCTTTTGCGCTTTCATAGGCTAATGAAAATAAGCAACGTATGGCCAAAAAACTAGCTGCGGCCTGGCCATAGGTGACCGTATTTAATGTGTATTCAGAGAGTGGTTTTCTACAAAGAATCTTTTGCAGACTCCTTTGGTTAGGACCTATTTCAACTTGCCTGTACATTTTAGCGATATCAGATAATAAAAATTTGTTTTCGAAAACGTAATAATATTGTATATAGATCATTTTGTATGGTGGGTCCAACATATTGAATATCGTTAAGAGAGACGCCACTCTCTGGAGGCGCAGATGCACCAAACACCACGCGCAGTTTTGTGGTCAAACTTTCCTCTTTAAGCACTCCATGATGAGGCATATAATATTTAGGTTTATTTTGATTACCTTTACCTAGTGATAGTGACATATGTCCTAAGGATTTATATTTTTTCATGAAACAGGTATACATCGTGCGCAGTTGTTCATTCTCTCGAGATTATAGAATCTTTTTTATTCTATTGATTTAGATTCGCCCAAACTATTGGTACTACTTTTAAGAGGTAATTGCACTATGAATTTACCGTTTGCTTTTCGTTTAGTTGTATTGAAAAATATTTTTTTACATTTAATTTCATCTGGTGATAGTAATTTAGATGAAGGTAACTTTTCTAGCTTCCAAAATTTTAATAAAATATTGGATAAATCTCTATGGACTATAAAAAGGTTACAAATAGCTCTTTTTTGCTTATGATATCCTACTGGTTCCGAAACTAGCAAACCTAGTTCAGAATTTTGTAAAGTTGGAAGATATTTCCCTAAGCTAATATTTTCTGACTTTAATATTTTCCAAAATAAATCGGCACCTAATAGTATGTCAATGGGTGCGGAAATAATAATTTGTATATCAGCTAAGGATAATTCTTTGGGAATGTTAAGTTTGTTTAAAGTTATTGTAAATTGCGGCATGTCACTAATTATTTTAGGCAAAATAAAGTAAGTAATATTCGCAATAAAATCAGAATTAGCCGGTTTTATTTGTATGTGACATTTTTTATTGACTTCATTTATATTGCAAGTTATACCAAAAAGCGTTAAATTTGCGTTTTTCTCAAGAAGACCTAACCTATTTGAAGCCTTTTCAGAAATGAACGATGTTTGAGATCCGCAGTTTAGCAGAGCGCGAATCTTTTGATATTTACCAAGGCAATTTTTTACCAAAATAATAGCAGTTAACAAGAGAACTTGTGAATTAGTAGGAATTGAAACACAACTATTTAATAGCGTAGAAGTCTGATCAGTTTGCTCTTGAGTCGACTCTGTGTCAGATTGACTTGATTTTGATTGAACTTTGTGCAATAAAGTATTGTGCCTAGAGTTACAGTTTTTACATGACCCTGCTCGGCATTTAGAAATGGGATGTCCTTCTTGTAGGCAAATTTTGCATAAATTAGTTTTGCCTATAAAATTGAATCTATCGGTAACGGACAACTTAAGAAAAAATTTGCATGTATATATGGAATGATCCTTCTTGCAATAACCGCAGGTATGACTTGATAATACAAAGGATCATGCCACTTCTCTTTTGACAAATTTATTGTCAATTTTAGATATGGGAGTTGCAGGCTTTTGCGAATTTGGTTTAAATTTAAAACTTTGTAAGAGACTAGCACGATTCTCTAAAAATTTTAAAAATCCGTTTATTTCCTGACACGAAGTAGAATCGCGAGTGAGTCTTTCCCATTCACATATATTGGCGTTATTTAATTTAGAACTAACCCAAAAAATTAATAATGGGTCCCAATTCAAAATGGACTAGCCTAATTGTTCTATAGCACCCAATTGCTTGATTAAGTTATCCACTAAGGATTGCAAATTTTCGGATGTAGCCCCATGTATTGAATCTATAGAAAACAAAGTTTTGATATGTTCAAAAACAAGTTTTTTCTTATTGTCGTATCGATTGTATAGAGTTTTCTAAGCTACGCAATTATTTGCCAAAGTGTATTTAATACTACAGATAACATTCTTTGCCTTGCCTTCTAGCGCATCCCTAAGGTAATAAAATTTTTGAATGTCTGACATTTGATTTCAAGAATGAATAAGACACTCAAAGGTGTCCTTGAACTCCTACCAATTTTCATATGTGCCATCAAATTTTGGCAAAACTATATCTGGTAGTTTTAGATCTGGGGCTGATGACGAATGAGAATCGTTGCAACTGCCAATTGGAATACTAGTATTAGTACTACCAGCATCTTGATTATAATCCTTTATTATAGTTTAAGCTAACGATGTAAAAGCATAAAATTTATCTATAAAATTTACCTTTTCTCCTAGCTGCTCCTCCGAATTATCAATAGCTTTAATTTCATATTGAATTTCATTAAATTGTGTTAATAAATTTTGTGAATGTTCAAGTTGATCTTGAATAGAAATAACATCGGTTGAATTTATAGATGGCAAACCTTTAACGTTATTTAGAAAATTTCTTAAAATAGTTAAGGATGATTTTATAAAACTTCTTTTTCTTTTTAATTTTGCAAGTTCTGCCATGAGCAATTATCAGCTATTTATTGAAAATTTGTAATAGAGGAGTAAAAAAGATTGAAGCGTGCTTATAGATAGGCTGTGGAAAAGGGTTATAGGAACGACTTACCTCATTATGGTTTACCGAATCTTTGTACGTCTTCTATATTATCTAACTGTTTAATATCCGGGAGAAGGTCCAATGTTGATTGAAGAGCATTCACTGTGGACTGAATAACTATGATATGAACATAAAAACACAACAAGTATTAGAAATTAAAAATTAAAAAAAACCGACTTCAAAAACGTGCAGATGCTGTCACCACATCTTAACCAAATTTATATGGGACCACCCCTGAGGTACCCCCTTACTAACAAAAAAAGAATCGTATAAATCGGACAAGGAGGTAAAGCATTATCGCTAAACATACATAAAAAATGAAGAGTTTGAGGATTTTCTCATGGATCCAATTATTAGATTTTAACCAAATTTATATGGGACCACCCCTAAAGTAGCCCCTTTCTAACAAAAATAGAATTATTGAAATCAGACACCGTGTGAAAAAATTATCGCTGAACATACATAAAAAATTAAGAGTTTGAGGATTTTCTGATGGACCCAATTATTAAATTTTGACTAAATTTATATGGGACCACCCCTAAAATACCCCCTTTCTAACAAAAAAAGAATCATTAAAATCGGACACCGTGTTAAAGAATAATCGCTGAACATACATAAAAAAAAAATATCGCAACGAATTGATAACCTCCTCCTTTTTTGAAGTCGGTTAAAAAGTGATTGTAAAGCGTGTTTCAAAATTATATTAATTATTTTAAGTGTCACTTCAAAAACCTCCGGAAATCAATCCTTCTTAGACGGCATAGGCGTAGACACAATCATATATTATCGAATTTAATAAAAGGCATTTAAAGTTTTTATGTAATATATTACAAAAATTTTCGCATATGTTGGGATTTTCAAAAAAAAACATATGATAAACAGTATCTGTCGATACGTATTCTTTTATAAATCTTACCACATCATTTTCGAAATTATACTCAAAAATTTGTACATGGATTCGTTTTTGGTTTGGAGAATGTAGTACCGAATTTACAAAAATTTGATTTTTTTCGTGATTAACAGGACATTCTGCAATTGAAATTCCTACGATAGGGTTTTCGTCAGAATTTGAGTTGAGCGTTGTCGTCTTTATCTTGGGGTTCTAAATCATTTAGAGTATCAGTGTCAGGATGTACTTGTAAGGATGCCTGGTCAAAGTTCGAATAATGAGACTCAATATTTCTCAAGTCTTGAATAATCTCGTCAAGTCTAGAATATTCTTGTGATCTATCTGAAATTATTTTGTCTATGTCGTCAAGAAATTCTTTAGTATGAATCTCTACTCTGGAAAAAGCTTTCGCATTTCAATTTAATTTGCCCGTTTTATATAGTATTTTATAGTCATATTCGTCTAGTTTTATTTTCCAGTGTAACAATTTGGAGTTGGCGTCTTTTAACGAAAATAACCATTGTAGTGGTTTGTGGTCCGTGATAATACTAATTTTTTTTTCAAATAAGTATGAGCGAAAATATTTCGTAGCTAATACTATTGTCAAAAGTTTCCTCTCGATTACGGAATAATTTTGTTCTGACATATTTAATGTTCGCGACGCATACGCAACTGGAAGGTCTCCGATCGGTTTCGGAGATAAAACCGCTCCTAAACTAACATTACTGGCATCAGAGGTTAAATTGAATGGCTTGGAGAAATGCGGGTATTGTAAAATAGGTTCATTTTACAACAGGTTTTTACAATATTCAAAGTAAAATGTGAGGCTATGAGTGCAATAGTGGACTAACTCCAAATGGACTTAATGCTAAAAGTTCAATTATTAAAAAATGTTTAAACTTTTCGATTTAAATTAGAAATATTTTAAATATGTTTTACGGTGTAACTTAATTTTTTTTAAAATATAAATCAGTATAACTTCATAAAACACACTTTAGTGGGTTAGTCCATTTTTTCTTTAAGCAAGTAAATGAATTTATTAAGGTTGGGCAATTTTCATTAACTATATTTTATTATTATTCAAAAGGTTTGGTATAAATAAATCAATTGGTAATAGATTAAACACATCAAAACAGATGAAAGAGTTCTAGTCTTCTTCTTCTTCTTCTTCTTCTTCTTCTTCTTCTTCTTCTTCTTCTTCTTCTTCTTCTTCTTCTTCTTCTTCTTCAGGATAATCTGGCATTTCTCCACCAGTTCCTTAAGCTGCAGACCGAATATTTTCATAAGAACCATGATACACTGGGGGAATAAATTCTTTTAGCTGAAGGAATTTTTTTTTTGTATCGGTAATAACATAACTGTTAGGGTATAATAAGGCAAGTTTTGGAGCCTGTAATACTAATTTTCGCTTACTTATATCAACGGTTTCAAAGAGAACATCGTTGTTATTAGAGTACTTAAACTGTATATTAAATGGGCAGTGATTCTGAAAGCGTAGCCATTGAATTTTCAGCCATTCCACTTTTACTTTATCTTTGGAAATTTTCCTATTGGTGATGTTATTCTCCGAATATTTTGTAGAAAAAATATCGAAACTTTTCATTTCTACCAATTTAAATGAATTTTTTTTTCTGGCATTTATTATTACCTTATTCCAGTCTCCAGGAATCAAAATATTCGGATAAAATTTCTTTTCCTTCTTAATAACTCTAAAATCTTGATCGCAGGGTAAGTATGAATGGCCACTAACTAAAAACTTATGATCTATTTGATCAACTTCAAATTCTGGTGATGAAACTATGTAATCCACAGCACAGACATTTTTATATTTCGATTCTGACCTCCACATTGGTCAGAATACATGATAATTTTTTTTGTAGTGACAAAATTTTTAATGTAATATAGGAGACAAGATCCAATCTCTTGAGGACCTCTCGAAACCACCGATTCATTCCATACAAACGTATGAATTATTATTTGCCATGTTATGAACCGAAAAGCAGTCCAGAGCTGCCTCTTATAATAACAGATCCCTGTTGTTAGAACAGGTGTTGACAAGGTTTTCATGAGGTCAAAGCATATAACTGTAACGTCTTCTTTTTATAAATCAGTGTCTTTTTTCAAGCCATTCCTTGCTCTTTCAGCCTTTCTTTGGTGTTCAACGTTCAACTTCAAGTTCCCTTTTTTCACTTCATCAACTGTTGATTTAATTTTGATATTAAAAAGATCACATTTCTTGCATGAATCTGATATAGGGGGATGGAAATGTAAGTTAAACCCTTATTGAAGAGTTCTCTAAAAACAAAATAAGAAACATGGCTGTTTGATTCATTTTTGTACAGACTATACATTTTGCCAAGACTCAAATCTGGTGCAAGGTATTTCCTATGATTGCTTTTCGGTCTACCGTAATGAGATTCGTAACTTGGAAACTTCTTAATGAACTCTCTAACTTTGTTTTTCTGTACCTCGCTTGTTTTATTGTCTGGTAGATGTTTTCCCCTTTTTTCGCATGGAGATGGTAAACCGATTGATTTATATTTTAGTAGCCTATCCAGTCTTCCAGCTGAAACTTGAAACACAGCTTGCAAAAATGATTTACAGACCTTTCTTTCTTCTCCAGTGGCATCAGGTATATAGTAGATTCTTGTTTTATCTCTCTTAGAGTTTTCGTTCTCAGTATACTTTCGTAGTTTGTTTACAACCTTAACTAATGAAAATAGATGAGAAGTTTGTAGATCAAAACTTTGTAAAGCAAAAAAGTTCCCTTTTTCGTTCTTCAGGTAGTAAAACATGACATTTATTTTTACAGGCACAAGCAAAAGGTAGAAGAGGTTTTGTAGGCACCGTTTTTTCAGATTTTGTAGTATATTCTTCTCCGGCACATCTTTTCCTTTTATTTGCAGCTCGTTTCCAATTCTGCTCATGACAAATACGCTTTTTTGGCTTAAATTCCCTTGTTTCTTCCTCTTGTATTTCCTCACTACTTGTTCCTATTGTCTCATTTACTTCACCTTCTTCTTCTGATGGAACAAATTCTGATCATGAATCTTTATAAGGATCGAACTGATCTGAGTCTAACATACCTGGAAATGGAAAAACCTCTATTACATATCTGATTATCAAAACCATCTGCATTTAAGTTGATGCATCAGTTGTTTCATCAGCCTGTATGGCGATATACTTAGCAGCCTAATTATCTTTTTTTATTAGACAAACGTGTAAAATTGAATAGAGCAATTCATTTTGAATGGTTTTTGATGTACCTTGAAACAATTTGTTTTTGTGTTATTTAAGGGCGGGCGTGGGCAATGTATTTAACATAGGCATACACAACGCTCTTTCAATGACTTTTTACTGAAACTACAACAAAGAGAAAAGTAAAAAAATTTCTGCCGATAATCGATATATACTACAGTTCAATAAAGGTTTTTGGTGTCTCTAACTATTAGGGATCGTTTAAAAATAATTCCCAAAATATGGTAATTTTTACGATGAAATAAAGCTAAAAATATACCAGTAATAATTACCCGATGATGAAAATAATTCTTCTTTGAATAGGCTATATATTAAAGCAACAAATGTCACTTAAAATATCTAAATTAATTGCGTCAATTTCCTTAAAAGCTCATTGAAGTAAATTTTGGAAGAAATTATAAATCGCCATTTATGTGTAACAAATACCTAGAATATAAAAGAAAACTTCCTAAAACTACATACGAGTAGACAGAGGTTAATTCGGAGCTTCTCTAATAGATGGCGCTAAATTCGTTTTAAAGATAAATTCAAATACGCAGGTCCTTATTTAGGAGTTTACTAATATGCATATCATTTCAATTATTAAGTTGATTTGTATTCGATTTTTTTAATTTTGTAAGAATTAAACATATTCATGAAGGATATGTAAGTTAATGAGAGAAAGCCTCAACTGTATACTTGGAGACATTGATTTTACGTTTTGTGGTCCGGAAAATGACTGTACGGAGGTGGTAAAATTTTAGAAAAACGACTAAACGGCCTCTTAGCAAAAATCGATTGCTTGCTTATTCTATTGGATACTGGAGCCTAGGTGTTAATGGTACCTTTAGTTGTTTTATAAAATTTAATATTTCAAATATTCGTACAAATCTAATATGCCTAAATGTAGTTTTTTTCAAATTAGGTTTTAACTTTCATGTATCCAGAAAGGTATAGGATTGTTTTTTTTTTTGTTTTTTTTTTCGACTTCTAGTTTTCAACTGTACTTTAGGTTTTGACGATAATTCAAAAATGAATAAACAGTAAATTTTAAACTTCAAATTTAATCTAATAAAAACTAATAAAAGTTATATAGTTTTCAAAAATAGATATATTAAAAATATTTTTGGATATACAGGGTATTGCGTTTTTCCTGGCAAATAAAAATGTATGTTTTTTAGATAGAATACCATGTATTTTATTTTATTTTTAGAATATTTTAGTAATACTGTATTCAATCTTAGAATATTTTTTATAAAATATTACAGTATTGCCAAGCATTAATTTTTTTTGAAATTAGAGAATGATGCAGACCCCAAATTAAATTATCATAATTTAGGTAGGTTTACATTGATCTCAAAATTGTTTAATATACAGACTTATAAGATACGAAGCTAACGAATAGTGGAGATTGAACTGATTTTAAGTTCAATTTACTCAATTTTTTAAAATGCATCATCGTGTATATTATCTTATCATAAAATTCCTAAAAAATTTGTCTATACAACGATACCAATATGTTAGTCAATAACACATATACAGGGTGTCCTATTAGTGCATATTTGATAGATAGCTGTTTTATTATTATAAATACGACGAAATTTTTAATATAAAAGTTGTATGACCATATCTAAAAATTATTCCTAAATATACAGGGTGGTCCATAAACGAGGTGCGAACCAAATCTATACTTTTTAAAAGCAAAACACCCTGCAGGTTGTTACACTAATTTTGTTTTCTCATCGTCAAACAATTTTAATAAAATTAACTTCATTCATTTGTTATGTTGTATAGGGTGTGTCAAAACGTGAAGTTACGATTTTTTTAATTTTGTAAATGGACCCTGTATTAATTAATTGGTGGTATAATATATAGGGTATTCCATTTAAAAAAATAAAAAATAAATCATAGCGTATTAATCAATAATCCTGTATAAAATAATATGAGAGAGTCAAACTGATCGCATACATTTTAGCACTGAGAGAGAAGAATAGAGAGTCGAGAGGATCTACCTTCAATGTTTGTTTTCTAGTTAAACCATGACATAACTAATTGTTTATTGCTATATTTTTGTTAATATAAAAGCAAAAAATATGGGGAAAGCACTGTTACCTTGTTAATTCATAGGCGAAACTTTTATAAAGAATAATTTTTTTCATTTAGGCCTTCGTTTTTCGTCTAATGAGAGGTATATTTCTAAAAAAAGATTTTTTATACCAATTTGTGGACGGTTGAAACCGAGATAATGACGTTTGAGTTTGTTTTCGACCATAAAGGCTAATGCAAATTATTTTTTTTTAAATAATTATAAAAAATATTTCCTACAAAGACCTTATTATGCATTAGAACAAAAAAATAAGCATTTTTTTTTTTCTATATGGTGGTATCAATAACTTGATTTTTTGATAGTGCCCTTTTGCACTGTCTAATTTTGTGTTACCTCCGAAATAAGGGTAAGCTTATCATGTACTGTCACCCCTAAAAAATTCATCTTGTGACACCGAATACCATACCATACAAAAGCCCGTACCTGAGAGTTTAGAAGAATACATTTTTATTCGCAGATGCGAAAATGCAGAACGTATATTTGTTACTTAGTTGCTAATTAGAGGCAGCACCTCTCGGATAACTTTATTTTATCTCTCTCTGGGAGGACTTGTTCAGACTTCTCTGTTCCATTGCACGCCCTTAAGTGTGCCTCTAACACGAATTTTTTGTAAATAAGATTTTCTCCAGTTTACTATTTGTCTTGTTTCCATAACTGCACTTCTTTTATCTATCATTTTGTATTAAAAACTAATTTTTTTAGCCAATTATACAATGTAGACATTTTTGTATATGTATCGAAATAAGTTTAACTTAAGGGTTTATGTATAATATCAAGAGTGGGAATAGTATTTTATCTATAAATTTCATACACTGTATTCACAATGGCTGGATCTAATTTTTTTTCACACCTTTGTCTTTACGAACTTTTTTGCTGGAAATTCCATTTTTTATAATTTGGTTCATTCTATAAACCGATATACCAGTAATAAACGCTGCTTCTTAAACGGTAGAAGTGTTTTCGATATACCCACGGTTTAACAAATTTTTATAAACATTTAAACAAATTTGCTGAGACTGTTCATTTAAAAAGTTTATTTTTTATTTGCGCAGGCACTGCATTAGTTTCTCAATGACTGTTAGATGTACTGGTGCTAGGAATACTATTTCACGGTTTCCACATAGTTAATAACATATACACAAAAATATAAACGAACAATAAAGTTAAAATTACTTACCTCCAAAACACAAACTAATTATTGATATAACAAATCTAAACACTAATAAAACAAAAACTAATATTCTATAAAATTTTAAAAAGTACGATGTAGGAGGTGTTAACCGTACAAAACTCAACAGGTCACTAAGATGAACAAAACTCCACTGAAAGTAAAAATAATTATTTTTATTCAAATACGTCTGATTTTCCTTTTCAGCATTGGTTAAAAATTTCGTAAGTTACTTTTTAAACGGACAAAGACAATATGCTGACAAGACAATATGTCGTCAAAGACAATATACCGACAAAGACAATAGCCGTCAAAGGCGATACACCGCCAAAAACAATATAATAATAATAATAATAATAATAGAGTTTATTCATACATATAAAAAATTATACAACAAAATAAAAATGGAAGCTGATCAATAAACTACAAAATCCTGCAAAGTCGCAACTTGTTGCAGGTAAAAAATATAATAAAAACTATGTAATAATAATAATAATAATAATAATAATAATATAAAACAATGTCTCTTTACAGTGAAACATTAATTTATTAGATACAGAAAGACTAGACAGTAGAAAATATTTAAATTGGAACACAATAAAATATAATTATAAAATAAAATAAAATAAAATCCCTAAATTTCAATGAAGTTTGCAATAAACATTCTGCCTAGTTGAAGTACATATGCAATTAATTTTTTTGAAAGTCAATAGATTTGAAGAGTTTGTTATGTTTTGAGGAAGTAGTTACAAAGTAGATACAAAAGTAGATACAAATTAAAAAGAAAAACATATCAATGACAGGACAAGACATGGACACGATGTGGACAGTAGACTAAGAAAAATCTTGACAGCCTTTGCCACGGAGTGTTAGGTAAGTGTGATCTTCACCTCTCACAAATAATGTTACTTTAGTGTTATATCCTTCTTTTACAGCTATAGAGTATAACAGGAAATTAAATACATAATTTTGTTGTCAAAAGCCATTTTGTTGCGATTTTTTTTGAAATTACAATAATATATTTTTTGTTTCAGGTCAAGGGACAATGCATTGTAGACTTTTAGTCCAATATAAGTATAGTTTCGTTGAACTAGAGTGATTCTACATTTGGGTAGTGTCATATTGTGATTTATACGAAATCTTGTGTTATACTGACGAGTTCCTAGGTTTATTTCTCTTGTTTTGATTACGTGTAGCAATGATTGTTTATAAAATAAGTTTCTGATAGACAAAATGTTACAATGTTGAAAAAGATTCTCAGTGGGGTGTCGAAAATCTAATTTAAAGATTAATTTTAATATTCGTTTCTGAATTATTTCTAATGGTCTCAAGGTTGTTGCATAAGCTCCTCCCCAACCTATAATACCATAAGTTAATACAGATTGCACTAAAGCATAATAGGTTGAAATGAGTTCGGATTCGCGCATTATCTTCGATATCGTTTTGAATATATATAATAATGATCTAAGTTTTTTAACCATGTTGTTAATTTACTTACAGAGGCAGTATACTTACCGACAAAGTTGCTTACGCTTCTTGGAAAAAAAAATCAAAATTTTATCTAAAACACTGAAATCGTTGAAGGAAAATGTCAGTTATAAATCCAAATTATTTTATTCTAATTATATATGTATATAAAAAATTACTATTTTAAATCTTCAATTATTTAATAAAATTTCAAGTAAAAACATATATTTCCATCTATGGGCGGTCTATCAAAGAGTTAGTTTAGCTGACTTCCGATAAGCAATCCATTCCCTACAACAATTTTTTTTTTCGAATTATTCAAACAGATGCCGAACTATTTGCGTTTGCGGTATTCCTTTATAGTTAACTTATTATTTGGGTGGACTATACAGCAAGTTACGATAAGGACAGCGCCCCGTTTGTGACATATAACCCACCGCATCTGTTCATCTCTTGCTAAGCGATATTGTCGTTGACCTTGTTTTTCGCGTTATAATGAGAGAGAACAACAAAGGCACACATTTACTGTGTTCTGTGTCTATCTTCGACTTAAATTCGGCATCCTCGGAACGTCGCTAAACGCGTGGTCGTCCAGTGTCGTGCCAACGCGGTTTGCGTTGAATATTAGATAAAATAATAATAGACATTGATGAAAATATAAAATATGTAAGTAATTTTTCTTGGTTTATTATACTAGGGCACGTGTCCAAGTGCCCTTACGGGCAAACCGCCACTGCAAATTATGAATTCGTTTTTAAACTTGTAAGTTCAGTTTCTCTCTGTAAAATATGTAAAGAATCTTCTAATTCAATCTTCAGAACAAAAT
The DNA here is from genome assembly GCA_927349885.1 of Psylliodes chrysocephalus. Lineage (NCBI taxonomy): Eukaryota > Metazoa > Arthropoda > Insecta > Coleoptera > Chrysomelidae > Psylliodes > Psylliodes chrysocephalus. Next base: position 14,915,255 of record OV651818.1, on the reverse strand, counting down.
AGCGAGAAGTTTTCTCGTTAATATGTACACAGAAATACGATTTGCGGAATTCCGGCAGCATGAATCTCGTAAAATATAAAAAAATGAGGAATCTGTGTCGTCTCTAATGGATTTGGTATAACTTTTCATTGTCGTGTGCGTGGGTTGTAAAAATGACGTAAAATGACGGCGCCGAATTATGAAACAAAAAATTGACGACTTTTTACCATCCAATTCTCAGTTATATTGGAAAAATATTTATATTTTCCTAAGAGAGTCAAATGTAATAAAACAAAAATAAAAGTTACGCTGCGCACTAAATCGGGTTTTATTCAAAAGTAGATATAAATATACAATCCCAGACAGCACAAATCAATCCATTGAATGTCCATCGGAAGTCCATTCATGGACATATCGCCTGTCCAAAGGACGTCCAGCATTTTACCGAAGGACATCCAACATTATTTATCGGCTACATGTGGGATGTTTTCTTCTTAACCTCTTTCTTCTTCGAGTCTGGTCTGAATGGTCTTTTACTTTTTTATCTTGTCAACAGAGGCGTTAGGAGAGGAAAATTAATTGATTTATTTTAATTAAAACGTAAATAATTAAATTATACAAGAAGAATTATAATAATTTATTATAAATTAGTCTTTTTTATAGTGTCCATCATGGACATTTATTGGACATCCATTGGACGTCTGAATGGGTATATCCATTGGATAACAGAAAATGGATGTCCAATGGACCTCCATATAAATATCATGGACATCCAGGACATTATTTGGACAAAATATGGACGTCCAATGGACGTCGTGTGCTGTCTGGGATATGTAATATATAATAGGAATAAAGAACGGGTACTCTGTATAACATTTTTCATACTTTAGTAGCATATTAGTTGTTATACTTTTACATTCAGCTATTATCCGTTGGCGAAGATTTATATGTAGTATCCTTAATAAAATAGTTTTAAGGCGACAAATCGGGTTACCTGTGTGAGAGGTTTACTTAACTAGTTGGAAATACTCTTACTTGTTGCGTACAAACTAGGTGTGCTCGGGCGCCAGTTTGTTTTGGAGTGGTTTACCGATTGGAACAAGTTTCAAAAAGGGATGCAGGTAGCTGCAGTCAAGAAAGAAAATTCCAGAGGGTCAACGGTATTACGGTAGTTATGTAGTACCTGAAAAGAGATTTACCACAAGGGAATGAAATGCCAGCTTTCAGTTTGATACATATTTTGAAATACGTCAACCAACATATGTTGCGGTTGATAATCTATTTGAACTAAATATTTTATTTACAAGTACCCCCATATTCTTGGATTGAACACTGAACAAAAATTTAAAAAAACCATTCGTAATGGAAATTAATTAGGAATATAGACTAAAAACTTAATCGGACGGGCGAGGGCGTTTAAGAACAAAACGGTATCGGAGACACAACGGTCAAATCAGAAGTACGACGCGTCGTGTTAGTAAGTCTACGATTTTTTGGCAAGGTGAACTTTCGGAATCTCATGAATTTCTCGTCTAAGCGTCTTAGAGCTTCTGTCTATTCGGTTATCCCTAAAGCGTAGGGAATATAGAGAAACGGCTGGAAGTGAACGAAAGCGGAAGTAACGTGCAAATAATAAATTGCAATACTAACTACAGTCTAACGGACCACAAGATTCATATCCTGGCGACGTAATCCCTGAGGATGGCACTCTAGGCTATTTAACCTCGTATACCAGACTCTGGGAGCGAAGCCGAATCAGCCCATTCTACAACGCGGGATAGTCACTTTACATCGACTTACAATTCAGAGTCTAGTCAACTGGTCGGGAATTCACTAGAAGTCTAACTATTTAGTGGGACAGATAACACTATGCGCTAGTTCAGTGATAATGTAATTATGGTTCCACTGACAATTAAAGTGACAGTAGATTTTTTTGAGTACGTTTTGTTCGTTTTGTTTACCTAAATTATATTGTTTTTTTCACTTTTATAAATATATTCCTAAAGTAAGTAGATAGCATGTATCAAATATACAATCGTTTAGTTACCAATTACATACCTTCAAACTATTTTTTATGACTTGTAATCAATGTTTTGAAATAAAATAAAAACAGTAAAAACGTATATGTCAAATTGATTGATGTTTTTGTTAAAAGTTTGGTTAGAATTAAATGTCAGTGGAACCAAAATGACATCACACTGAACTAGCGCATTAAATAAATCAAAAGATTGTTAAATGCTGAGAGAGATACAGACCTGTACTAAACGGCAGCGAAGTTAGTTAAGCTTCACTTCTATTCAATAACATATTTTCTGAGTTGGTTACCAAATTAGCCCATTCTACTGCGAGAGTAGTCACTGTCTTCAATAACAACTCAGACAATACTCTAATTTGGGGAATTTTAATATCGGAACGTAAAAATAAGAAGTTCTTAGGAACCCTAAAAAATGGCCTTATAGGAATAGGAAGAAACGGGAATGAAATCAATTATTACTTAATAAATGTTCAAGAAGTTCATGTAATTTCAGTCGAAAGAATTCAAAATTTAAAATTGAAACTACTATCCTTTAATTTCTTGGCAACCGGGTATAATTATTTTTAAACAAAATTTTCGGAAAAGTTTAAACCACTTCTAAATTAATCACTCAAGCGGTATAAATATTTTTTTAAACTAATATTTATAAAATTAACAACAACTAAATTATGTACAACCCCGGTATAATTTTTTTTCAAACCAATATTTACAAGTTTTAGTTTTACGGTTTATTCAGTATAAATATTTCTTAAATAAATCAAATTCTATTTATTCAAAATCTGATGTGTCCAACAGATGACTTTCCTATCTAGTTATTATAGGCCTTTTATGGTTATTTTGTACAACCTATTGCAGCACCTCTATAAATGTTTAGAGGATAAACTAAATATATACATTTTCCACATACATCTACCTCGAAACATTTTTCTACAGATATTCATTGAAAACGAAAATAATATAAAATGTAAATTTAGCACTTTTCGTACAATTTTTTTATTACGGTCCATTTTAGAAAAATCATGTATAAACAAAAGTTATAGAGATCGAAACACCTTTTAGTTCAACAATTTTCATAAAAAATCAGAATTTTGCACATTTTGTCAAATTTCTTGAATACGGACCATTTCAGGAAATTTTGACAAAAAGCATTAATTATAGATAATAATATTAGAAGTAACTTTCATTTGAACAATTTCTTTTTCCAAACATAAATAACAGATATATTCCATAAAATATAAAAACGGCCTCCCATAAAGTACCCCTACAGATGTTCCGACTTTGTCTAAAATCTAGTCATTTTTACGTCAGGCCAAAATAAAACTTAAGTTTAAAATTTAATGTTTTTTCTTTATCCGTTTTTAAGTTTTCTTCAAAATTCGAAACATACACATTTTCTTAAATATCTAGAATACGGTCCATTTTAGAGAAATTATGTATAGGATAAAAATTATAGACAATTATATTACATTTTGTCAAATTTCTCGAATACGGACCATTTTAGGAAAATTTTGTATAAAACAAAAATTATAGATAACTATATTAGAAGTAACTTTTATTTGAAGGATTTTCTTCTCCAAACGTAAATAACAGATATATTCCATAAAATATAAAAATGACCACCTATAAAGTACCCCCCCAGATTTTCCAACTCTGCCCAAAACCTAATAATTTTATTGGACGCTGGAATAAAGCTTAAGTTTAAAATTTGGTGTTTTTCTGTGTATTGGTTCATGAGTTATGGTGGATACAGATACACACATACACACATACACACATACACACATACATACATACATACATACATACATACATACATACACACACATACATACATACATACACACGCACGCGCGCACACACACACACGCACGCACACACACGCACCCACACACACACACATACACGCACACGCACCCACACACACACACACACACACACACACACACACACACACGCACACACACACACACACACACACACACACACACACACACACACACACACACACACACACACACACACACACACACACACACACACACACACACACGCACGCACACACACACAGAGACATCATCGCGAAAATAGTCAAAATGGATTCAGGGGACCTCAAAACGTAAAAATCCGTCGAAAGCTCGAGGTCGAAAAAAATCATGATTTCTATATTTTCCTTATATCTGTATACAGATGGGAAAGTGAAAAAATGACCTGAGCTATTATTTTCTTAAAATTAATTACATTATTTTACACGGTTCTCAATTCTAAAGTGAATTTAGCAAACAAAATTCGGATTTGTGCTTCGAAAATACTGATAAGGTTGTAATAAAAAATTGAATAAAAAGAAAATATAAACAGTACAGAAAATGAAAGGATTCGTTCTGATTTCACACAGCTGAATGAATATACGAAAATATATTATTTACCTATGTAAATCGGAAAAGAATTTAAATTAAATCGGAATCGAAGCAGGGATCGGAGACTGAATTAACTTCGTCTACAATTGACTGGTCGAGGCTCAAAAATTCTAACGAATGCCTTGCTTTCAACCATTTGCCCATCGCTTTACCCAGAGAGGTTTATATCATATGCACAATATGCCGAACCGTTTACTGCGCATCCCACCCGGCGCTTGGGTGCTCTGAAGTCCGTTTTACAATAACCAAATTGTATTAAAATGTAAAACACACTGAATAATTTAAAAACATCTCGCTTGGTAACACAAAAAAAGTATTAATTCAACAATTTTAATCTATATATTCCAACAAATTTAAAAATCATGCCTTCACTTAGTTATTTGTACAATGTTAACCAGTCTTTCTGTCCGCTGCATGCCTGATGGCTCCCCCTGTGCCCACTACCACGGTGACAGGCGCGCGCTGTCAACAAAAAGTAAACAAAGAAACAATATGATTATGTTTTTTATATAATATATGTTTATTCGGTCATGTTTTTATTTTAGCACAGCACTACATATGTTTGGGAAAAATTTGTTTCATCTTCAGGTGCAGTCAAAATTTAATAAAACTTGGGGACGATTACAAACACTTTAAAAAAATTTTTAAATTATTTAAGATAATAAAAACGCCATCTTTCTGTTTCATCGTGTGAAAATGTATTCGAAATAATGATTTGGTTTAACACGATAACAATAAAGTAGGGAAACAAACAGATGCATTTTTAAAAATTTTAAAATTACCAGTGGCGTTACAGTTAAGGATCAAAAAGCTTACAATTATTTAATAATATTAAAATATGAACTTTTGACAAATCTTTTATGTTCGTTTTGCAGAGTTGTTATTTTTTTTAATATGTATCATCTCAAGGATTGTTCTTTTGTTGAGATTTGGTTCATTTTCGAGAATTCTTACATTTTCAAAATCGAGAGAGTGCAAATTTTCTAACGCATGTTTAGTTACTGTAGTAGAATTTTCATTATTAGTTGCGATATTATTTTTATGGTTTTTTATTCTTTTTTGTAGATATTATTTTGTTTGTCCAATGTAAGTGGAATTACAGTCTGCAGTCAATTTTGTAGTCAACGTTTGGTCGATTTATTTTACTAATTTTGGGCTTAAAATTCGAAAATAACGTTTTAGTTGTATTGTTAGGTTTATTGTTAGGTTTATTATCCTTATTCAATATGATTATGGTTGCTGACGAAAACATGTGAGAGAGTATTTTTATTTATTTTAGTATTAGATATAATTTATTTAGGATTATTTAAAATTAAGTAAACGTATTTTGATGCTTTAACGAGTCTTTACCAGGGAAAATTCATTTTAAATACACAATTTCCAATTGTAATAGTAAATTTTATAAATCAATTTCAAACGTAAATTTTAACAACAAATATTTTTTTAAATTTTCCTTCTGATATTGATCAAAGAAAGAACTGGTGCCACATTTTAAACATTCCACTTGGAACCAATAATAAATTATAAGATAATTTTGATACAAAATCGATAACAAACAAATCGTTCAAGAGTAAGACTGCTTAGATTTGCTTTGCCTTTAGTACCCTCAAAACCAAATACACCAAAGATAATAGTACTTAGTATTATTATCATACCTCCAAACAGATTACCTGTGTTATATTTTAATAATATAGATCAAAATTTCAAAGACGGTTAATCATCAAATAAATTTGAATATTACCTTAGAAACAACGTTTTGATAATGGATTTTTAAATAAAATTAATGAAACTCCAGTTAATCTTCTAGAAAGAAAAAACTTTATTTTTTTAATAAAAAACAGAAAAGTCAAATTTGCAAATTAAAAAAGCCCTATAATTAATTCCTAATGTAACATTTAAACTGCAGTCAAAATTTCAACAATAATTGTATTCGAAACTATTATAATGATAGTTGGTTTGTTCGGGTTTCTTTAAAACTCTATGCAAACCGTCCGAGAACTAGTGGAACAGTTGAATTCTAAATTGTTTGTCGCATAAAACTATTTAACTGTCCACAAGTCAATTGATCCTCTGATAGTGCTGTGATGAAGTCACTAAATTTTATTTTTAATTAATTTTAAAAATGTATATTTCAATTAATTGCCGCCTGAGGACATGTAAAAGATATTTCTGTTTCCCAGGAATTACCGTTTTTCAACAATTGCGAATACCATCGCAGCTTAAAATATTTCAATATTTGCCGAAATCCGAATAAGCATTTGTAGATTCAATTTCGTATCAATTATCTACTTGTATTTATCAAGGTACTAGTAGGACATTTTTTTTATTTTTAAAATTTAAACAGTCGACTGTAGTGGCGGTATCTCTCACTCCAGTTTACCGGTCTTCAAGCTTGTCTAAGGAAAAAGCATAAATTAGCTGACAACTGAGAATTGTCCTCTTTGATTGCCGTATGGCGTAAGCTCTTCTCTCTTCTCCACCGACTATAGTCTATTTTTATGTATGAGAGAGTAATAAAACAGCATTTCCAATGCAAAACTTGGTATGGTCATTTTAAATATTTTTACAGAATAATCTAAATATTTCCTAAAATTGTAATAAATGTACCTGAGCTATTACAAGTTTTGGGTCTTTTATTGGTCCTTTATAAACATAAGCTGTACAGAACAATAGAAAAAGGATTGGACAGGCCAAAAGCCCTGTGTATTAAAGATTATTTTCAATAAGTACCTATTTGCCAATTTTGTTTTATTTTAATTCCAAGAATTTCTTACAGTAATCGAATTACAAGTAGATAAATACCTTCCCAACAAATTTCACCGAAAATGCGATTATAGGTTTTCCATTTAGTAAGGAGGTCCAAGTTGTGTATTCTTGACAGTTGACTAAATGTCGTTTAGCTGCAACTTGCAAGGTGCAGTGTGAATTCTAGTGTGAATATGGAAAATTTGGAAGGGCCGCGTAAACGACAAAAAATCGGTCCTTTAACAGTTAATGAAAAAACATTAATATTTAATTGTTTTGAATCATTTACAGACAAACATTTATGTAAAAGTGTTGATGATACAGTGGAATTAGTTAGTAGTACGCTTGGTGTTGGGACATCTACGATTTACAGAGTTGTAAAAGAAGAGAAATGTGGCGAGTTTCAAACAGCACGTAAAGCTCCAGGACAACCAAAATTTCAATTAGAAAATCTTTTGAAAGAAAGACTTCAAAGGAAAGTGCATGCATTCTTCTTTAGAAAAGAATTTCCGACAGTAGACAAAGTTCTTGCCACGGTTCGAGATGATAAGGATTACCCTGAAACGAGTCGAAGCACACTATGGAAACTTTTAAAAGAAATAGGTTTTCTATGGAAAAAGCATTCCAGAAAGTCTATTTTAATAGAAAGAAGCGATGTTGTAGTATGGAGAAGAAATTACCTAAGGACTATAAAAGAAATGAGAAACCAAAGAAGAAATATATTTTATTTAGATGAAACATGGATCAACGAGGGACATAAACCAAATAAATTTTGGCAAGATGAAACTGTTACAAGTCGAAGACAGGCTTTTTTAAATAATTTATCTACTAATTTAAATCCACCATCAGAAAAGGGGCGCAGACTAATAATAGTAACCATCGATAGTTCAAACGGTTTTCTTAAAGGTGGTTTATTGACTTTTGAATGTACTCGTACCAGTGACTACCATGAGGACATGAATGCTGATGTTTTTAAAGAGTGGTTCGAACAAATTATAGATCTTCTTCCTCAGAACTGTACAATAGTAATGGATAATGCAAGTTATCACTCGAGACTTATAGAAAAAATGCCCACAACCAAGTGGTTAAAAAAGATTTACAGAATTGGCTAAATTCAAAGAATATTAAGTTCCATCCCGGTTCTTTGAGAAAAGAACTGTATCTGTGTTCCCTTCATAAAGAGAAATTCAAAAAATATGAAATTGATGAAATTGCAAAAAATCGTGAGATGACGGTGGTTAGATCACCACCATATCATTGCGAAGTAGACCCGATTGAACTGATATGGGCACAGATAAAGGGAGAAGTTTCAAGAAAAAATAATTCTTTTAAAATGAGTGATGTTAAACAGTTGTTTTTGGAGGCTGTAAATAATGTGAAGTCTGAAAACTGGGAAAAGGCAGTAAATCATACGATTAAAGAGGAAGACAAAATGTGGAAGTTGGACAATATTACTGATGAAATGATCGAGCCACTCATTGTAAATATTGATTGCGACAGTTCATCTTCTGATTTCGATTCTGATTTGGATTTGTAGGTAAGAAGTAGTTTTTATATTAAAATTATTATTTATGAACGTATCGTTGTTCAAAAGTCAAAAATTAAACCCTTATACCTACATAACCCGTTTGACACAATGTTCTTAACACACCTTGTGGAAAAATAAAACATTTTAGAAAAAATTGCACTTTTTTACCTTCAGCTGTTTAGAAGTTATAAGCAGGTTAATTAGGTGAAAATATAAGTTTATACTCGAGGAATAACTTCAAAAAATATTTTAACTGTCTACTAAAAGAAGTGGTACGCCTATGGATTACGAACGCTTTATTATTTTAATACTCTCTCATACATAAAAATAGACTATAGTGACAAACTCAGTTATATAGTGACCGTGATATTGTTAGAATACTGAACAACCTTTTTATTTTTCTAAAGTAGGAAACTGCATATTATTTTTACTTTCCTATCTGTATACAGATATAAGGAAAGTATAGGAATCATGATTTTTTTCGACCTCGAGTTTTCGACGGATTTTTACGTTTTGAGGTCCCCTGAATCCGTTTTGACTATTTTCGCGATGATGTCTGTGTGTGTGTGTGTGTGTTTGTGTGTTTGTGTGTTTGTGTGTGTGTGTGTGTGTGTGTGTGTGTGTGTGTGTGTGTGTGTGTGTGTGTGTGTGTGTGTGTGTGTGTGTGTGTGTGTGTGTGTGGCGTATGTTTTACCGTACTTGTGGGATTTTCGCCTGAATAAAACCAGGACTGTGGGGACAGTAAAAGTTGTGGGGACATTTAATGTTGTGGGGACATACACACTTGTCCCCACAACTTTTTTTTGGCTTTATCTTCGTTGTTTGTTTTCTTTTAATGATCATTGCTACATAAAAATATCGCAAAAAAATTTGTTCGTGGTACTTTTAATTTTAACTAATCTAGAGTTATTACTTTTACCAAAATTGTTAAATAAGTTACTGTCCCCACAACTAGGTAAAACATCAGGTGTGTATATTTTTCGACTTCGGTATTGAAGTGGGGACTAGTTGTTGTACTAGAAAGTGGCGCCCCCTACAAAAAATAAATATATTTCAATAAATATTGGTTTCATAAATTTGTGTGTAAGCGAATCCCAATACGCATACAGTTATGGGGACACAATAACTAATGTAGTATTCAGTACCATTTGGGGCAGGTGACGTACGCGAATGATATTTTTTATAATTTTCTCTTGATGCGGTAGCATTTTCTGATATTGTATTAAGTAAGTATTTTTTATTAGATCAGTTAATACATACAGAGACACCGGGTTGCTCTAATATAAAAAATAAGAACCAAGATATATAAGGTGTCCAGCGACGAGAGGCACTCTTAAAAACTAATGGACTGATTTTCTTAAAAATTAGTAAGAGTAGTAAACATGTAAAATATTTTGATAGTTCTGTCATTTTCGCTTTTACTTTTTTATTTTGAGTGGGACACGCCTTTCTTTTATAACGGATTCCTATAGAACATAAACATTTTGTATAATAAAGCATATCGTTAAAATTGGTAATTTATAAAATATAAATTATTTTCGAAAATAAAATATATATTAAAATAATATTTATTTTTGGCTAAAATTAGTTAAAATTTGAAAAAGTTTTTTAATTGAATTATGATGAAAAACTATGAAGGTATTAATTAATAATTACATGATATAACAAGATCTTTTATTATACGGACTGAGAGAAAATGCTTGAATTTTCATTTATAGTCGAATCGAAATCGCCTCGGAGTAATAAATATGTCAGATCAAGAAATTTTAGGTGTGGGTGCCTATATTATTATTTAAGGGGTACATAAAATCATCATTTAAAAATATATTTTTTTGAATATGTATTGTAACGGTTGGAACAGTTATTCGTTATTTCAACACAATCACCTCTACTCAAATGTCATTTATGCCTTGTGTCAAAATTTCGTATTTCATTTGATTTGAATTTGTCAACGAAACAAGTTGATTTGAATTTTAATATATCTTGGTCATCCGATTTACTAAATAATTTTTATCTATCATAAATTCCGTCTGATTTTATAAGGTAAGTTTTAATACTAATATATTGTTGAAAATATATATTTTGTACAAGAATTTCTTAAATAAAATGTCAAATTTTGAACGTAACCTCAACAATGGATAACACGTTTTATATAAATTTATATATTTTTTTTTGGAATAAGATATTATGCTTTACTATGTTTAAATGTATCAAATAAGATTTTTCCTTTTCATATTAATTTTAGTCTATGTGAAATTATTCATTTAATAGTTTTAAATTGTTCATTTAATAATTAAAGTATTTTATCTAAATCCTGTTCAAAGTTCCTATTTCCTGTTATAACATTCGCCTTTCTTTTTAGCATGGCTCTATCTAGACGGTTTATTTCGTTTTATATCTAGACAGTTTATGTGGATTTATATCTATACGTTTTGAATTCCTATCAAGAAGTTTTATTGTTTTTATACCTAGAAGTTTGGTGCAATCTGAAGACCGTGGTTTGGTTCATCTATAGAAGGTTTACACGTTCAAGTTTAAGTTAGAATATCAAATTTCACAATATCATTCAAGTTCCAGAATTAAGAATAAGGATACCGAATCCCTTTGAAGTTGCCTGAAGAATACCATGCAAATAA